>NQII01001940.1:239655-363138 GCA_002778355.1 Clitarchus hookeri | reverse complement strand
TAATTTAATAAATTTTACCCTAGGTCGATAACTGATCAATTATCATCGATCATTTATCGATCTAGGTTACAATTTATTCCCACCAGGTGTCTCCCAATGACACAGCACGGAGTAGCCGGTCTCCACTTTCTCTCACACAATAACCTTTCTCTTATTCATTTGTGCTCAGATCGTAGTAGTGACGTGTTTACAATTATACAATACTTTTTATGGCAAAACAACGTTTGCCGGGTCAGCTAGTATATATATATATATATAATATAGGCTATTCACGGTAAAGTGAGCCCTTTTGAAAGTCCTCTCATTTAGAATAATAGTTAATAAATATATTTAATTTTAGCCTTTGACGTTAACTTTCCAATTCGGTGGAATATAAAGACTGTGTTTATTACTTACAAGGCAATAATTATTTCAAAAGTTATTTAAAGAAAAAAAAAGGTCTGGAAGGAAAAAATAACTACTGCCTCAAAAGTGCTTATTTTACCGTGAACATCCTATATAAATATATATATATATATATATACACATAAATACACATACCGTAACTGTTTACAGACTAATCACGTGTCTTTGTAATTATTGTTGCAGGATTACCGTTGGTTCAGTGAAAATGGCAAACAGTTTCACGCACAGATGCCAAACAAAAACAAACACAGATCTACAGGCAAGTTAAAAGCACACTGAAAACTTGCAGTTATTTCTTTCCCGCGACAAAATGCTGTACACTCTAAGAAATTATTTGTAGAGTTACCATATCAATGTATACGAACAGTGAGAAAGTGCGAATGGCAACCATGGTACCGCTGCTACATTCGCTCACGAGACAGTCAAATACGCAGGGATGTCCCCAATCTTGTGAAGTAACGACGCTAATCATTCCTATATTTGCAGTTTGACATGTAGTACTATTTTCATACAATGTATATGTTAATAACTTCCGTTACAGTTGAGCAAATTTCCCATGACTTTTTTACAGTGTATTCTTACCAAGGTGCATGCAATATTGTTATTTTTTCGTTTAATAAGTGAATATTGAAAGGAAATCAAAATGTAATCCCTTTGTTACTTTTCGTAAAGTAGGCCATAAACTGATTACCATTAACATATTCGCAGTACCTATAGTAAAAATTATTTATTTTGTCATATGAAGGATTATAAACTGTATTAGTTAGTTTCGGATACAAAGGTTTTGTGTCTGAGGAACAGGACACAGAAGAATTAATGCGAGAAAATATTTTATCTATATTACATTTAATTGTATTTTAAAACTACTAAGTAGCCACTGTTAACGAATTTTCAAAAAATAGGCAAAATTTAGTTGAAGAACTGTCGTCTTAACACGACTTTATTAGCAAAAATTTGAATACTATACTTTGATGCATTCCTCAACAGAAGAACGCAGTAAAATTTTTGAATTATTTATAGAGTTCAAAATTGCAATAACTGTCCTATAAATATGCAGAAGAGCTTTTAAGTTGAGAGAAATTGTTTTATAAAAATATGAAAACGTTAGTTACCCTTTGGTCAAGACAGGTTCAGTTTTATAAAAAAGTATGTGAATGATTTAATTGCTTTTAAGTTAAACGTGATACTTAAAGAAACACAAAATTTACGTATTATTTATCATTGTTAATTAAAGATACTGGGTGGTGCAAAATGTTGATTTAACGACAGATTTATTATTTGTACAATTAAGTAGGTTTTTTTTATAAAATGTTTATCATCTCAAACTTAGCTGGTTAAGGTCTAGTTCACGGTCTCCTAGACATTCTAGTATTTGCAGGAGCACCATGAAGAAACGGGGCCAAGTAACAAGGATTGAGGTTGTATTTTCCTTAAGTAGTTTGGAACTTCTTAAGAACTTAAATAATATAATCGTGTATTTCATAAATAAATCGCAAAATAATGATGGTGTAGGAAATGAGAAACGGGCAAGACTCGTTGAAGTTGTTGGAACGATTTAACGTAGGTGGGCGACTTAAAGCGAAAACCGGGTACCATAAACGGCTCTTGGCTGCATAATTAAATGTGACGAATCAATTAGTCACTTGACAGTATGCAATCCTGAGATGACTAAATCCGTCTCGCTTAACTGAATTACTTTAGTACTGAAATAGCAAAGTCAGTCACCAATAAATGTCTGAATGTCCCTCCCCATGACAGAGAATAGCGTACATCTTGGCATGATTGATGACTCTTTTTTTTGAGAGTGAGTGGGGAAATTCCAATTTTTAGTCCTTAGGAGTTAGCTAGGAACCATATCAACCAGAGAGTATAACTATTATAGAGGATGATTACTTAGCATTATCATTCATTTCGCTTAGAAACTGTTCCAATTATAAGGGACTTTGCTCATTCCAAATACTGGCTTTCAACAGAAGGAAACAACAAGGGAAGTGAACTGAACATATAGATATGTACAGCTCAGCGAGTTTAAAACTGCATGTATATTATCAAACACCTCTGCACGAAAACGTCGTAGCATGTAATCTATACTCTCAACGTTATAACACAGGCAATATCAGCCAGAGAAGCGAACAACCACTACATTTAGTATAACTATTATACGCCTTGTAAGACGTACAACGGAAAAGCTCTAGCAGAGATTGGTTCTTGAAGACAGCGTTAGGCGGCAGCACAGTTCAGTTAAGACAAACGGTGGTGCCAGGAAGAAAAATATCGGCTAAGAGTAGGGGCTGTGTGGCTGGCGAAGGAGACTAGAAAGTAATGCACGGGCCAGAGGCAGAAAGATTTCACGTCTGCAGAAGCCAAAGAGGGATGATAGCGCAGAATGAAATGTGGCGGGGCTGCGATTTCAGCCGACGACAAACGAGCAACGGAATCCGGATGACTTGACGTCAGCACCGCGACTGTCACGAGTGACAGACGCGCAGTTTCACAATGTCAGGAAAGCTTCTCACGGAAAACTAGTGGCGTCGGCAGATCTGGCGCCTAAAACACCTGTGAGTGATATGCCATTTGCATAAGGAGAAAGACAGAGAAAAAAGTCTTAGGCATAGGTTGTGATAAAATAAAATGAATTGACGAGGTGGGCTCTGTTCTATCACCCGAAAGCTGGTGGGGCCTCGGTGGTGTAGTGGTTAGACTACTCGCCTCCCACCAAGGCGAACCGGGTTCAATTCCCCGGCCGGTTCACTCCCGGATTTTCGCAAGTGGGAATGCCACTGGTCGGCAGGTTTTCTCGGGGATCTCCCATTTCCCTCGCCCTTTCATTCCGGTGCTGCTCCGTTCTCACCTCGCTGCACCCTCATCGGCTCTCAAGACATCGATGTTAAGAGCCGCCCAAATCTCTTCACTCACTGACTCACTAAAAAGTTGGTTGGGATGAGCAGGGGAGTGGGGAAACTAGACTATAAATTAGTAAGTAGTAATGTAAGAGTAGCATATTGAACCAGGTTTCATATAATCAAAACATTCACCTTAGTCATTTAAATTAGAATATTTTAAATTGAATATTTAAATTGCATTTTATAATAATTTCTATTTCAAAAAAAATTTAGTCAAAAGATGCTAAATTGAAAAAGTAAAATTATTCACTAACATTTGGGGGTAAGTTTCATTTGTTGCTTTAATTCATTCATAGTATACATACAACGCATGGCAAGTTCGTGCATATAACTTGAGTATTTTTAAAATCTGAGTTATATTTCGTTTCTCCAAACCGTTCAGTTAATAATTTAAACTGCCCGGATTGGTCTAAAAAAAAAAAATACAAATTATTGTCGGAAGTGTTTTGTGCCGCATTCATAGGAAGTGCCGGCTGGGGCTATGTGACTGGCAATGCCGCCTGGGAGCGGGTGAAGTGTAAGGCCCTTGCGGTGACGTGTTGCAGACGACACGGGCGGTCGCATCACGGTGAGGGGCTGCGCCCTGGACAGCGGCACTCTCACCACCGACACCGAGATCATACGCATGTCGCACTGCGGGGGGTTCTACTTCGACGACAGGTGAGGCCTCTCAGCGAGCCGCGTTTCTCACACTCTCACGAGGGGGTATAATAAATTTATATAATATATTATATTATACATATTTATATATTATATTATATATTTTATAATTTATATTATATTATACATATTAATATGTTATATATTACATATAATATTATATATTGTATATTATATAATATGTTATATAATTTATATTATATATTATATTGTACATATTTATATATTATATAATTTATTTTTTAATTTATTTTATATTATACATATTAATACATTATATATTGTACATATTTATATATTATATTATATATTTTATAATTTATATTATATTATACATGTTAATATATTATATAGTATATTATATAATATATTATATATTATACATATTAATATATATTATATATTAAAAATTATATAATATAATATATTATATATAANTATTAATACATTATATATTGTACATATTTATATATTATATTATATATTTTATAATTTATAATATATTATACATGTTAATATATTATATAGTATATTATATTATATATTATACATATTAATATACATTAAAAATTATATAATATAATATATTATATATAACATATTCTTTATGATGTGCGGAAATTAAACACCCGAATCGCGGGAGGTGATTCTTTATACAGGACACCGTATACCTAAACGGAATATTAAAGAAGATACGAGCCTGTGAAAATTGGGTTTTGAAAACGTATTTCCGCCGAATGCCGTGAACTTTCTGCCAGCGGTAGGGATGGTGGAGATTTGTTCCGCTGCACGTCCCACGTGGTCGGATGGGACACGCCTATCTGGCGCGCTGTGGAGCGTGTACTAGCGGCGGGCACGGCGTCGACGTGCTGAAGCACCGCTTCCTCGAGACGAACTGTGCGCCACGGACCGGGGACGGCCAGCATTGCGCATGTTTCTCTGCGACATGGAACGCATAAGTCGCTTTTCTGCTGCGGGATGTACACAACCTACTATGGCTATTCGCCGCAAATACGTTTTCAAAACCAAATTTTCACAATCTCGTGTCTCTTAATATTCCGTTGATGTTTATGGTGTCCTTTCTATTTTCGACTTTATTTTCCGCGAGGAATCACCTCCAGTAGTTTTAACGATTAATTTCCGAACAATCTATGTATGCAGGGGAACCGCGAGATTATTAAGGGCGTTGGATACCAACAAATTGATAATTATATTTTGGTACCAAACGTTGTTCAACTTGTGCACATTATGTGTGATAAAATTTTCCTCGAATTAAATAAAATATACCATTTATATTTTTTGAATAATTTGATGTCTAAAACAAAATTTTCCCTTCTTGTTGCTGCCATAATAACAAATACTAACTAATCTGTACAAATAAAAAAAANATGTCTAAAACAAAATTTTCCCTTCTTGTTGCTGCCATAATAACAAATACTAACTAATCTGTACAAATAAAAAAAATGCAACTTAAACTAATACCGTGGGCAATCACCAAATAACAGTTCATACGTTAAAAAAAGTAAAATATATGCAAAAATAAATTATATTTAATATTTTTTATGTATATAGCTTGTTATTTGGTGATTACATGGCATAAGTCATCTTTGTAAATTTTAGCAGCAGAACAGAAAAATTTTGTATTTGAAATCAAATTATTCAAAAAATATAAAGTACAAAAAAATTTTATTCTAGGAAAATACCATTACTTACAATGCGTACAAGTTGAACAATGTTTGGTACAAATATAAAATAATTAATTTTTTTGATATCCAGCACTTTTAAGGAGTCTAACAAATATCATCAAAAGAGCTTTACCAAGAGACAATGTTCATTAAATACAATTTTAATGTGGCACGAGTGGTTAAAGGCTGTGGTTAGATGTGGATGATGGACGGAAAGTCTAAGTGAAGACGGGGACGCAAGTCGGGTACATTGCTCGCTCTTTCATGCTAGCTTGTTAAAGAAAAATATCCAGAACAAAGATATCAAAGTTCATCCTGCAAAAAAAAAAAAAATTAAATATTTGAAAAATTCTCAATTTTTATTTTATAAAAACATGGATTGTGTGTTCTTGTAATCTTAGTACATGCTGCCTATGATATATTTGGTTATAAGCAAACAGCTAATTATCTATACAATCTTTTGCATATAGTTTAAGGCCAACAGCCACGTACATAATCCACTCTGGCCCAAGAGACGAGACCTTATTAATGGTGTTGTATTTCTGTTTCAACATTATCGTTCCTTGCCGATACATCTAACATTGCAACCATGGCAGAAATGAGTATTCGGCGCTAAACATGAGTGCATTTGCGGGATAACACAATACGAAAAAACCAATGGTTGTATACATGTACACATAAACTAGTTTACTGAGTGAATGAGAAAATAAAAGAGTTATTAGCAGCTGGCTCAATCGGCACGATAATACTGGCCGTAGTGATGCTAACAGCCACTAGGTATATCAGAAAAAAAAATTACTTAACAACTACATTCATGTTTTGCCACTTTACCCTGAGTAAAACCCGGGTTGTTTGTACCGAAAGACCAGAGTGTTTGAGCGTAGCAGGTATTGTCGTCTTCACCATAGACTTAAAATATATTGTATACTGATTTTCGTCTTCTGCATATGCGCCAAGAGAGCCACGAGAACTGTCGAATTTAGATTATCAGACAGTGGTGCATGTTTGTTTGGATTTTATTTTTCCGACAGACCTATTATCTCTCTAGATACAAATGCATCTATATTTATGCGTCTGTGTAGATATGATGTATGCATACACATACACACGGTAAAAGGTTGTTCATGGTAAAGTGAGCACATTTTAAACCAACCTTCGAAAACAAATCATTGCCAACTGTATGTTTGCTGCAGTTCACACTGGCATACAGGCTCACAGTTAAGTGGACAGCGAATTTACGAAAGTAGCTCTAAGACTTTTAATTTGTACTGAGAATTGTATGTCTAAATTTAGGTCTACCAAATCAATTGTTTCTTGTTTTGTATACATTAGAGCAATAATTTGCATATTATCAACACATTTACATTCCTGGAAATTTCACACAGTTTCCACTTGGATGACGCATGAATAAAGTGAGAATGCCCATAACAATATTAATCTTAAATATAGAGGATGATGGATACAAAATGAAAAGTAAAGTAGGTAAGCAGCAGTGCTATGAAATGGCTCAATTAATCGTGAACAGCCTATCAGAAAAATTCTTTTAGAGGAAGTTTACTAAAATCTGTCTGCTAACTACGAGTATAAGCTATGTGATTTTGTCGATTCTACTAGCAAAACATTAATTACATTTTGAGACGAAATTGTTTAGTGCGCATTTGTCACGCATGGTCTCTATGTTTGCAGGTATGTTCGTGGGTGCCTGCAGAGCTGTGACGACGCCGACGCCTGCAATGGCACACAGCGCAGGGCGGCAGGAGCATCCGCGGCGGCGCTATGGGTCGTCGCCCTCGCGGTGACGCTGAGCGGCGCGCGGCTGTCGGCCAGATAATGACAGCGTCGCGAGGCGTCGGCTCGCTGAAGCCCCGCCCGCCAGCCCACCCGTGCTGCGCTCTGTCGCCGGGGAGCCCAACTACACCGGCCTGCCACTCGTGCTTCGCTCTGTCACCGGAGAGTCCAACTATACCGGCCTGCCGCTCGTGCTGCGCTCTGTTGGCGAGACGTCCAAGCACCGGCCAGCGCGCCACGCAGACGGCAGCGGATAGAACTGCGAAAGCAGTATAACCTTAATGGTTGTACAACACACGTTGTAAAACATAAGTGCCGCATTTTTGAACAGGGTGTCTTTCAAAAAAAATTATACCCTACTTTATTTCTCAAATATCTGAACTGTGAAAGTCAGGTCCATTTCACACAAGCACAATGTTAAAAAAAAAAAAAAGTTTAAAACTAAAGAAAGCAACAATAAAAATATTGTGTAACTACAAAATGTATAAAAATAATAAACAATGAAATAAGATAACTCAGCTAAAACATTCCACAACTGTATAGACATGAATTTTACATATTAACTTACACCTACACCTCCCCCCCCCCAATTAATAATAGGGAACAAGGAAACATGTAAAAGAATGGGAATTTGTATGCACACTGCAGATAATTTTTTTCTTATCATAATCGTTTTACCGGTACTAGCAAGCTACACACTACATATCCTGTAAATATCTTTATTTCATTCATTTTTTTTTCAGACTAACTGGTGAAAAAATATCCAGGTCAGAGGTATATTGAACTACAGCACATATTAGTGAAATGCCAGTTAATATATTGCAATTTAAAAAATGCGGACTGTTTGATTTGTAATCAATTTTCTAAATAATTTTTAAATGCCCTGTTGAAGACTGCGTTGTCTACGCTCTACGCTTATAATTATTTTTAAGATGAACAATGCATACACTAATTGCATTGCAAGTTCTACACCGCAGGGGCACTACATACGAATAGCAGACTTCATATTTAAAGTAATATTGATTGACATTTCTACATCCTTGGCCTTTATTTCTTTATGCTTACGTGGCGAACTTGTGAATTCTGCCCGCAAATTATGCTGGAGGTTGTATACAAAAAAAAAGTTGCCTGCGAGATATTGCACTAGTTGTTTTTAAAAGCGATGCACATTTTCCTTGAAATGCCGATTTATAATCTATTCTTGAAAATTAGTTGTGTTTCCTCGTCGTGAAATTCAATGTTTGAACAGGGGAGGCAATCCCAGTTAATTAAAGGAAGGGGCAAGTTTTGCAGCGGTCGCATATCTTCGTCCAGGTATACTACGTGTTTTTTGTCTTAAATATTCTTCTGCATTATCTGTAACTTCATATGCATCCCTTAAGCATTACTTTAGAAAGTGTTGCCAACTTATTTTTTTTGTGACAAACGCGCAGCTGAATTTTGACGAAAGAATATTCATTATTTACATGCAGGATATCCGTTTCCCCACTGCTGCGTATTGCATAAGTATTGCAGTGTAATGTACACTTCCGTGCAGGATGTTTGAAAACCAGTAGGTCATACATGCATGCTGGACTTGTCAATGTGTGGTCAATGAAAACGTGAAGTTAGCACCGACAGTTTACTAAGCGCTTTCGGTTTCATCTCAACTCTTTACTTACAGGCCACTGCATATTTTCACTTAACAAATTTACGCTGATATTACAAACTTCACTGCTTGTTGTGTGAACTCAGCCTTGCCAGGATATCGGCGAGAACGTGCTAGGTAACGGCTGCTATGGTCCATTCACGGTTACTTCCAACTTTTAGAAGGCCCGCTTAAGTTCTACTTTCAGGATATTCCTCCGCCTCATTCTCACAAAGCTTAGGAAATTGCACCACAGGGCCAACGCACCGCATTCGTGCGCACTCAGNTATTCCTCCGCCTCATTCTCACAAAGCTTAGGAAATTGCACCACAGGGCCAACGCACCGCATTCGTGCGCACTCAGTGTAATAATACATATTTTGCGTAAGAACTATTTCTTACTAGGCATTACCAACACACCTATTTTCTCCCTATCTTTATTAGCATTAGTTATTAATAAAATATTGTAATTTAAATATAAAATAGAAGTAAAAATTCAATTTAACCAAAAATAAGGTACTTTTATATTAACACAAGTATGAAACGTTGGGATACATAACATATTTAGGAAGCAAGCAAACACGAAATACATGGGATGTTTTTTTTACGGTTTGATTCAAAAAGTGTGAAGAAACTGCGAATATACTATAAACAGATATTTAAGACAAGTGATTTTATGTTTTACAACACGAGTCCTGGTGAGGACTATGCTTACCAAACATGCATTCACGGAAATTTATAACACAAACTAATGCCGTGGGCTTACTTCTTGACATATATAAAATCACCAAATAACAGTTCATACATTAAAAAAAAAATCGTTTAAAATATGGGAAAAAATTATATTTAATATTTTTTTTTCACTTACATGACTTGTTATTTCGCGATTACATATGTCATGCAGTAGCCCTTTTGAATTGGTTTACTTAGTAAATTTTTTAATCTGTACACCTTAGTTATTATTTGTTATTACAGCTGAAACGAAACAGAATAATTTTGTATCTGACATCAAATTATTAAAAATATATAAAGCGTAAATTTTTTAATTCTAGGAAAATGTTATCGCATACAATGCGTATGAGTTGAACTATGTTTGATAAAAATAAAAAAAAATTATAATTTTTTTGGGGTCCGACACCCTTAATCAATGTTAAAGAAATTCCTTCACAATGCAGCAGTTTTTTTAAAATAACTGTTTCAAACAACAAAAAATATTTAACGTAGCTTTCTCAAATAATACTGACACGTTATGAAATTTTCTGAAATTCCATTCATTCATAAATGTTTTCTAAAATGTAAATTTTAATCTTAAGTTTTAGAATAAAATATTAAACATAAAAAATTTACAACATTTCTTACTGCGCCAGTGTTGCTTAAGATGTAGAATACATTTAGTTAGAAACAGTTATATTTGAAATTAGTGCATTCAGATGGAATTTCTTTAAAACCGATTACCCATTTAAACTTCGTAGCTGCATGTTTGATAGGTTGCGCCCTTAAGAACGACATTTTGGAAATGATATTTAAAACGAATATGCTTAGTAGCACAGATAGAACTGGCACGTGTTCAATATAGTCTATTCGCGGTTTCTTCGCACTTTTTGAAACAAACCTTTGAAAAATCACCCAATGTGTGACGTATTTGCTTGCTTTCTAAATATGTCATGTATTCCAACGTTTTATACCTGTGTTAATATAAAAGTTCCTTATGTTTGGTTAAATTGAGTTTTTAATTATATTTAATATTTAAATTACAATATTTTATTTAATAACAAATGCGAATAAAGACAGAGGAAAAATAGGTATGTTGGTAATGCCTAGTAAGAAATAGTTCTCATGCTAAATAGTATGTAACTGAGTGCGCAAGAATGCGCCGCGTTTTCCCTCTGGCGTAATTTTCTAGACTCAGTTAAGCATTGCTTGCATGAGGCGGAGGAATATCCTGGAAGTAGAACTTGAGCAGGGCTTCAGAAAAGTTGGAAGTAAATGTGAATGAAGTATACCAAAAATAGTGGGAACGGAATTGAAATATATATTACTGAACACGTGTAGCGTCGTATTCTTCATTAGTTACTTGTCTGTATTGTGCACGTCTAAACTCCAACAAGCAACAACACAGGAAGTTACACGCCAGTGGAAATATTTAACCCTAAAGCTCTCTCGATATTTCTTCCCGAAAATAAGCTCTCGTGTCAACAAACAAAATAATTTCTTATGTATAAATAAACTTGGTGATATATTCCTACATACACGCTTGATTGTTTAAGAAGTTGTCCTGAGAAACTCAACCGTCTAAAATACGTACATAGTTACTTAACTTTCAAGCAAGATGGNATTGTTTAAGAAGTTGTCCTGAGAAACTCAACCGTCTAAAATACGTACATAGTTACTTAACTTTCAAGCAAGATGGCAATTTTACAGTTAGTCTATCCTCGGGTTTGATGCATAAGGACCAGATAACATCGCGCTTCTGATAATACTAATATGTATTCTTTTATACTAATCAGAAATGTTTACGATGGTGACTGAGAATATTAAGGAACCGTGTCGGTATGCGCCTGTAATTCTGACATGAGGGAAGTGAGAATGAAAAACTGCATACGGAAACAGAGTACGACCCGCAATTCTGTCGAGCAAAATCGACCTTTCAGCCTCGAAAACGCGAGCGAGTCGTACTGCCGTTACACACACTCGTCGGCGTGTTTTGATCAAATCTTTTTGTACCAAATGTATCTGTAGCAAATGTGTCGAGTCACAGTCATATCGTTAGCATTTAAAATGTAGGTTTTCGTAAAAAANACCAAATGTATCTGTAGCAAATGTGTCGAGTCACAGTCATATCGTTAGCATTTAAAATGTAGGTTTTCGTAAAAAAAACAGTTGGCAATATCTACTCGTTTATGAAAAGGAAGTTTTAATACTGCTAGTTAAAAAGCTCGCTAAACCNGGGAGGTGGTTCAAAGGCGGGGGTAGTAAACTCCCGCCTGGTTTCTTATTCAAAATTTAAATAAACTAGTAATTTTGAATATTTCAGGACTTTAAATAACCAACAACAACTCCTACGAGTGGACTCAGTGGTGGATATAATAATGGCTTGCTAAACCACCGCCGTTGTTCATCACTGCCGAAGCTCAGAGCGCGGGTAGACCAGGCCCCCGTGAGGGGCCCAACACCACCCAATGGGGCTTTTTCATAGCCTACAGGGAGATTAGGAAGGAGCTAGATTGGCCCCCTCCCAACTCCCTGCACCATCCCAAACTGTAGTTACAGAGGTTGCCCTCTGCAGCTAACATTTGGCTTGCTAAACCGCCATTGTTCATCACTGCCGAAGCTCAGAGCGGGGGTAGATCAGGCCCCGTGAGGGGCCCATTACCACCCAATGGGGTTTTTCATAGCACACAGGGAGATTAGGAAGGAGCTAGATTGGCCCCCTCCCAACTCCCTGCACCCTCCCAAACTGTAGTTACAGAGGTTGCCCTCTGCAGCTAACATTTATCTTTATGGGCCGACTGAGTTTCCCCAGATTGGCCCAGGTATTTTAGAATATTCCCCTCCCCTTCCCCTGCCTGTACAGGAGTAGAGGAGGGAGGCAGCACTGCCTGGTTGGTGACTCTACTTTAGTAATGATTGTCGATAAGTGGGGGAATGTTAAAAATTAAGTACAAGAAATTTTGAAAAGTTACAGGTTTTTCCTTTTTTGCAATCAAAAATGAAATTAATTTTAATAGCCAAAGTTTGGTTAAGTTTGGCTTGCTAAAATAGCACTGTACAGTGTATATATACATACTCTATTCCTTGTAAAAAGACCGGCACAAGTATCCCACTCTCATATTATGTTCTCGTATTACTGGAGATAGCAGTGAAATATATCTCTTTGAAACCTAATTACGCCGCACAAAAGCAGCTCGCATCCCTTTGTAGAAACAAATTAAAAAATATTCCAGAACAAAACCACAGCTTGCATTAAAGTAATCATTTCTCGGTTTGGTTGCTATTACTAACTTGTCCTTGTTGCTTTGCGGACTTTCATTTTCAGCAAATCGCATTGTTCCCAGTTATCTGATGCACTCGTCTTTAGACAAGAAGCTGCAGAAATAAAAAGTATCTCGTATTACCGGGAACAATNCAGCTTGCATTAAAGTAATCATTTCTCGGTTTGGTTGCTATTACTAACTTGTCCTTGTTGCTTTGCGGACTTTCATTATCGCATTGTTTCCAGTTATCTGATGCACTCGTCTTTAGACAAGAAGCTGCAGAAATAAAAAGTATCTCGTATTACCGGGAACAATTTCTCCCGAACTGACGTCATAGATATGCCTCTGTACCAATGCACTTTGCTAATTAAGTATCAGTTTAAATATGATTCAGGTACAATTATGTGTACTTAAATAATTACCCTGCAAATGTATAAAAGTTTTAAAAAGAGCCACTTATAACGAGAGAGAATAGAAGAATTTCATTTGAGCGGATACAGTTCTTCAAATTATACCAGGTGAATAGTTCCGGAAGATTTTTTTCTTTGCTGTGGATTGATAGTTGAGGTTTGCTCCATGCTTTCAAGAATGTTACATATCGTGTTTACTTAACTTCACAACATCCGTCCTTGAAACAACTAAATATCATTTCCACAGTTCTATGTTCTGTATCAGCTAAGTTTTGACTTGTTACTACTCCTTGTAATAATATTGTATAAAAGTTTTATTCCCTTTTGTTTAGCCAGTGTATTTATTTATCGTCTCTACAGTAATTGTGGCCACGGCGGTGATGAGTTCTGGAGGCAGTCAACCTTAATCTCTAGCTGAAAAGGTAAAAAGCATAGCTTCATGATAATATTCCAAAAAAATATTATGCATTTATTTAATATTGAGATAAAATCCACATCTGTTTACCTAGATATGTTTTTCACTGTGTTATGGAATGCAGAAGTATCTAATTATTTCAATTTACTTATCCCTTTCATTTCATAATGGAACGAGCTAGGCGTACATACTAAGACGAAGTGTTCCGTTAACTTTTCACTACTATTTATTTTAACACAGACTATCTTTGTTTTGTGTCACTTGAGATAGAAATTTAAGATGGTTGGATGCGAGTTTTATAAAGAAGTAAAAGTTTATATCAGTGTGACACTAAATCAGCTCAAACTTTTTTACGTTTTAGAGTTGAGCGCTTTCTTAGCGTATCAAAAATATAAGAATTTGCTAGTGTAGCAAAATTCTTATACGATATTATGAAATAGGCCTACTATAAAAATAGGATAAGACACACGGGTAGAATGAGATATAAGAACGATAATTTTCGATGCAGTGAAAATACTGACATTTAAAAAAAAATTAATGTTATAAGAATTCAGAAATTAAAATGGGTTTTCTCCAAGGTGCAGCAATAGTAATGATAGAATACAATATTAGAATGCGACCGAAGCGACCGTATTTGAGATTTTTCACAGACAAAATATAACAACATCCTGAACGGAATGGGGTTTCTATTTGGGCACTTATGTGTTGAAAGACATTAAAATATATTTTAATTACAAACTACAAATGAGACTTTTCTTCCTACCTTAAATACTGACGCTCTGATACTACATTAAACGT
This sequence comes from Clitarchus hookeri, assembly GCA_002778355.1. Taxonomy (NCBI): domain Eukaryota; kingdom Metazoa; phylum Arthropoda; class Insecta; order Phasmatodea; family Phasmatidae; genus Clitarchus; species Clitarchus hookeri. The sequence continues at coordinate 348,474 of NQII01001940.1, read as the reverse complement.
ACATTTATCCCCTTATAAAACTGTTGGAGCCATATTACAAGCAATCATTGCGATTATTATTTTACCGCCTGAACAACTTTACAATTGTCTAAATTATCCCTTATTTGGAATTACATACCTTTAATCTGCTGAATAAAATGTGTGTTCAATCGCTTTAAATTTTACCAAGTTCGCTAGTAGAGTTGGTTTCTAAATGTGAGGTCTCTATTCGGTTTTGCTTTGAGCACGTCTATGATACATCAATTTGTATTACGAGTAAAAAAGTACTGGACATATTTTATTTTTTTCAGTGAGCGTGTTAATTTGAAAATTGGATTGAAGCGTTTGTGTAAAGAGTGTCCGTGGCGAGTATGTGAACTCTGAACTGTCACTGCACAAACGTCAAACTGTTTGTAACTGCGAAGCTTCTTGAAATGTGGCAGTAACGGGTATAATCGGTAGACACATTTCTATGAAAACCCTTGAAATTATCTCAATTATCTAAGCGATTTTGAAGTTTTTAACAGCGAAAACCGGCAGTTTTTTTCTTCTGAAATGAATCAGCGTAGATATAGATACTGAAACGTCCGCAGTTTTAAATTCTGCAAGAGGAAAACGTTTGCGTTGTGATTTCGGAGTTCAAATTACGGAGTTAGCATTGTAAAAAAAAAAAAAAAAAATTGTGTTCAGACTGGACGGAATATGAACTAACCGAGATACTTATCGTTAGTACCGTCGGAGGTTCAACTAAGCGAAGATACAAGCGAAAACAGTGGAGTTCCCCATTGTGAAAATTGCGAAAAACAGATTTCCATCGCATTCTGTCAGAGTCTTGAAAACCGTCAGAAGACCATTTCTTGAACGTTTCAAGTTCTTCGGCGCAAAAAAAAGGAAGTCACTTACCTTATTAAATGGCATGGCATGAAGTTCCTTCTTACGCCCTTGTCAGCTGGACTTATTTGTAAATAATACAATGAAATCTCTAAAAATTTAATTTCCTGATTTTTTTTTCTGTCTAGACAAGAAAACGGTTTCACACTCGGGAGCTGATCATGCATGTCCAAATTCACTCAGTCACCTAGGCTGTATCCCAATTCCCTTCAAGTATATACATGTCCATACTTCGCCCCGCCTGTGACGTCACTAAGTATTTACTAGCGCCATCCCAATTCCTAGTATAGTACACACAGTGTCTGTACTTGCCAAGTACACGATGTTGCTTACTTGCTGGGTGAATTCGCGTACTTGCGGCGGTCGCCATGTTTGTTTTCAAACGTCACGTACATAACCCATGATGGGAACGTTTTGTGGTTCTACTTACCCGCCGTCTTATTTCTCTACGAAGCGACCAATGTGTAGCATTACTTCTGATTTTATAATAACATACCTGCTACACGTGACAAATGCATTATTGTTATTTTTATGCAACAACACCAAACAACACCATAGACATGAACGCAACCAAAGACAACAAAACATGGAACTCAAAAAGGTATTTATAGCAAAAGCCATTGAGTGGTTAGCTCAGAATAACGAAACACGTGTTTACTTTCTAGTAGTTCATGTTATTTACGCCAGGTTGTGCGACGAGTCTAGTACAGCCAGAAAAAAAAAACCCGTCCCAATAGTCTGGGAAAGTACACACAACGGCAAGTACGAATATGTATATACTTAACAAGTATGTACTAACAATTGAGAAACAGCCTAAGTACCAAATATACAAGCAGGTAGAATGTCGGCACTTCTAGTTACTGCTAAATGTGCAAGACTGTATGAATATATTGCATGCATACAAGATAAGGACGCTAATCATAAATATGTTATGTTTTCGTCATTGACCAGGTTTTACTGTAAGAAATGATTTAATACAAATCAGCTTTTAACTGACGGTTCTTCATACACCTTGTGGGGCCGCAGTTGGCGTAGTGGCAAGAGCGCTCGCCTCCCACCAATGGAACCGGGTTCGATTACCGGCGGGGTCACTCCCGGATTATCGCATGTGGGCATCTTGCCGGACGATGCCGCTGGTCGGCCGGGTTTTCTCGGGGTTCTCCCGTTTACCCTACCCTTGCATTCCGACGCTGCTTCGTACTCAGCTCGCTTCACCCTGATCGGCTTTCAAAAGCTTGATGTTAGGAACCGCGCAAACCTCTCCACTCTACTTTCATACCTTGCGGCAGACTGGAGAGAGAGAGTACAAAACATTTATTATATTATTCATATAAGAATCGGTCCAATAGGTAAGAACATTAGGTGTGTATAGTCTATTCGCGGTTTCTTCACACTTTTTGTATCAAGCCTTTGAAAAATCTCCCCATGTATAACGTGTTTAGTTATTTCCTAACTATGTCATGTATCACAACCGCTTTATACCTCTGTTAACATAGAAGTATCTTATTTTTCGTTAAATTGAAGTTCAACCTATATTTTATTTATAAATTATAATACGTCATTTATAATAAATATGGATTAATACAGCGAGAAAACACGATTGTCAGTAGCGGATAGTAAGAAATGGTTATCATGCAAAATATTATTACAACTGAGTGCGCACGAATTCGGTGCGTTCTCCCTCTGGTGTAAGTTTCTAGACGTAGTTAAGCTTAGTTTGAACGAGGCGGAGGAATATCCTGGAAGTAGAACTTTAGCAGAACTTCAGAAAAGTGTGAAGTAACCGTTAATGACCTATACGAGCTATTCATTATATGGCAATACGGCACACGCTGAAGCCATCGATCTGACTTGTCCATTCAGGTAAACTATTGGCGAAAACTGCGTGTCTCTACAGGAAACAGAACAAGTTATTTCTAGTATTTTATCACCGATTCCCACACACCACCTACACAAGCATATCGTAAAAGCGGGGGAAAAATACACCCGGGAAGCAGTAAAATGCAGGGGCTTATTAATTTTAAAGGAATCGGAGTACAAACATTGTAAACGTAACTTCACGCCTTGAAATTTTAATTCCGTATTTTATTTACACACTGTACTGCCATTTAAAGGTAGCCCCTTCAAGATTATTTTCCGAATGAAATATAAGTGCGATAGTTACGTAAATGTCATGTCAATCACGTGGAAATTTTTTTTTATCTATACTTAAAAATATTCGTTATATCAGAGTAGAATAATTCAGAGAAGTCGGGCATAAGGGAATGGGAAGTAGGAGCCAGGAGCCGGCCGGCCGTCAAGTTGTGACGTCACTCAACCGCCATATTAGATCCAGGTGACCTTGACCTTAACCTTGGCCCCACGTGTGCGACCTTAAATGACCTTGAACCTTAAAAATTCTAAAAAATTCCACAAACACAAAAATATATTTAAAAAATTATAAAAAAGTTTATTATCAGAAATAAATTTAAAAATTATTATTAAAAATTTATTTAAAAACTTGCATTTCCGTAGGTCCCGCCACCACCAACCTTGCCAATGTTTTCATTGATTATTTAATCGATCAATTACTCGCGTTCGCTAATTAGTTGGCAGGCCTCCACCCCCTTCCACACAACTAGGACTCTCTTACCTCGTCTCCGGGTGTGATTGTCTCCTATGCTGATCATGTCGTTCCGCTTCCCCTCAAACTTACCACGTACATCTTGTAACCACGCACACGGCTCCACGACTTGGACTGGGCTGCGCATCAAACACTTGTTTGTAACCCTGGAGAAAATTATTAATTTTTATAATATTTTTTCTCATATAAAAATTTGTTTGTGCATCAGAGCCACAAGTATATGACACACAGATGTTTTAGAAGCCAGGTCATAATTGTTTAAAAAACGTATTCTTGCCAAAAAAAAAATTAATTTTGCTGCAGCCACTAAAAAAAAAACAAGATGCAATTTCAATTCAGTAAATCCTACAGTTAAATGCAGACAAATTCACACAAATGTGGAGAACATATGTACAAAAATACAGAAAAAACATAAAATTGCGGAGAACATATATACAAATATAGACAAGTATTGAAAAATCACAAACGACAAAATGCAGAAATAGCACAAAAATGCATTGAACACACACACACACACACATATATATATATATGCAGAAATGTAGAGAACACGTGTACAAAAGTGCAGAAAAACAGACCAAAATGCAGAGGACCTCTATGTACAAGAAATAACTCAACCAAATGCAAAAGAAATCTGTATAAAAAATGAACAAAGAATCATACACGACAAAATGCGGAGGACACCTAAATATCATAGCCATAGGGAAGCATACGTATGACATCTTCACATATGAGTCGCTTGTCATCTGTCCATAGTAGCGCCATCTTGTTGATGCACACCGAATACAGGACATGCTGGTGCGAGTGAATAACGTGGACCTTCACCCTCATGCTCTTATGATTGTTCAAAACATCCACGAAGTCTTCAAATTTTATTTTATTCTTCACTACGCATTTATGAATTCCCTTGGCACGTTTTGTGACTTTTTCCCCGCATTTGTATGTATACACAATTTCACCTGTAGTCCCACAAATTCGGTCATGATCGACCCATCTCACTCGTCCTTGAACTTGCCCACTCTCTTCTTGTTGGTGGGCGAAAAGCATTTGTTGTTCGTGGGATAGCCGCTGGGGTCAAACTCTGCGAAGAACTTTGCGTCCGAAACCACGTCCTAGTAGAAGTCCTGTGTTCTAATCTCGTACAGGAACGAGTCCTTGTCTGTATACAGGAGATCGATGACTTAAAAATCAGGAATTCATAATGTCACAGTGGAACATGTACATCAGCGTTTTGGACATGTCGAGGACCACGAACCCTGCATTTACGGGTTTGACGAAAAGAATGGCTTTGTGCTGCAGTCGAATCAGGGAAAGATTTGATTCGTAACTTGTCCTGTCAAATGTTGGTTTTGCCACCAATTTCTTTAGTTGTTTCTCATTACACACCAATTCCATCTTTTGCTGTTTTCTTTTGTACTCCATTAACTTGCCAGAAGTTACATTGTTTGCTAATTAAAAATTTTTTTTTTCTCGAAATTGTTGGTAGCCGCCTGTCACTTTGCCGTATTTAAATCCATGCAAGTCTTTATAAATGCAATCTGTTCGAACTATCGTACGCTGTTACACCGGACATGTTGACAAGAGCTTGGAACGAGTTTGATTATCGCGTAGATGTCGCTCGGGCCGCTCATGGTGGTCACATTGAACACTTATGAAGATATGGTAAACAAACTTCACAGTTCCACGGTTTATTTGATTGGTCAACCAAGATTGTAGGTTGTTTGGTTTTGATATTATAGACCTTCAAAGTTGGGGTATTCTTTTATACTCATCCTGTATGTTGTCCTCCGCCGCATGTCGTTTGACGCACTGGGCCACGCCACCACGGATCCCTTCCTCGACGAACATGTGCTTGTCGTAGTCCGTAAGAAGCTCTAGCTCGACCCCATAATTCGCAACATGGCTTAGAAAGCGAGCCCTGACACGCTGATGTAGTGTGCACAATCGAGCTTGTATGCTGACATACACAAATTTCTGAAATTTTTGAAGACGTCACCAGGAAAAGAAAGTACGTTTTCAATTACAACTCTGAATATTAATTGAGACTAGTATAGCCAAACTCTTGCCATACCTTCTGAGTGTGGGCGTATGCTTCATTGCTGATCCCAAAGTCCATCAGCCTGTTATAAAAAGCCTTTTTCGGAGGCACCTGCTGCTCGTCCAACTTTTCCCATCTGTCTACCTAGTCGTAGGGGAAAACTTCTTTTCTTGCGACAAAAGGGTTTTGGCTTCCACTGAAGAACTCGGATGTGTTGTTCAATTGAATTCGAGGCAGGTACTCAGCCAAGGATGCGAGGCTGCGAGTCATGAACCTTAAGTATCGACAAACTGCACAGAAATTCGGACCCCCAGGTGCTTTGAAAATGTTACCATTTTTCGCTCGTGTGTTGAATGATGAAAATAAATTTTCCATCATACCCCAGCTGCCTGAAGATAAAATTTTCGTCACAGCGTAGGTTATGGAAAAATACAACCAGTTTCTTCGGTCTTCGGCGCAGCAAATTGCAGCTGGTGGAAGCAGGCCAGATGTACCACCCAGTGAAGTGGTCATGGTCACGCACCTTATAGTTATCATGTGTGAATTGAGAAGCACAGTAGCAGCATTTATTCGCCCGCGAGTAGCTTGCCTTTTCAGTCGGTGTGAGTGGCTCCATCTTCTTCGTAGTAGCACATATATTTTTTAGTTTTGTGCCAATATCTAAAATTGCCTCCATTAACTTTTTCTCTGCATCTTCCCCTGTGTATATAATAGGGACATGGGCCAGTGTAGATGTTAGTGCTACAGTNATTTTCGTCACAGCGTAGGTTATGGAAAAATACAACCAGTTTCTTCGGTCTTCGGCGCAGCAAATTGCAGCTGGTGCAAGCAGGCCAGATGTACCACCCAGTGAAGTGGTCATGGTCACGCACCTTATAGTTATCATGTGTGAATTGAGAAGCACAGTAGCAGCATTTATTCGCCCGCGAGTAGCTTGCCTTTTCAGTCGGTGTGAGTGGCTCCATCTTCTCGGTAGTAGCACATATATTTTTTAGTTTTGTGCCAATATCTAAAATTGCCTGCATTAACTTTTTCTCTGCATCTTCCCCTGTGTATATAATAGGGACATGGGCCAGTGTAGATGTTAGTGCTACAGTGATGGCATCGTTGTCCGCAACGATGTAAATGCAGAAGCTGTATGCCTCGTGCTTCTGATAGGCATACGTGTATGCGCGACGGAGGTCTGGTTCGCAGGCGTGAATCGGTTTCAGAATGGCCTCAAAATTTGCATAAACAAAAATTGGTAATTTGTTAATGTGGTGATGGTTCTTAAATTTTAAAACAGGTGGCCGCCCGTCTTTACCTGGCTGTGGCATGTCAGCACTATTTGGGGCATCCTCGTTGCAACGTTGCTTATGCACTTCCCAGGCACTGCTGCCCTGTTTGTCTGAAGCGAGATGGCCGTAGAGGAGCAGCACTTGGAACCGCACGAAGCAAATTCACAAGACAGAATGGAAGGAAGCAGCCGCCTTTCTAGCTTATATCAGATTTTGGGAACTATTTTCCTTGTATCACTTCACGGATGGTCTCTCACTTCTCCGAAGGTCGCCCTCTCTTGTTCTTAATATACGTCGACTGAAGGAAAAATTGCAGTATTTGCATAATTTTCGAACAAAATAATTTTAAAACACAGTTATGTAATTACGAGAAATAATTTATTTTGACATTGTTGATTTCAAATTTTTTTTGAAAAGTCAAAATGTTTTTAAAAAATGCCCTAAAATTTTTATTTCCCCTCCCATTAAGGCCCCATTTATGGTGGGTCTCGACGACAGCTGCGAGGGGAACGCTCATTGGTCGGGAAGCAGTACAACTCAAAGTTAAATTTCTGCGACAGCGAATAGGGAAACGATGCAGGAAATTCCCATTGGTAATGCCCCTGTGAACTTTACCCGACGAATAGGAAAACGTTGTGGGCATTTTCCATTGGCTGAGAAGCAGTTCAGAAAAAAATTCGGACGAATGGCAATGCAGGTTGGGGCCCGCCCACGATGATCTGCGCGGCTCTGGGCAAAGTTTAAATTGCACATCAGCCAATTGAGAAGCATGGTGAGGGCCCGCCCAATGTATGGCGCGCTGCTCTGTGCAAAGTTCAAGTTGCGGAACAACCAATTGGGAAGCACGCTGGCGGCCCGCCGTGGTGGGGGACTGTCCTTGGCAGGGACCTGATGTGGTTCAGTACGAAGTTCAAGCCTACAACAACCAATGGTGGAGCGTGGTGGGAACCTGCCATGGTGTTAGGCTCTTTTAGTTCAAAGTGCAAATACAGTCATTACGAAAACTTTCTGATCGGTAAAGTTTACCCAGGAAGCGATGAAATATACATATGGAGCTGGTTATATATTTTTTAAAAGCTAGATTATTAAATTAATTATCCACCTTTTGCATTTAGAGGTAAGAATACATGATTTTATTTTAAAATACGGGGAATTTATTTTAACTTGTGACCCACACACCGCAATCAGCATCACATGCACTGCAATCAGCACCGCACTTAGCATCGGACTTAGCACCGCACACACCACAATCAGCACCGCACACACCGCAATCAGGACCGCACTTAGCATTGGACTTAGTGCCGCACACACAGCTATCAGCACTGCACTTAGCACCACACACACCACAATCAGGGGTCATTTGTGGGTAATTAATGTGTCATTATGGGACATTTAAGGGTTATTAGTGTTCATTGTGTCACATTGTGGGTCATTAGGGGTAATTTAGGGGTCAATTTTGTGAGAGGTCTGTTGTCTGCTCTAAGTGCGTCCACGAGTTCAAGCTGAGCGAAGATAACACGAGGACGAAATATATTTTTATATTAAATAAAATGAATTCACTGGGATGGCTACCATGAAAAGTTAGAGGTTAGTGAGTCGGTCACAAGTTTTCGCAAACTCGTCTGGGAGGGTCCTTCCCGGGCTAACCGTAATGTTCATTGTTTACGAATTAAAGCTGTTTTTTTTTCCTTGGCAACTTGCGGGTGAGGTTTAATTTTTTCCCCCGTAGATTGTTACAAAATTGGCTTTGGTGTGGGGGGGTTAAACATTAAAGATTTTTTTACTGTATGTTGTTTCATATTTGATGTGTCTGTAACTCGTGATTGTCGTAATAAATATGTATGCTATAATTCATATTTCCAGTGCGAAATATTCCAAGTGTCTGCTGCACGCAGGTTGCTCGCTGTATCCCGGACTCCAGGCGGCCGCGTGCTCACCTCAGCTTGTACTGCAGGAATAGCAAAGTGCAACTCACGGCTGCCAACTCGCGAANGGTTAAACATTAAAGATTTTTTTACTGTATGTTGTTTCATATTTGATGTGTCTGTAACTCGTGATTGTCGTAATAAATATGTATGCTATAATTCATATTTCCAGTGCGAAATATTCCAAGTCTCTGCTGTACGCAGGTTGCTCGCTGTATCCCGGACTCCAGGCGGCCGCGTGCTCACCTCAGCTTGTACTGCAGGAATAGCAAAGTACAACTCACGGCTGCCAACTCGCGAATACTGCTCGTGGTACCAACCCATACCTGCTGCCTTCGTCTCTGCTGCCGCTGACACTGTGCGTCTTACATATGTGAGGACCACGTCTCCTAAAAAACAATTTGTTTTTTTTCTGTTAGAGGTGGCTACAGTTTACGTTTCTCGGGGATGCCCCGCAACCTGATGTACTGGAATATTTGAACTTACCAGTGCGCTCTAGTGAACGATACTAAAAATAAATGGACAGTAGATGTTGTATGATGAGGAAGGGGGTTGGAAGGGGGTGGAGGTCTGCCAACTAATAAGCGAACGCGAGTAATTGATCGATTAAATAACCAATAAAAAAATGGGAAGGGTGGTAGTGGATGAACCTCAAGAAATGTAAGTTTTTTAAACAAACGTTTTAATAATAATTTTTTAGTAACTTTTTATAAATGTTGTTAAATATTTGGGATTTNCGTCTCTGCTGCCGCTGACACTGTGCGTCTTACATATGTGAGGACCACGTCTCCTAAAAAACAATTTGTTTTTTTTCTGTTAGAGGTGGCTACAGTTTACGTTTCTCGGGAATGCCCCGCAACCTGATGTACTGGAATATTTGAACTTACCAGTGCGCTCTAGTGAACGATACTAAAAATAAATGGACAGTAGATGTTGTATGACGAGGAAGGGGGTTGGAAGGGGGTGGAGGTCTGCCAACTAATAAGCGAACGCGAGTAATTGATCGATTAAATAACCAATAAAAAAATGGGAAGGGTGGTAGTGGATGAACCTCNACGAGGAAGGGGGTTGGAAGGGGGTGGAGGTCTGCCAACTAATAAGCGAACGCGAGTAATTGATCGATTAAATAACCAATAAAAAAATGGGAAGGGTGGTAGTGGATGAACCTCAAGAAATTTAAGTTTTTTAAACAAACGTTTTAATAATAATTTTTTAGTAACTTTTTATAAATGTTGTTAAATATTTGGGATTTNGTAAGTTTTTTAAACAAACGTTTTAATAATAATTTTTTAGTAACTTTTTATAAATGTTGTTAAATATTTGGGATTTGTTAGATTTTTGGGTTCAAGGTTGTTCAAGGTCACGGGAATGGGGTCAAGGTTACGGTTAAGGTCGTGGGTCAAGTTCAAGGTCACCTGGATCCAATATGGCGGTTGGGTGATGTCACAACATGACGGTCGGCTGGCTCCTGGCTGCTACTTCCCCATTCCCTTGTGCCCGACTTCTCTCAATTATTCTACTTATCAGCATTTATAAAAACATAAAATAAAATTTAAATGTTGTCACAGTTCACACGGACAATCCACTGCATAATTTTAATTATTAAAAGGGATTTGTACTGTCCTGCAGTAACTCATATATTTTGCTACAATGGTAATCAAACGACAGTAATTAAAACACCCAAGGACTTTAAAATAAAATTTGTATCAAAACAACTTCTCCAAAACGCATCGTTATATTTAGCTTTTACACTTAAGCTAACTTCCTTTGAAAAAGTAGCCATTCATTAAAATTTTCCCAATAAAAACCTATTACTGTAAATATCTGAGTGCGTAACAAATCTGTCAAATAATCTACCTTTTATGAAATAAGGAGTGTGACGTATTGCTAACTTGTATTCAGATTTTGTGAACAAGGATAAAAAAATGTCCATTTGGCCTTTAAGTGTGGTATGGACTGAGTTACCAAGTATCAGCTTGTGCAGAATATCATTCGTGCATAAACAAGGCTACATAGAGTAGATTCACAGCAATACCAAAAATATTTTCGCACTAACATACTGTAACATACACTATAAGCGGACCAAAACTCTCCGTAGTCTTAGAGAATATTTTTGAATATGTATTACATTACTACAAATGTTTAAAATATATTTGTACAGTAAAAGGAAAACATTTGCCTATGCACGTACTGTATATTTATAAGTATAAATGGACTGCAATCACTAATACGAATTGATTATGTAGTTTAGCACAACACCGTTTTATGTAACTTTTTAGAGTAAAAAATGTAATGTCCTCGCCCTATATATAATGCCATTTACAATTAAGCAAATTCACGTTGGTCTTTTAGTTGATTTCTCTTGTATTGTATTATGCGAATAAAAGTGAAGCATAGATTGTACTGTATCGCATTATTTCTGTCGTTTGCCCTTAGGAATACGAAATTAGTCTAAACCGAATCAGCTGTTTGCCTAAACATTGTAACGTTTCCATGAACAGCTAATGTTTTAAAGTGTTTCGCCGAGTTGCATTGAGATATCTAAGAGTTATCTGCACATCTGGATTTGCGTTTGTATTTTTTATAAACATCCACACTAATTTTATTCATCAAAGAAATGAACCAAATTTTAAAATAAAATTGTATACTCAGCAAAACAATTTTTAACTTAAAGTTCCACGAATTCATAATTCATAAGCAAATAAATATATTCTTTTAAACTGACATATGATGTAATAGTTGTGTACGGAGTGATGTGAATTGTTACAATAAAGGCTAATGCAAATGAATATGCATTGCTACCACGCATATTAGTAGTAATATTTATTGATATAACACATAATTTTGTAAATTCACGTAGTATTTAGACAGTGTGATTGTACAGTGTGAGAATATGCTATAATATATACACTTATTCTATTTACTGACTTTTATTTCTTTTTCTTATCCCATCAACATAAGTGATTGACCAGTAAAAGTGATCCAGAGTTCCACAATGGGGAAGAAAGAACATTTTTCACATGAGTAAGTATTGTTAGCAGATGACATAATTGCTATTACTTACAGAAAAAACCACTCGGCAATAGTACGCAGATGTAAGGGATAAACTGATAATTCCCAAACTGAAACTTGCACCTGTGAATAATACGATACTTAACGAAGCGGGTCTAAAGGGCCACCACCAAGCAAAATTTTAGAAAAAAAGACTGGCCCCAATTCGTAATAGTGTGAGGCGAGTTAATTACGACAGATTTAACTAATTCAACATATTTTATTTCTATACTGTCACAGACGAAGCAGTTTTCTCATTCTTCTTGAAAATCATATATATTTTCTATTTGTGTAGACTATTCTTCTTAAAACAGCATACAAACTTGTATGGACTATGCGCGAGATCTTCCAGTGCTGAAAATGTAATTGATTTATTTTATAGGTTTTGAGACAGAATGGATAACTTCTTACTGAGGTATATTTCAGACTTCATTATTCGTGTAAAATAGTGATTGTATATTAGGCAATTAGAAAATTTCCTAATGTTTATTGCAAAGTATGACAACAAGTACAACTGAAGCGTGTGTATGNGTATGACAACAAGTACAACTGAAGCGTGTGTATGTAGACATATGTTGACATAATTGATCAGTTTTCTATCTACGAAGGGTTTTTGTAGTTTGCTTGCAGTAAAACATAATTAATTGATTGACAATATCAACCATTAACCTGATGTTAATCCCGAACAAAGTAAGTATTTATGTAAAGATTTTGGACCAAAGCGTAAGTTCGAGTTGAGAGAGAGAGCTTTTTTGGCCGAAAAAGTTAATTCCGTTGCGAATAATTTATGCTGGGGCACATTTAATTTGATCTACTTTTCGTTTCATTACATAGGAGATTTTTGTTTGGGGCACTTGGAGCTTTTCTTCTATTATTTTAGGTCGCGATACTGGAGTCACCGTAGATGTTTGTTAGTGTGATTTCGATCACGAGACAAAGGTCAGGATAAGACTCTGAGGTGCTGGCCGCCATATTAGATTTTCCGTGACTTTGAGCTGTACCTCTACCATTGGGAGAAGTTAACTTCGAGAAACCCAGGAATTAAAACAAAATCGAGTAATTCATGCACATTTAGAAAAGTTAGAGAAACATAAAAATATCGTACAGTTCTGTTCTTTCTGTACCATTGCGTGTCGGTTCATTCCCTCTTGAATTGGTTAGCACCGCTTCCTCCTAAAATATTCCAAAACACAAAAAAAAATCCAATGGAGATTCAAAAAAATTATATTTACTATTTTTATTGGCCGCCATACTCTAATCAGTTGACAGTTTTTAACATTTATATAAAATTGTAAATTTAATTCTAAGATTAATTGACAAAAAAGATAAAAATTAATAATTAAGTGCCTCCATTCTTGCTCGTGGTCTAGACTTCCAGCGAACGTAAGAACTCCACGATGCAAATATGAAAAAAGTAAAAAATTATAATATACAAATTCTTCGCCTATTTCTTTATCGCGCCGCGACCCATGTGAAGCTTACAGCTAACTCAACTAAGAGCTGTGACCCTCCTGTCTTTCTTTTTAAGGTACGTCCCGGACTTAGTTTTTTAAATTTTTTCTTTGCGCCTGTAAAAAAATATTTGTAATATCAACCTGCATTTATAACACGTAAAACGTGACACCTTAGGCAGCTTGTCATTAACAGGTATTGTATTTATGAGATTGAGAAAGCCGTCTAAATTATGCCAGAAATTTTTCAACGGTCTCCCATGGGCATGTGGACGCCAAATGGGAAACAGTTCTTCGTCATCGGCATTGAAGTCTCGGCGAGCAAACTACGGCTTCCGCAATTGTGTGCGTGTGTGTATGTGTGTGTGACGAGTCCATCGATACGATCGAACAACACCGAACATCTGCGGCGTGTGAACCACAAGAATTCATTGTGCATTCGTGACTCTCATACCTTCGCGTATTAAATTTTAATGTGAATGCCAAGCCGCGGTAACTACATCGTAAAAAAACCTCTGTATTTGTACAAGGAATTCTTTGGCAACTGGCATAGGACTTGGAACTAGGAATAGCGACTTGCATCAAACCTTTATTTTGGTTTTTACGTCGTCAAAGGGTAGGGTCTCCGCTGAGCCTCTCATAGAGGCGCGTTATCGACGGCAAGACTGCACGCCAGTTCAGTGCTTTGCATGTAGAGGCGGTGAGAGAGTCGATGCGCATGTCTCGGTCGCCCCTAGCGCTCCCCCGCTTTTAGGCCTCAGGCGTGCAAACTTCCTTCAACCAGGCGGCCACCTTAACTTCTGAACTGTAATGGAGATTTTAAAGTAGACACAGTGTGGGAAATATCGTACGTCAGGCTGCAAATATAGAAATGATACTCCTATACACAANAGATTTTAAAGTAGACACAGTGTGGGAAATATCGTACGTCAGGCTGCAAATATAGAAATGATACTCCTATACACAATTAAAAACTTCGCTATGCATCGATTCTTTCCTAAACAAATGTAAGAAAGCTACGTTGGATGTATGGGGGAAATTTATACATTTCGTGATTTCTTAGTACGCGTGAATAATGGTACGGTAAATTAAGAGGGAAATTTTTTTCTGCTGAAGGAGCAAGTTCGCTGCAAATTCCGGAATGTTTTCGCAGTTTTTCCCTATGTGGAACACACTGTCACCCGTTTTATACCTATTTTTACACATGCCGATCGCACTTTTTAAAACCAAGAAGAATAATAGACAAATTCTAGGACGGGCGTTGAAAACCAACAAGTGTATTTTATTCACTTATCGTTTTGTGTGTAAGTGAATGTAATTGCAGCAGGCGTGTGGTATTAGAAAATTATGTGAATCAATTTTATTATGAGGAAAATGCCTTGAAGAATTTGTTTGTCACATAAATAAACAGAGCGCTATGGTATCATGCATTTAATGAATGTGATAGCCTTCAGCAGTTCTTGCGCAGAACTACTTGAAAACATGATTTTTTTTCTTTCAAACACTCGTATATGTGTTTACAAACATTTGTACTTGTTTTGTTTATAATGGATCTGTAACCCTAAGTTTTTATTTAAGCCTGCCAGTTTTGAACAATATTTCAAGGGGAAGAAATATTTATTACCATCAAAAATAAATGTTATGTTCCGTCGTGAAAATTTCACGTCGTTTGAGTAATACAAACTACAAAGAGTTATATCAGAAGCTACTGAAATTAAGTCCAAGCTTTTTTGATTACTATAATGACTATTTGCCACTACTTTCGAATTTTAAATTGTTTAAGTGCTTATTTTCAAACTAGGGGCCTCATAATTTGCGTTACACCCTNAGATTTTAAAGTAGACACAGTGTGGGAAATATCGTACGTCAGGCTGCAAATATAGAAATGATACTCCTATACACAAATATAAAATTCGCTATTCATCCACTCTTTCCTAAACAAATGTAATAAAGCTACATTGGATGTACGGGGGAAATTTATACCTTTCGTCATTTCTTAGTTTGCGTGAATAATGGTACTGTAAATGAAGAGGGAAATTTCTTGAGTGTAACGTGACGTGGTTTTCTGCTGAAGGAGCCAGTTCGCTGCAAATTCCGGAATGTTTTCGCAGTTTTTCCCTATGTGGAACACACTGTCACCCGTTTTATACCTATTTTTACACATGCCGATCGCACTTTTCAAAACCAAGAAGAATAATAGACAAATTCTAGGACGGGCGTTGAAAACCAACAAGTGTATTTTATTCACTTATCGTTTTGTGTGTAAGTGAATGTAATTGCAGCAGGCGTGTGGTATTAGAAAATTATGTGAATCAATTTTATTATGAGGAAAATGCTTTGAAGAATTTGTTTGTCACATAAATAAACAGAGCGCTATGGTATCATGCAGTTAATGAATGTGATAGCCTTCGGCAGTTCTTGCGCAGAACTACTTGAAAACATGATTTTTTTTCTTTCAAACACTCGTATATGTGTTTACAAACATTTGTACTTGTTTTGTTTATAATGGATCTGTAACCCTAAGTTTTTATTTAAGCCTGCCAGTTTTCAACAATATTTCAAGGGGAAGAAATATTTATTACCATCAAAAATAAATGTCATGTTCCGTCGTGAAAATTTCACGTCGTTTGAGTAATACAAACTACAAAGAGTTATATCAGAAGCTACTGAAATTAAGTCCAAGCTTTTTTGATTACTATAATGACTATTCGCCACTACTTTCGAATTTTAAATTGTTTAAGTGCTTATTTTCAAACTAGGGGCCTCATAATTTGCGTTACACCCTATAACTCTGGGACCACTAAACCGATTTTATCCTAATTTAATGTGCCGGTAGTGGTGGTTGTATGCATTAAATAAAATCCACTCAAGTTCGAATTTATAGACCATACATCTTATTTTTGGAAGTGCAGTATTAGTCCTTTAGTTTTATATGCGAGATATTTTAAGAAATTATACCGATCTGAACCAAATTTGGTGTACTGAAGTTTGCAGTGCATAGTATTTCCACTGATTCTAAGTGCAGCCATTTTCACTGATTCAAGTAGTTTAATTTCACTGTGAATCAGCGGGTTTCCATTAGGAAAAAACCAAACACGTCATAAATAGGGCGATTTTTCAAAAGTTCGTTTCAAAAAGTGTGAAAATATCGCACAGTAACTTTCANGAAATGGAAATGGAAATGGAAAATGGCGTTCCGTTGTTTCCCAAATATGACATTCATCAACAGCGTTTTATATACGCGTGAACATAAAATAACTTCCTTATTTTTGGTTAAATTGAACTTGACTTCCTTTACTCCTTATTGTCTTGTAGGAAACCCAGACGAAGGAACTTCGAGTAGTGGCACTGCTAAGCGAACCTTTCTGCGTGAGTANTTATTGTCTTGTAGGAAACCCAGACGAAGGAACTTCGAGTAGTGGCACTGCTAAGCGAACCTTTCTGCGTGAGTACACCGCGTATCTGCTGAGGTCGAGTTGTGGCATTTTGAGCTATGTCGTTCGTGACCAAGAGTTATTAAGGGTACAAGTCACCATAATGTTCATTATTTTATGTTTGTACGAAATACTGTTCGACTTGTAGACGTTCATTACTTTCAAGTACTATTTACCCGCATACAATTTTTTTTAAGATAGCACAGTTTTTGCATCACGTCTTGCCAAAGTAACAATTTCAGAGTTTTGGTACGCACAAATAAAATAAGCGAAAACATTTACAGAAAAATTAACATCGATGACTGAAAGTTTATGTCATAATTCATTTTAAGGTATGCTTCGCAACATTTATTTTACAGAAATTAATAAACTGCTACATATCAAAAAGAAGCAAAGATGTCCTTATTTTGAGAATTTTTTGAAAATTGTAAAAACATTTTATAGCGTTGTTGTAAAGATTTATTGAAATAACTCTCGGTATCTCATTTCAATTTGAATGATCTCATTTCGGTGAGTGAGGTTGTCGTTATTATTTCTACGTCCCAAAAATAATAACACTGTGAAACTGGCACGCTAATATGCAAAAATACATGTGCGGACTAAAACAGTTTTATTCAAGTGAAAAGTGCTTGCAACAAATGTGTTTACCCGTGTACGCGTATATCTGCAAATAACTTGTCTGGGAATGCAGCAGTTTTCCAGAAAAGGTACAAATCAATTATCTAAAGCCGCCACTTTTTATTTTTAACCTATTAAACGTTTAAAAAAAACATTGAAAACGGAAACAAAATAATATTTTATAGCGTGTTTACGCAGTTTCCTTGGAAGTGGTCTTGTTGCTTGCAAGTTCAGCGCCTTGCACGTAGAGGCGATGGTTCGCTAGGTGAGCATGACGGTGTCGCCTTTATCACTCCCCGGCGTCAATGCCTTAAACGCGCAAAATAGCTCCAGGTTCCAAGTACTCTTACGGCTCGCCCTCTCGTGCCATCTTGAATGACGTTTTTTCTAGCTTATTCCACTTGTTTAGGAACAATTATTTTTTAACTCCAAGAAAAACCTTCCTGGCGATTTTCATTACGCTGTAGAACCAAATAAATTTCGAACGTTTATCGAGTAATTATGCGCGTCCTCATCTTTATATTATTAATACATTCTCGCAGTTTCACAATCAAGCGATGACGCGTGGAGATAAGTATTCCGTTATTTCATTGGAAATATTTTTTATGGCAGAGAAATGGTAAATTCAACATGGCGGTTGAAAGTCGAGCCTTGTGGCTCCCGTTTCCCTGGCGCACTAGCTGGGTTGTGGGTTGGAGCGCATTTGTATGCACGTTTTTAAAACAAACTATTTCATGTGCACACAATCAGTCTGCACTGGAAAATAAACGACACTTCATAATAGGGGTGGTATACGAATTTCAACAGCTCGCACGGTTAGTGGTTAGACTACTCGCCTCCCAAACGGGCGAACCGGGGATCGATTCCCGGCGGGGTCGCTCCCGGAATTCCACACGTGGGAATCGTGCCGGACGATTCCGCTAGTCAGCGGGTTTTCTCGGGGATTTCCCATTTCCCCGCCCTCGCATTCTGGCGCTGCTCCGTACCTCACCTCGCTTCACCCTCGTCGGCTCTCAATACATCGATGCTAAGAGCCGCCCACATCTATCGATTCCGCGTACTACACACACATTTGAAGATCCTCTTCACGGCAAAACCGACATTTTCAAACTGTTATGGTTTAAAATATTCTGGATGATTTCCTGCGAAACTAGGTACGTTGAAGTTTGCTACACGATTCACACCAATAAAATTATAGGATTACTGCTTGAAGTCCCATAGGAAACACACTGCACTCCAGTTCGGAGCTATCTGATTGGCGGCGATTGTTCTTCATGAGCGTGCCATTGTCGCACTTATCGCTCCCACGCTTGTCGGTCTTGAACTCGGGATATAGCTCTAGACAGGCGGACCCCTTAAACAGTACTGCATACGAAAAAAAAAATTCATTTTATAATTGTACCAAAAATTGTTCAACTTGTACGCAATCCTATTTGATGGCATTTTCCTAGAATAAAAAAATTTTACACTTTAAATTTTTTGAATAATTTGATGTCATATCCAAAAATTTCTTGTTCAGCTGCAGTCATAATAACAAATACTAACTATGTTGCACAAATTAAAATAATTTAAAACGTAAACTAATTATATGAACTGCTGCTTGACATATTTGTAATCACCAAATATAACAACTCATAAATTAAAAAAAAATGTTAAAAATTACAAAATGTATTTAAATTGAATATTTTCTTTATGTATAGCCTTTTATTTGGTGATTATATATTAGTCACGAGGTATCCTACGGCATTTGTTTATGTTACAATTTTTTTCATTTGTACAACTTAGTTCTTTTTTTTATCATGGCCACAGCAAAACATAAATTTTTTGGATTTGACGTTAAATTATTTAAAAAATATTAAGCGTAAAACATTTTCATTTGGAAAATTGGCGTGACATACAATGCGTACAAGTTGAACAATGTTTGGTACAAATATAAAATGATTAATTTTTTTATCGTATGCAATACCATTTAAGAGGCCCGTCTGTATACAGTTATATCCAGAGTTCAAGACCGACAAGCGAGGGACANGCCACAGCAAAACATAAATTTTTTGGATTTGACGTTAAATTATTTAAAAAATATTAAGCGTAAAACATTTTCATTTGAAAAATTGGCGTGACATACAATGCGTACAAGTTGAACAATGTTTGGTACAAATATAAAATGATTAATTTTTTTATCGTATGCAATACCATTTAAGAGGCCCGTCTGTATACAGTTATATCCCGAGTTCAAGACCGACAAGCGAGGGACCGATAAGGGCGACACTGCCACGCGCTACAAGTGCGCCGTCGCCGCTACGCGCAGGGCTCTGAATTAGCGTGCAGCGTTCTCGTCGTGCTGCGTGTACCTATAGGACTTTCAGCGGTGATCCTATATCAAGGTTCAATGCATGTCCCTCGATTACTTCTGTGTATACAGCGCGTATATTTTGAGATACATCGCTTTGAAAAAGCCGTTTCGAGTGCTCCGAAATGGTGTTTCTAATGTGCGTGACATCTTGGAAGTAACCGACATGCATTGTCTGAAGTGTGCGTTCTATTCACAGACTAGCGCATTGGACGCACGTTTAACAGTATTTGGAACACACTGCATCGCAGTTCGCGCTGCAGGCAGGCGGGCCCCCAAAGCCCAGAGGAATGCTGGCCGTGTCTACCCAAAGCTCCCGCGCTCCTTCTGCTCGTATGGGTCCTGTGTCCTCGTGAATCGCCGCTGAATTTTTTCGCGAATGCCAGGCACGGCACGCAGGCAGGGGACAGTAATTATTCCATACTCTAGTGGGGGGGAGGGGGCTGTGCGCAGTTTGGCGAGCGGACGCGGCGGCAATAATGAGGATGCGCGGGAGCGCAACAATGGAGCTGCAGGAGGGTATATGTAGAGGGAGGTCGGCCCTCGGGAGTCCGTCTGTCTCGAGATGGAGCCGTCCGACGGAGACTGGTATCGCAGCCTGCCCACCGAGGAGCAGCACGGCAGGTATTAACTACACTCACGGTCACCTCCAACTTTCCTGAAGCCTTGCTGAAGTCGTGCTTTCAAGCTGTGGGGGGCCACGGAGGTGTAGTGGTCAGACTACTCGCCACCCGCCTGGGGTGAACTGCGGTTCGATTCCCGGTGGGGTCGCTCGCGTGTGGGAATCGTGCCTGACGATGCCGCTGGATGGCGGGGGTTTTCTCGCGAATGTCCTGTTTCCCCCCGCCCTTGCATTCCGGCGCTGCTCTATACTCACCTCACATCGTGCTCGTCCGCTCTCGAGACCTCGCTGTTAAGAGCCGCCAAAATATCCCCACTTCACTCGGGCTACTACTACGCCTTATACAATCAAAGCTTAGCTAAGTCTAGAAATTTACACCAATGGGACAACGCACCGCGATCGTGCGCACTCAGTTTAATGAAATTTTCGATGAGAACTATTTCTTACTGGGCATTACTAACACGCCTAATTTCCTCTCGTTGTTCGTTTTAATTATAAACAAAAAAATTATAATTAATGGATACAATTTATGTGAAAGTTAAATTTAACAAAAAATTAATTTTTTTTATGTTAACAGAAGTATAAAAAGCTTGTGGTACATGGCATATTTAGAAAATAACCAAACATGACATACATGGAGTGATTTTTCAAAGGTTTCATTCAATAAGTGTGAAGATACCGCGAAGAGATTATACAGTATGTTGCAAAATTGCATGTCAATACTTCGGGGGAAACATTCCTAACATCTGGAGGATGAAAAAATGTTGTATGAACGTAGGTTCCCAAACGCTTCGTTTCTTTAATACCGTTCGCAATGCATAACGTACAGTGTATGACCTGCGGACTGGGTCATGTTACTGTGGAATGCCATCGCAGCTTTCGTTTGCATGATACACGACACCTCACACCACGACACTACGCCTAGAGCAGTAAGGACAGCACAGGAATTAGTTACACGTATGTAAAAGCTTATTGTCGGCACTAAAGGAAATGTTCAAAATGCCTTCCATCAGCACGAACGCATACATCAACCCGCCTTTGCATGGACACCCGGATTCGTTGATGAATCACTGGGAAATTCGTGATTGTTTCGCAACCCGCCACAATACGCTTACAAAGGGTATCCACATCGTCCACCGGGCTTGCATACGCAAGTGTCTTTAAATGTCCCCACAAATAAAAGTCTAGTTGATTCAAATCAGGGCTCCTCGGGAGGCTGGTATGGGGCGGTCAACTACAGCTGCAGTGGCATTCCACAGTAACATGATCCAGTCCGCAGGCCATACACGCTACGTTATGTATTGCAAGCTGTAGTAAAGAAACGAAGCGTTTGCGGTCCTATGTCCATATAACTTTTTTTTCATCCTCCAGATGTGAGGAATGTTTCCCCTAAGTATTAACATGCAATTTTGCAACATCCTGTATATTCATAATCCCTTCTCCCCGGTAACCTCACTTGCTGGCCTTCTCGCAGCTACCCCAGTTCACAGTCTCGCATCCCCTGAAGACGGGAGCAGAAGACAGCTCCCGAAAAGTCTTGTCGTTTGCGAATTGTGTTCTTTTCGTGTGCTTGGTCATGTTTGTCATTTTTTGTATTCGAGCTTCTTTGTGAGCGTCGGTTGTTCATTCCGTTTCTGATCTACTGCCCCTATTAAATACTGTATCTTTACAAGGGATCAAAAATTTAAGCTCAACAAGCACATACTACCGGATTGTTTAATCATGTTTCAACGTCACGTAACGGTTTTTTTTAGCTGTTTTTAGTTAAATAATGAACAGTCAAACATTCCATTCGTCAGCTAAACTATAAATATAAATTTGCGAATACTTCTGGATGCATAACTAATGTATAAATTTTTCGGGTCCCGCTTAACAGGTTTTTTGTATAATTTCATACACTTACAATTAACAAATAATTTACGGGTTGCTTCCGACTGAATCATTTATCTTAACCCTGAAATATTTATCTTCTTGAATTTGCGGTCTTCTGTAATGCCATTCTTTCTGTTTATTTTTAATAAACTTGGCTCTGCTGTATTTTTTTTTATAATTTGACAACTAGATTATTTGTGCCCAAACATTTATTGTTTTTTTATGTAAAAAATAAAAAAGGCAATTTTGAAAGTCGAACGAATTTCTCTTATTCTAATTTTGCTCTTTTTTGAACGACCTGTTTCGGTATGCTACGTTCTAAATTATATCCAAGGTTTCCTACAAAACATAAAACAGCGTATTTCCAAACTAATTACATTTTCAGTCCTTTCCTCACTCCTACAGCAAGAATAAAAGAACATAAATCTTTCTCTGCCTCGTTAGAGAAAAAAATTGGCGGACCAAATCGTTTTCTCTACAACTTTTAGATCTTCACTTTAAAGGTAAAGTGAAATTTAATGGAGTATTCAACTTTCCCAGCTATAATTGCCCGAGGAAAATGTGCGGGTGGTAACATAAATGGAAGTTGCAGTACAAAAAACTGGAACAAACTGGAGGAAAAACCAACAGATTCCCGAGGTTGTTGTTTTCTTTGCGTCAGGGATAAGAAGCAGGAGGCGAACTCACCGGAGCGGCGAAATTATAATGGTTCGTTGAGGACTGAAAAGGAGAGTTACGGTTGCAGAGAGTAACTCCTTCTTAGCCGTGATCGTATAGTGGTTAGTACATTGCGTTGTGGCCGCAATAACCCAGGTTCGAATCCTGGTCACGGCAAAGGTGGAATTTTTTTAAATGTAATTTGTTTTACAAAAACTCTGAAAAAATACTAAAAAGGGAGATGGAACTATAATTCCTAATTCTATATATATATATATTTTTTTTTTTTTTTAAGTGTTATAACCCTTAGGCATTAAAATGGAATCTCTATTTTTGATGTATTGTTTTCCTGACAAATTGTAATTAACTATTTTTACAAATTATTTATTACAACAAAAGTAATAAAATAATTTTTGCACTATGTATATGGATTAATCATGAGAAATAACAGCATAATTTCTCATATATCCTTTTTTAATTTCCTTCTTTGCTTTTAAAACAACAACTGTTGGTAAGAGGCTTACGCCCAGTTTTAAATTCTTTCATATCTAGGTCTACGTACTTCCTTGTTATCAATATTAGCTAAACAGGGAAATATTGAAAAAATTAAAACGCCATATAGAAGAACATAAAAGGTAAGGACCCACCCCAGTGAAACTGGTTCTTTAATAAGAAACGTTTGGTCATTCCAAGCCAGAAATAATATATTTTAGAATATTTTCAGATGTAAAATAATGCCTAAATGGCATCAATGTACACTATAACTATTCAAATTTAATAAATATGTATTTTTTAATATTGCGTAATGCCTGTAAGCCTGCCTAGCTATTTGTTCGCGAAATATCTAATCAGGAAACGACAATACATATCCCTCACCTTTGGAATCTTACATAGAAAACCTGAGGCATTCAAACAGCTGAGTTAGTCATGTCGTGCGTGTTGTACAACGCCACGCTGACAGGAAATTTATTTTGTGATACACCTAAAGCAATACGCACTAGAAGAAATGCATTTAATAACACCCGCAGGAGTACACGTCTCTAGCCCAAAGTTGGTACACAAGAAGAAGGAGGTGGTGTGCGGTCTAATCGAAACACCCAAGTCCGTGGGACACCCAGAATATCAAGTGTAACACGTACAGCAGAATCCGTAATAAGTAGAGCAACCACCCCGAACGGTGACACGTGCGGCAGTTACGACACGTAACCTGTCGTACGAATACTGAACGTCTCTCCGGGGCACACTGTCCCACGCTCGCTGTACTTCTCGGCGTAGCTGGGCGATGGTCGTTCACGTGTCTAGGCTGGATGTGAGGCACCGTCGCCACCATGTTGCACGCTCCAACAACAATATCAGTGTAAAACCAGTGTAACTTTTAAAATAATTAACAGTGCATCAGGGGTTTTTTACAGGGGGGTCCTCCCCTTTTTCCCTACAACAAAAATAGATGAAACCCAAAATTAACGAATAAAGACTTATCACACCTCCCTAATTTTAACATAATAATAAGAATAGAAAGCTAATTAAAACCTTACCCAACACAGTAACTTTAAAAGCCACAGTCTCTTGTTTTTATACTTTATTTGCAATTGAAGTTAATAAGTTTAATCCTAATTTAACTTTAAATTTAAAAATATCAGAAGCCAGTGTTTGATCGGTATGGCTTGACAAATAGAATAGTTTAGTATTTAAAAAAACCATGTTGCACGCATGCGCGATGGGGATAGAGCAGTGTGCGCACACGGTCTACAGCAAGCTGTGTCGCTCTAGCGACGTGGCGACGTACGTTGTCGTTCCACAGAAGATCGGTTCTCGCAGTGTGTCGACGTATGAT
Organism: Clitarchus hookeri; assembly: GCA_002778355.1. Lineage (NCBI taxonomy): Eukaryota > Metazoa > Arthropoda > Insecta > Phasmatodea > Phasmatidae > Clitarchus > Clitarchus hookeri. Next base: position 323,852 of record NQII01001940.1, on the reverse strand, counting down.
CAGGATCGACAACGTCACGGACGCGATCGGGATGTAGAGCTTACAGCACGGCTCCCCGTACCGTAGTCCCAGGTGTGGGCCCAGTATGGCGTGTGTGCGAATACACGGTGAATTGTTCCGCTCGCCCGCACACCCACGATCGTGAGCACAGCACTCGCTTTGTCCAAGGCAGACACGACCCTCGTCACTGAACCACCACAGCTCTTCATTCGTCTCTCCAACACTCTCTCTCTCTCTCTCTCTCTCTCTCCTGACACCACCTGAGACGTTCACGACGGTGCGCAGGTGTTAGTAAACGTGTCAGAACAACTCCGACAATCGATTGTCTACTGTTCGTGCAGACGCTTGGGGACCTCAGTGGCTCTGATTGCACGTGTTGTTGCTGTTCTGTTAAGTCAGGGCGGCCCGAACAGTCCTTCGGTCCAGGTGCTTATAGCGAGTTGGCGCTGGTGGGGCGAGGCGGCTGCAGGAGCCCCGTGTCACCCATCTTCTCCAGCACCGATGGACCACCGACTCTGTCAGACGACTTAGAAGAAGACTATTGTTTTAATGTCTGTAGACCGGTGCAGGCGAGTGGTGTCCTTGCACTTACGTTCAGAGTGCGCCCTCTACACACGAACAGTTTGTGTTGTAAAACCAGTTGGGGCACTCTGGTGTCTACTAAGTGTTCTTCAAAGCATTCCCACTAGTGTGTTTAATACTATATGCTATTCACGGTAAAGTGAACAATTTTGAAAGCCATCTCATTAGGAATAATAGTCAATACATATATTTTATTTTATCCTTAGACGTTCACTTCATAGTGCGGTGGAATATACACATCATGTTTATCACTTAAAAAACAATATTTATTTTAAAAGGGTTGTTAGGGGATAAAAAAATGGCTGAAAGGAAAATGTAACTAGGGCCTCAAAAGTGCTCACTTTATCGTGAACAACCTATATAATTGTATAGTCAGGAGAAAAAATAAATAACCACTATATAAATCATAATTTGTGCATTGTACAGATAAAAATATTACACTATCGTGCAAAACACTAGACGTCAGAAATTGTGATATCTACGCAAAGTAATTTTTATAAGTGTGCTGAATTTTACTCACTTGTATTGGCAACACTGTAGCATGAATTACCTGAAATAAATAAACAATAGTTTACAAATTCAGAGTGCGTATCGTATGGATTCAAGCAGACGACATTATTTAAACCTACATTTTGTTATAGCTTGTTCTCCTTCAACTGATGATAACTTACGAAACTTTGTTTTGGGCTCTTCTTTCTGTCAACCATGTATTCTTCCACTACTTGCTAAAACTAATACTTATGTTTCAATTAAAACAGCCTGGGACATAGATGAATGCCAAACACGATGACCGAAATTTACATGTTTCGGGCAGGCGGTAAAGAAATTAAAAGAAAGGGCAATCGCAGGCAGATAGTTACGCCGAGTTTGTGAACAAATCGCAAAATGCAAAAACTACCGTAACTCAAATTTCTTGCATGCGGCAAATGCGAGTGAAGTGTTACCAGTTCTAACTTCAGTGTTTACTAATCAAACAGCATTATTTTTAATAAGAGGACGAAATACAGAGCTTGTGATAAACCACGAATGTTACTGGACACAGGCGTGATAAGATCCGATACATACGGTACAAAACTCTGTTCGGAAATCCGTGCCTAATTTTACAGCGTGATTGGAATTCTTATGAAGGAATGGCAAAACTGCGATCGGGTGTACACGCGATTTATGTTTACGTACGATTCTGCATGCCGAAACGAGACAAATTAATTCGTAACGTTCGCTGCTCGTAATGCATTTCAACGAGGAAAGGGGCGAAACTGTTGAGAAGCAAACATGACGTAGATGTCGGAGAAAGGAACGTTCCCTGAATTATTGCAGTTTCATGTACCATAGCCAGCCGCCATGTTTGATTTTTGGAAAACTAAAGCCACAAATAAATTAATTTCTTTTGCAAGCATTATTAGTAGTATTCATGCGCAAGTGCAAGAACTGTGACGAAAAAAAAAATACGATGTCTCCGTCTGTCAAATTGAGAATTCAATAACAATAATAATAATGGCGTGTGCACCCAGGGCAAGGCAACACCCTCCGAGTGACGGTCTTTCCAGCTGGGACCCGTAGGTGACCGTCATCCCCGAGCATGACAGAAATGAAACCCTAGAATGGGGCGGCGCTGGAATGCAAGGGCGGGGGAAACGGGAGTACCACGAGAAAACCCGCCGACAAGCGGCATCATCCAGCACGATTCCCACATGCGAAGATCCGGGAGAGGGCCCGCCGGGGATCGAATCCGGATCACCGTGGTGGGAGGCGAGCGCCCTGGCCACTACGCCACCGCTGCCCCACTGAGAATTCAATATTCGCTGCTTCCGTCGTATTACTGCAGGAGACGTGAGCGGTAGTCGAACCGGACAGCTCTGAGTAACAAGTCTGTAGCCAGCTGGTTCGGAGCCCACGGTACTCATCGCGTTATATAAAGTGATTTTCTATCTATAACTGCTTGACGTAGAACAAAAAAAAATCATTTTCATTTAATATGCCGCTGAATGTTCACGTTAATATACGGGTGAAGATTTTCTTCCACAGGTTGATTCTGAAATGTACAGGATGACACGGATCTCGACAGAAAAATTTCCCGAGGTGGTTCCTTATGCGAAATCAAGTGGGAAATATACAGGATACTTTATATATAAAGTGAATGTTAAGGGAAATATAAGCCGTTGGAAATTGAGATTTCAAAATATATCTTAGCAAAAATATCGGAAACTCAAGTGAAATTAAACTACAATTCTCCGAATATCGTTTTAAGTTATCTGGATCACACTTTAGGCTGGCGCGAAATACAACATTCATGGCATCTCACTTATTGCTGACATTATCTTGGGGCCCTTAAAATTTTCTTCCCAATACATCGTTTTCAAATTTATTAATTTTTTTTATAGAGTTGGTTTCTTTGATTTATGCCAAATTTGTACACGTTACGCAGCATTAAAGCCTGTGAGCCAGTTCAATTTTTCTGACAATGAAGTACTTTATGGACAAGTCTTATCACAGTCTTGCTTTCGTGTCCTATAAAAATCAGTAATACCACTTTATATTTCTTCGTTTATAGTAAATTAAATCAAGCAGTGAAAAACTTCCCTACCCGTAATCGAGTATTTTCTGACATCATGACTAATTGTAGCGAAACAAGAAACATTTATGTTTTTAAGTAAAAAGTATACTGTAACAAATTTCTGGTAAACTTTCTAAACTGCATTGGAAGTTTTTGACCTATACAGTATATGTAAATAGTTCTACGTGTCAGGCTGAAAATATGGGAATGTTTAGCGTCGCTACTATACAAAGTTGGGAAATTCCCTACGCATTTGAGTCTTTCCAGAGCAACTGTAGGAATGCTACCATAGATGTGTGGGAAAATATTTTACCATTTGCGCTTTGTCACTGTACGTACACACGGAGATGGTACATTTGCAAATAATTTCTTATAGTGTACCAATAACAAACACTGCAACAGTAAACCGTTATTTTTTACAATAAAATGGGAAAATCGAATATATAAATGACTCGTGTAAAGCAAATATATTAAAGCTGTGGTGCAAACAGCACACCCTAGGAGCTGGATAATGAACTATTGAAACTAACAGGATGAAATGACAGTATTAAGTTAGTTTTACCGGAGGCATTCAAGTGTCCATATCCAAGTAAGCTGTGAGTGAATTCATTCCTTTATTTCTAATTAATTTTAGCCAACAACGCATATTGTGGCCGTTTCTTAACGGGAATTCGATATANGCTTGTCTTTCTACTACAGTTTCAGCTTCCGAAAATGTTTTTAAAAAATATGTACTACAAAAAAAATTTAAATTATCATCGGAGAATTACAGAGGGAATATTTATTAAAGGTTGCAATTACACGGGGCACAGATCTACTTAAATTCAATCAAGGCTAGCTGTGTACGGTTATACTGACTCCGAACTTGTTCCAATTTAAATCTATTCTTTTTCAATTTAAATTGGTTGTGTAAGTACTTCATAACGACTTTTTTCTGTCTTGCAGTACGATTGGCTACTTTGAAGTAAATGAACAGTGCTGCTAAGATGGCTGATATTAACGGGATTTTCTACATTCGTAGAAATAAAAAAAATAAAAAAAAGACGGATCAAACAGCTATATGCTTTGTACCGTTACAGCCAAAGAAAGGCAAAATAAGTTTTGTTAAGTTTAAAAAAAAGTCAACATTAACAAACTGTTGAAAACAATATAAATAATGATAGTAGCGTGTTTTTGAGGTAACTTAATTTTTATGTTTGCATTTAATTACAGAGGCGTATCCACGCAAACACTGTCGTTTTGGTGATGATTTAGTCTATTTGAACGTGTTTACATATGGTTGCCGTGACATATTCAATTAAACGTTCAGCCTTTCGTGTAGCCACGCCCTAAATGTTTCGCTTTGTAAATGTTTGCGTGTCAACACTGATGGCGTGGTTCTGTAAAATAGCTGATAGTATTCATTGATGGGTGTGTTATACGTACATTTGCCTGTAGGGACCCTCGAATATCGCGAAAATATTTCACGACCAGTCGCAATTTAATAACAATTTAGCTCAGATCCACTTTCGTGAGTGGACGCAATATTGATGTTGCCAAATTATGATTCGCCAGTCAAGTAGGAAAAGTTATTCTCACAAAGACACTCCGCTAATAAACAAAATAAAACTGTTTGTATGCCCGTAAGGTATTGAAATCTAGCATGTGCGGAAATATTTTCGTGGAATTCGGGCGCCCCTACCTACAGGTAGTTCATGGTAAAGTGAGTACTCTTGACACCAACCTTCGAAAAAATTACTGCTCTTTAACTGCATACATGATGACGTACCCGCTGGCATGCAGGTTCCCCTGTTAAGATGGCAGCGAATTAAGAAAAGCAGTTCCAAGTCTTTGTGATGTACTGCGAGTGTAGTGTTCAAATTTATGGTCATTCGTATCTGCTTTCTCCTGCTCTATACACATTAGAGCACGAAATTATGTTTTAGTTGAGACCGGAAAAACTCTCGAGTTCAATGACCTGTAGATTAGACTTTACACAGTTGTGTACAATAAAGCAGATAAACAATCCTCATTGGTTGATTGCTGTCACAGTGGAAGGCGATGGTTGGGCCTGCATTCTGTCGCGTGTTTCTTATTGGTTCAGGGTTCTCCAGGAGATGTTAAATATTGCGTTGACCAATTGTAACAGTAACACGAACGTAAGAGTTTTTTAATTGTAACTTTACCGGAAATGAATGTGCGAATTCTTCAGGTGTCTATGTATTAGTAACAAATTTGGGTTCCCAGCTATTTCACGTTTTTATTTTACTGCCGCGCGAATTAAGTCATTAGGTGTCCATGGCAATATGGATATAAGGAGGAAGGACACAAAACTAGGAGAATAGTAGAGCTTAGGCAAGGCCTTCAAAGGTGTTCAACTAACCACGAACAATCTATATATACCATTCGCGGTTACTTCTAATTTTTCTGAAGCCCTGCTTAAGTTCTATTTTCGAACCATTCCTCCACCTAGTGTCTAGAAAAATTACGCCGAAGGGACAACGAACCGCATTCGCGCGCACTCACTTTAATAATATTCTGCATAAGAACTATTTCTTATAAGCCATTACCAAGATACCCATTTTCTCTCGGTGTCTATTAATGTTAATTACAAATGAAATAATGTATTTTAAATAAATAAAATGTAAGTCAAAGTTCAATTTGATTAAAAATAAATATTTTTACGTTAACAAAAGTATAAAACACTTACATATTTAGGATACCACCGAACACGTCATACATGGGGGTGATTTTTCAAAGGCTTGATTCTAGAAGTGTGAAGAAACCGCGAACAGACCATAGTAGAGGATAATGAAGCGAGTATACCAGAGAATGAGAGGTTTTTTTCTCAGCGAAGAGAGGTGCTGCGACTGATCTCGACGGGGTGTGTCGCAGGTTCCTGAGGGACGTGGTGGAGCTGGTGCTGCGGGAGGCGGTGTTCTCCGGGTGCTCCAGGCAGGAGCCGGTGGTGCGGTGGCGAGACCCGGACCACCTCAAGGAGCTGCTGCAGCCGCTGGGCCCCGGCGACCAGCCGTCCTCGCACCAAGACCTGCTGGCCGTCATCCGCGACGTCATCGCCTACAGCGTCAAGTTCGGACACCCCTACTTCGTCAACCAGCTCGTCTCCAGGTCAGCCACCCCCTCCCCTCCCCTTCCCTTCTCCCAAGCCACATAGCCGTCCTAAGCTTTAAGGAATAATAGTGCATCTGAAATAGTGAGGTTTCCCAATTCATCTGTTTTCAAGGTTAGTGAATAAATGACATGTCCTTCCCATACTGAGTAAAAGATACCATTACAGAGTTACGATGTATGCTAATTAGCTTGAAGATATACTGTTTTATATGTCGAAACGTATATACATACAAAATAATACATAAATTATTCAATAGAAAGTTATTAAAGTAAGGTGCTATAATGCTAGTATTTACGAATGTGGTGTTTCCTAGCACTGATTTTGCTAATGGGTCAGGAAAGTGAATTTAATGTCACTACAAGTTATAGCCAATTTTATTTATAGAAAGGATATTTTTCTTAGTTGTTTTACAATTTTTCAAAAGGATATATTTGCTGTAGATATTAATAACATCTATCAGTAAAACCATTCTGTCAAATCACTGGTTTTATGGTTTGTTACGAACAGACATGTCAATCTCTGATAGCACAGAAGGACTCTGAGCAAATTTTTATGTAAAATTTCAGAGCTGAGACAGATAGCTGAGAAATAGTTCGTGACAAACACAGTACCGATTTCTTTTGTGTTCAGAATTTCATTGAACTTAATCCACTGCATTAAGTGAATAACAATAAAAATTACACAGACGTGAAGGCATTTTTAGAATATTAACATAACTATGAAAAATAAATTTTGCTGAACACATTTATTTTCTACAAACAAATAAAAACACAAAGCGAAATAATTAATTTAAGTTATCATAAATAGTTACCTAACACTCTTTATACGACGTTAATATACGTAACTACTTACCATCCATCGTTGCCAACTTTATTGGGCGCATGTCACTCATGGCGCCCGTTGAAACATATGCAGGTAGGAGCAGTGACTTTTTTCTAAGGTTGATTTCATAAGTGCTCACTTTATCGCGAACAGCCTTTATCAACGTGTATTTCCCTGGTAGCGCTGAATCATTGCAGATAGACGGTGGTCATATACAATTCCTGTCAATTTTACTGCTCTAGTGTTCTTATATGGTTGAAAAATCTAAAATATAAATAGCTTTTTAACCTAGTCATTTCATATCCTACAAATAATTTTATGAAAACAGACAGAACATAGTTTAAAATGTCTGAATTCAATAACTCTATTGTTATCAGGTGTAATGCATTGAAAAGCACTGCTGCAGATGTTTCTGATTGCATGGTATAATGAATATATATGCTAATTTGGTATATAAAACCGGAATGGCCTGTACTCAGGACTTGGAAAATAAATCGTTATGATTTGGGCACGTTTGTCCCGTTATACTGACAGCTCTTTATGAAATGTGAAACGAGGTGTACAGAATCCTCAACTTAATTGTAACTTACTTTGTGTGTTTTCGTAAACAATAACGCGTATTCATAAAAGGCGCTGACAGTAAGAATGTGGTCTTGAAAGTTATTGCACACGTAGGCAAAATACGAGTGACGGCTATGTAAATACGTTAGTTTTGGCAAAGCAATTATTCAACTGAAATTATTAGTTTCAGTTGTTAGTGCTAATAAGTGAACATACTAATAAACTGTAGGCAATATATTATGTAGAAGCGAATTCTTCAAGAAGTAAGAAAACACAAGAAAATAAAAAGTAACTGTCCTGTCCAGTTCGCGATGTGGTTAAATGGAAATGGGTTTTTCAAGAAGGTAAGTATTAGAACTGAGAACCAACCCTGGCGTGGAAAATAATTATTGCGGTCACTATAGCGCTTGTCTTGCTTTAATTTGTTATCAGCTGTGCTGCCTCTATATGAAATAGTATACAATATGATCTTGTTCGTTACGAAAACTGGGGTAGAAAACATAAGACGACATATGACCGAACGTGATCAATATCATTAAGTGGGAGACACGTCTTTGTAAATGGGGAGTTAAAAGTAGTTATTTGCTATACGTTAGAAACTGCGTGAGTTGAAACATCAAATTCGTGAATTGAGTTAGTCTGATTTGATATCTGTCACCTGTGAACATTTGGAGGGCGATAACATTGCCATCAATAGGAAATTAGGGAATGTTATGTTATTAAATAACAAACGGGTGTTATTCGTATTTATCGATTGTTATGACTTATAATCATGCATTTATTAAAGGAACATAAGACGTTACCTTGGTGTAAGGTGTAGTACTCTTAGGAGAACGGTCCTCTAGAACATATGTTACGTTTGAAAGAGTGTCATATGTCTTTTTCATGTTTTCTCGATAACCTTTTGCCTCAAAGTATTACACAAAGTATGTTATTGGTATTGTTATCGATTACATCATAACAATCGATAAACACCCATAGGTAGCACACGTGTGTTGCTTAAGGGGCCCGCCTGCCTGCATCGTTTTTCTCCTTTTTTGGCCAAGAAGCGCGGGAGCTATAAGTGTTACACTAGCAAGCGCTATAAGAGTGCCATCACCTCTACGCGCAGAGCTCTGAACTGACATGCAGTGTTCTCGTAGTGCTGCGTGTACCTATGCGACTTTCAGCGGTGACCTTATTTTATTAATGAAAAGTTTGTATCAAAGTTCAATAGAGGTTCGTATCGTAGTTTGACTCGTGTCTGACCAGTATGTTTTAAGATACGACAGTCAGAAAAAGGCGGTTTTTGACTATACTGGAGGACTCCAAAATAATATTTACAGCATGCGTGGTAACTGTAACTACCATTCCGTCTTCGCCTGGGGTATGATGTAATTTCATAGGTAAACGTACTAAAGGCACGTTTCATAGTTTCATGAAGGAAAAAAAAACAGGGTTTTCAAATACACTGCAACGCAGTTGTAGCGCCAGGCAAGCGGGACCCTTAAGGCGATTGTTATCTCCGAGCTGTGGCCATTTTCACCAAGCGCCAACAGCCTTAACTTGTGTGTGTGCGGCCAGAAGTGCAAGTCTAATGACGATCACAATCTCCGTGGTTTCTTTTTCTTCTGTTTAAGAGCGATATGGAGGTAAATATGGGTAGCAGTTGCTAATCTCACAGATAAGGCGATGGAAGACAGCGGGAAGCAAACAAGGATAGATGAGCGGGAAACAGTATGTAGGGAACAGGACATGGTGGAAGGTAAAATGCATTATGTTGAGGCTTGTAGGAGAGGGATTAGCAAAGACCAGCAAGTAGGGGAAAATGGATGCTGCAGCGTGGACCCGTACGGACTGGCGGGCCAGTGGGTGACGGACGCTCTCAACGCCAGCGTGTACACATACGAGGTGGCTCCAGTCTTCACGTTGCTGGAGCTGGAACTGCTGGAGAGCATGCGGAAGATGGTCGGCTTCCAGGAGGGCGACGGCATGCTCTGCCCCGGCGGGAGCCTCGCCAACGGGTTCGCCATCAACCTCGCCAGGTTCCGGCTTCTGCCCAACGTCAAGGTGCACTATACAAATATATACATATATTTTTTGGTGAGCTTCCTAAACTCTAATGGCAGATTTCAACCTGCACGTTGAATGGAAATATCGTTTACATATGTTTTTAGTAATTGATTTTTTGCATATCCATTTCAGTTATAGAAATATTTACTTCCGTGGTTAAAATGGATTAATTAATTATTTTAAAAATATGTAAACATTATTACCAATTGTTATTACATGCAACTAGAATTATACGCTGTTCGCTGTTAATTGAGAACATTCGTAAGCCCTGCTAATGATCTATTTCCATTTCATGTAAGTACACTAAACTTTGACGTGACCGCAACGCACCCTTCTGCCACAGCTGTTCAGTCAATGAAGACAACAATATTTGTAAACAAATACTATGATCAATGTAGGTTGCCAGTACAAATTGTTTTATTTTTGTTTTTGCCAATTTATACTGCTGGGGCTCTGTTTGTTTTTAGTGGTGGCATTTTTTTTTTTTTTGCGGCCTCTCTTACGAGACGGTATCAGTTTGAATTACATATTGTTTTAATGAGGAGTGTGTAAATATTTCGCTCGTACGGAAGTAGCATTCAAGTTATTATAACCTGGGAAGTTTTAACTCCCCCGAAACAACACCACACGATATATATGTCGCTGTTCGTACCTGCTAGAAATAAACACGTTTGGTAAGGTAAACATTTGTAGCGAAATTTACATTACATTCGTTTTATTTTTAATATAGAGTCTAATAAACACATGCTACAAAATAGAGCTGAAAGTTGGGCTTATTCATCATACCACATACTGTTCATACATTGCAATAACTGTTTCGAAATACATCATTTACAAAACTCGATAACTTATTGTTTGTAATTAATTCCTAATCGCCACTCTGAACACATGAAGTTATATGACAATACTGGGTTTATTTCTTCACTGAAATCATGTTTGTCTATCACTGATACGAAATAATTTATTGACAGAATCATTCAGTATATACAACCCTTCACTTTTTTTCTGAATTCAACAAACTCGGAACACAAATGCATTTTTGGTGCCTCGTGGAGGTTAAGCAAAATGGCGGACCAAGCCATTTTTGTGAAGCAGTTGTCACGTGCCGATAGTATTACATTTCACTCAAGAAGACGCTCTTAAATGGTATTCACAACAACCTGTACTTAATAAGAGCAAATAAAAAAATTATTAACTGCCGATAAAATATTCCGACAACACCAGCAAGGTACTAGCGTAAATATGACGAAACAGATTACTTGCACAATGGCGTCCACTGGGTTGGAAACGTTTCACTAATTGCAGTGTCCGCATGCTCTGTCATAATTGCTTAAAATGTATTAAAAGCTAATTATCGATATAGAGCACTCCCTTTCCTTTTCTACTCACGTACATATATATAACTTTCAGAACTTATTTTATACCATACATGTTGTAAATGTAATTAAAGTTTTAAATTACAATTTCTAATTCCAAGTACTATTTTTTCCATAACCATCACTAACGTCGTCAGCATAACAACATACGTCCTACAACAACTCGTCAGCTGATATAATACTTCGCAAACGAGAGCATTAAGTGTTTATATACTGTACAGGCTCGTCACATTCTCTGTCAAAACGTAGTATTCTTGTATGAAATACAGGGTACTTGCCTTTTTATTTTGTATCCTTCCGCTACATGTATTATTTACATTGCCATGATCCTTCTCACTGTATTCAAGCGACATACAAGTAGAACCGAGGAATTTTTAAGAAAGTAAATGTGTTATAGTTTATTCGCGGTTACTTCAAACTTTTCTGAAGCCCTGCTAAAGTTCTACTTCCATGATATTTCTCCGCCTCATGCAAACAAAGCTAGAAAATTACACCAAAGTGACACCGCACCGGATTCGTGCACCTTCAGTGTAATATTATTTTCCATAAGAACTATTTATTCCTGTAGACATTACCAGCACACCTTTTTTCTCCCTGTACTTATTCGCAACAATTATTAATGAAATATTTCATAGAGAGAATAGAAGTGACAGTTAAATGGAACTAAATATAGGGTACTTTTATATTAACACAGTTATAAAAAGCCTTTAATTCGTGACATTTCTAGGAAACAACCAAAGACATCTTACACGGGGTGATTTTTTAAAGGTTTGATACAAAAAGTGCGAAGAAGCCGCGAATAGACTATAGTAGAATGATTATGGGAAGTTCGGCACATAGAGACCTGGGACAGGAGATCGGAGCTGTTCATGCTCTGTCATTCCGGTTCCCCGGCAGCCATTTCCCCCTAAGAAATGTCCCTCTTTTTCCTTAAAATTGACTAAATTTCCCTCAGAATTTCCCTGTTCCCTCAAATGTTCCTTTTTGCCCTAAAAAGTACCGTTTTTCCCTCAAAAAAGCACCGAGCCTCGCACTTGCAAAAACGAGCCCCAGAAAGGCAATTTTCGATCCATCGGAAGGTTTTGGGAGGCTCGCTTCTCGAGGACAGAGCACAGGCGGCCATATTGGTATTATAGGCATAGGGTATGCCAAATCGATACACAGGGTCCAGGGTCAGATCTGACCATTATCCATCTTGGTTCTGTCAGCCATACTGTCCACCATGTTAAATATTTGCGACCTTGACCTTTGACATTTCCCTCGAGAAGCGAGCCACCCAAAACCTTCCGATGGATCAAAAATTGCCTTTCTGGGACTCGTTTTTGCAAGTGGGAGGCTCGGTACTTTTCTGGGGGAAAAACGGGATTATTTCAGAAAAAAGGGGACATTTTGAGGAGAAAAGGGAAATTACGAGGGAAATTTAGTGTATTTTAAGAGGGAAAATAAATATTTTGAAGAAAAAATGGCCACCGGGGAACCGAAATGACAGAGCAAGAACAGCTCCGATCTCCGATCGCAGGTCCCTATGCGCCAGACTTCCCATAATCATTCTACTGACAATAATAATGAGAAAAATTTGTGCTCTTTATGTGTATGAAACAAGAAATACTGACTTCACTAGCCATACATTTACATATTTCAGTCTCAATACAACTTCAACACTTAGAACTATTTTTATTAATTTGCTGCTAACTTAACTGCAAACCTGTATTTAAGTGTGTACTGCAGCATATACAGAATGTTCCCAAATATGTCGCAAGTAATTAAGGAGTGGATATTACACCCTAAAACAACACTAAATGTATCTATGAACATATGTCCTTAAGTCGATAGTTTCCGAGTTAAACACATTCCAATGTTATACTGGATGTATTCGTAATAGTCTTCATGACACACTCCAGTTCGAATAACTGTAGCCATGTTCGTGTACCAGCAGTGAAGTGAGTCGACCCGAGCAGAGAGAAGACCACGGAAGATGGGTGTGTCCAGCCGTCGTTAACCGTCTCGTAGAATCAGCCTCCGGCAACATTAACAAGGTGATGACTTTCCAGTTAGATTATAATAAAATGGCGTGAGGTAAATATAATAAATAATCATCTTGGTATTCAATTTAAAGGTCCCCCGATCAATAGTAACAGAAATAGTTATTGTATAATCCTAATGTTAATAAACCTCATCTTATACTGTTGTGCTCTACTGAATCATGATTCATTATTGAGCTACGCCCCCAGCAACTTTCACGTACGAATGACTCAAAAGATAGTTCGTAACAAAGAAGTGCTCAAAATGTCGACCTTTTATCTGATGTCACGCCTAAACATGCAGTGTCACTGATTGTCTGACACGTTCAAATACTCCAAAAAATTGCGCGAATCTGCAGGCAACATTGTTCCACTCATCGTCGAAGCACTGCTATGTCCGGAACTATAATTTCATAAACAGTGGCCTTGAAATGCCCCCACGGGTAATAGTTATGTGGATTGAAATCCGGGGAGCGTGTAGGCCAGGCGATTCGTCCTGTACGACCTATTTACCTGTACGAGACATACGTAATAACACTCGCACCATTCCAGCTGATCACATCAACAGACACATCAAGTAGAATATCGACTATTACAAATACGTGTGGTACAATGTTGGAAGGTCTATAAATCGGAAACTATCGACTTTAGGAGATACGTTAATGGGGACATTTTGTGTTGTTTTAGGTTGTAATATCCATACCCGAGGAGCCGTGGTGGTGTAGTGGTCATAATAATCGCCTCCCACATAGACGAATCTGTTTCGATTCCCGGCGGGGTCGCTCCCGGATTTTCACACATGGGAATCGTGACGGACGATGCCACTGGTCAGCGGGTTGTCTCGAGGATCTCCCGTTTCCCCCAACCTTTGCATCCCGGCGCTGCTCCATACTCGCCTCGCTTCACCCTCATTGGCTCTAAAGACCACGATATTAAGAGCGGCCCACATCTCTTCACTCACTCATTCGCTATCCACGCCGTGATCACTTCCCACGTACTTGGGGACATCCTGTATGTACAGTTGTTACAAATGCGCCCACGTGACCACGAACAGCCTTCCGCGAGACGTGCGCGTGTGTTTGTTCTGCGCAGAAGGAGGGCGTGCACTGCACCCCACGCCTGGCGCTGTTCACGTCGCAGGACGCTCACTACTCGGTGCACAAGATGGCGGCGCTGCTGGGGCTGGGCGAGGACAACGTGCACCTGGTCGACGTCGACGCAGACGGCCGGATGGACGCCGCGCGCCTCGACGCGCTCGTGCGGGAGGCTGCCGCCGACGGCGCCCTGCCCTTCATGGTCGTCGCCACTTCCGGTAAATGCAGCAGCCACCTGCCATCACTCACATCATTATATGAGATTTTCGATATGTTGAAGTTGTAGATGCTTCATTCTTACACCTAGCGGGGTGGCGCAGTTGTAACTCACTGAACTCGCCTTCTGGAGGACCCGGGTTTGATTCCTTGTTCGGCCATCCTGTTTTCTGTTTTCCATGGTTTTCCGAAGTCACTCCAGGCAATTGCTGAGGATGGGTCCTTGACAAAGTCCATGGCCTGTTCCTTCCCCACTCCCTCCTCCCTGAGCAACTAGCTCCGTCTCCAATGACCTCGCTGTCGACGTGACGTTCAGCCCAACTACCTACGTAAATTCCTACTGTTTACTGTAAACATTTCGGTATTTGCACAAGGAATTCTTTTGAAACTATTTGTCAAATATATGTTTGTAACACTGAAAATTAAATAATGTTGTATTTTAACAAGTAAATGTTTGAGACCTCAAGTTTATTATAAATATTGAGCTACATAAACAGTTTTGTATGTTTTGCAAAAGAACGTGCTGTAAATGTGCAATATTTCAGCTGTAGAGTTACAAGAAAATATTTGGCAACCAGTTTCCGAAGAATTGCTTGTAACAAGTACAGAAATTTCTTTGCTGTGTAGGTATTACTCTCGACCCAGAACAGGCTGACAATGCATTACGCCTCAAGCCCTCTTAAAAGCATAGTTGACTCGCTGCCTTCTGCGATCATTGGAAGTAGAAACACGAAACTCAAGAGTTAGGTAATGCTCACGATCCCAAGCAGGCGAACATAATTTATCAGTCCGATAGCGCTTTTATAAGCATAGTTGATGGTTGATTTCGAAACAATCGTTGATAGAGCCATCAAATTTTGTCAACAGATAATGCACCCAAGTTCACTTTATTCATGCACCATCCAAGCGGAACTGGGCCGCGGCCACCCCATTACTACTTCATCTCATTATATCTGATTAGTAGTAAATTTAACGGTTCTTATACTAAATTCTGAACAATACACCTGCCCCGTAAACTGCGTGTATTTAAACGTAAACACTTTACTGCTATAATCTATTCGCTGTATTTTTACAGTCTTTGAATCAAACCTTTGAAAAATCACTCGATGTATGACGTATTTTGTTTTTTCCTAAATATGTCACATACTACAAGAGTTTTATTATTAGCTACCACTAACACAAATCATCTTATTTTTTGTTAAATTGAACTTTTACTAAATTTTTATCTATAAAATATTAGATTGAATTTATACTTTATAGGAGTAAAAAGAGCAAGTGAACAGGCGTGTTAGAAATAGCTAGTAAGAAATAGTTCTCGTGCAAATTTTAAATAAAACAGAGTGCGCACGAATACTGTGCGCTGTCACTTCGATGTAATTTTGTAGACTCAGTCAAACTTTGTTTGCGCGAGGCGGAGAGATAGCGTGAAAACAGAACCTTAGCACGGCTTCAGAAAAGTTGGAAGTAACCGTGAAAGAACTGCATAATGCGCGCCACATATCTGAGAACTTGGACAACGGTTATAAGCAGCCCTACTATCGGCAATTGTCTCTTGGAGGGGGTAACTGAAGAGCAGATAACCTTAGAACACATCTACGAATTCTTCCTAGTAACTCGTCGGAAAATATTAATTTTTTTTGTAGTATGTTCGGCAGTGCGGAGGTATTTTAGTTTTCAAATTTCAAAGTATGTATATATGACATAATTGTTAAACTGTATAGTGTTAATAGTGAAAACAGACGATAATGGCGTTACTCACGCCATTCACTACAGAAATACAAATGGGTATGTATGTACAAAAAGTGTTCGGAACGGACAATGTTTTCTGTTATTTTTTGCATAATGTGGCAAGCTCTGATCTAATCGAATACAACCAGGCCTCTCGCGCTTTTTTAAATGGATTACAGGAATCTTCCGTGACGCCTCCCTTCATTGGAAGTTAGTAGAAGGATTATATTCATTCTGGCATAACGGGACCTGGGACAGGCACCAGGCGCCGACCGGCCGCCATGTTGTGACGTCACCCGACCACCATATTGGATGCAGGTGACCTTGACCTTAACTACTGACCTTGACCCCATGTCCGTAACCTTTAGAGACCTTAAACCCAAAAAAATTCTAAAATCCCAAAAAATATAAAAAAATTTGTAAAAAATGTATTTATAAAATTAAAAATTTTTTTTTTTAAATATTTAAGACATACACGTAGGAGGTTGAGGGTTCGATGACCAATTGAGCGACTATGCTCCAAACACGGCCGCTGTCCATCTCATCAGCCATGTTAGATTTCAATTACCTTGACCCCAGTGACCTTTTTGGTTTTTTTCGTGAGATATATAAATACAAAAGCGCTTGTCCCTATACTTGTAATAATTTTGCGTACTTTCTTTTTATCTTATGCCATCCTACTAACAATTTGGTAACTTTTTTCCCAAAAAGAAATCTAACCTGATTTCTGCTAGTACATATATTACTTTTTTTTTCATCCCGCTAGGTAAACAAGGAGAATTACGTTTTAATCATTTTTAAAACATGAACTGATTATAGTAACAAAACAGTATATTTTACATTTATGTAAATATTNTAATGTAAATATTTGACTCCGCACTTATAAAACATTTTTTTTAGAATTAGTTGGAAGTAATTACTATAATTAAGTATTTATTATTTTGCACAAAATAAACCAACCAATTAATTTTTTGCTAAGGAGGTGGCGTATAAAAAACACGAACATCTTATTGGCATTTTGAGAACTTCTTGGGTCCTGAAGACCATAGACCGGTTTAGTCGTTGAAATGCCTCGTCACCCGTATAGGTTAATGGATTTTCAAAGACGTCCAAAGCGACTCGTATTTAGTGATGGGCTCTAGATGGCTAAGCCAGATGTAACTTCTAAGAGTAAAACAATGTCGTGAGGGAAACAAAATTTCTTTGGCTGACTCCAAAAATGCGCGTAGAAAGGTGGGGCAAGAGGTTACAAGTNGATGGGTCCTTAACAAAGGCCATGGCCGATTCTTTCCCCCCTCCCTCCTCCCTGAGCAACTAGCTCCGTCTCTAATAACCTCGCTGTCAACGTGACGTTAAGCCCAACTACCTACGTAAATTCCTACTGTTTACTGTAAACATTTCGGTATTTGTACAAGGAATTCTTTTGAAACTATTTGTCAAATATATTTTTGTAACACTGAAAATTAATTAATGTTGTATTTTAACAAGCAAATGTTGGACACCTCAAGTTTATCGTAAATACTGAGCTACGTAAACAGTTTTGTATGTTCCTCAAAATAACGTGCTGTAAATGTGCAATATTTCAGCTGTAGAGTTTACAAGAAGATATTTGGCGACTAGTTTCCGAAGAATTGCTTCTAACAAGTACAGAAATTTCTTTGCTGTGTAGGTATTACTCTCGACCCAGAACAGGCTGATAATGCATTACACCTCAAGCCCTCTTAAAAGCATAGTTGACTTGCTGCCTTCTGCGATCATTGGAAGTAGAAACACGAAACTCAAGAGTTAGGTAATGCTCACGATCCCAAGCAGGCGAACATAATTTATCAGTCCAATAGCTATTTTATAAGCATAGTTGATGGTTGATTTCGAAACAATCGTTTATAGAGCCATCAAATTTTGTCAACAGATAATACACCCAAGTTCACTTTATTCATGCACCATCCAAGCGGAACTGGGCCGTGGCCACCCCATAACTACTTCATCTCATTTTATCTGATTAGTAGTAGATTTAACGGTTCTTATACTAAATTCTGAACAATACACCTGCCCGTAAACTGTGTGTATTTAAACGTTAACACTTTACTGCAATAATCTATTCGCTGTATTTTTACAGTCTTCGAATCAAACCTTTAAAAAATCACTCGATGTATGACGTATTTTGTTTTTTCCTAAATATGTCACATACTACAAGAGTTTTATTATTAGCTACTACTAACACAAAGCATCTTATTTTTTATTAAATTCAACTTTTACTAAATTTTTATGTATAAAATATTAGATTGAATTTATAATTTATAGGAGCAAAAAGAGCAAGTGAACAGGCGTGTTAGAAATAGCTAGTAAGAAATAGTTCTCGTGCAAATTTTAAATAAAACAGAGTGCGCACGAATACTGTGCGCTGTCACTTCGATGTAATTTTGTAGACTCAGTCAAACTTTGTTTGCGCGAGGCGGAGAGATAGCGTGAAAACAGAACCATAGCACGGCTTCAGAAAAGTTGGAAGTAACCGTGAAAGGACTGCATAATGCGCGCCACATATCTGAGAACTTGGACAACGGTTATAAGCAGCCCTACTATTGGCAATTGTCTCTTGGAGGGGGTAACTGAAGAGCAGATAACCTTAGAACACATCTACGAATTCTTCCTAGCAACTCGCCGGAAAATATTAATTCCTTTAGTATGTTAGACACTGCGGAGGTAAATTAGTTTTCAAATTTCAAAGTATGTATCTATTATATAATTGTTAAACTATATAATGTTAATAGTGAAAGCGGGCGATAATGGCGTTACTCACGTCTACAGTAGTGGATCACTTCAGAAATACAAATAGGTATGTACAAAACGTGTTTGGAACGGACAATGTTTTCTGTTATTTTTTACATAATGTGGCAAGCTCTAATCTAATCGAATACAACCAGGCCCCTCGCGGTCTCTTTAGTGGATTATAGGAATCTTCCGTGACGCCTCCCTTCATTGGAAGTTAGTAGAATGATTATATTCATTCTGGCATAACGGGACCTGGGACAGGCACCAACCGGCCGCCATGTTGTGATGTCACCCAACCACCATATTGGATGTAGGTGACCTTGACATTAACCACTGACCTTGACCCCATGTCCGTAACCTTCAATGACCTTAAACCCAAAAAATTTAATAATCCCAAAAAAATATAAAAAAATATAAAAAATGTATTTATAAAATTAAAAAAATTATTGAAAAAAATTATTTTAAGACGTACATGTAGGAGGTCGAGGGTTCGATGACTGATTGAGCGACTATGCTCCGGACACGGCCGACCCTCGCCAGGTCAGCCGGTGTCCATCTCGTCAGCCATGTTAGATGTCGATGACCTTGACCCCAGTGACCTTTTTGGTTTGTTTCGTGAGATATATAAATACAAAAGCGCTTGTCCCTATACTTGTAATAATTTTGCATACTCCCTTTTTATTTTATGCCATCCTACTAACAATTTGATAACTTTTTACCCAAAAAGAAATCTAACCTGATTTCTGCTAGTACACATATGACTTTTTTTTTTCCATCCTGCTAGGTAAACAAGGAGAATTACGTTTTAATCATTTTTAAAACATGAACTGATTATAGTAACAAAACAGTATATTTTACATTAATGTAAATATTTGACTCCGCACTTATAAAACATTTTTTTTAGAATTAGTTGGAAGTAATTACTATAATTAAGTATTTATTATTTTGCACAAAATAAACCAACCAATTAATTTTTTGCTAAGGAGGTGGCGTATAAAAAACACGAACATCTTATTGGCATTTTGAGAACTTCTTGGGTCCTGAAGACCATAGACCGGTTTAGTCGTTGAAATGCCTCGTCACCCGTATAGGTTAATGGATTTTCAAAGACGTCCAAAGCGACTCGTATTTAGTGATGGGCTCTAGATGGCTAAGCCAGATGTAACTTCTAAGAGTAAAACAATGTCGTGAGGGAAACAAAATTTCTTTGGCTGACTCCAAAAATGCGCGTAGAAAGGTGGGGCAAGAGGTTACAAGTNTAAACAAGGAGAATTACGTTTTAATCATTTTTAAAACATGAACTGATTATAGTAACAAAACAGTATATTTTACATTAATGTAAATATTTGACTCCGCACTTATAAAACATTTTTTTTAGAATTAGTTGGAAGTAATTACTATAATTAAGTATTTATTATTTTGCACAAAATAAACCAACCAATTAATTTTTTGCTAAGGAGGTGGCGTATAAAAAACACGAACATCTTATTGGCATTTTGAGAACTTCTTGGGTCCTGAAGACCATAGACCGGTTTAGTCGTTGAAATGCCTCGTCACCCGTATAGGTTAATGGATTTTCAAAGACGTCCAAAGCGACTCGTATTTAGTGATGGGCTCTAGATGGCTAAGCCAGATGTAACTTCTAAGAGTAAAACAATGTCGTGAGGGAAACAAAATTTCTTTGGCTGACTCCAAAAATGCGCGTAGAAAGGTGGGGCAAGAGGTTACAAGTTCGAACCCCCTGACCACAGTAAACTTCCCACGTAGTTTGCTGTTGCCAATCCACCCGCGTGCTTCCTTGAATCGATCCTTCAGCCCTTTAAAGCAATCCTTGTTCGATGACGGGCAGACGCGCATGTGTGCACACAATCCTGGCGGTAAACATTGTTACCGAGTGTTTGGTCAAGCGTTTGCCAGGCCTGGCCTACCGTTGGGAAGGGACGGTTCAATACAGACCTGCTGCGTTTCGGGCTGACGGCATTTCTCGCGGGGCTTCCCATTCTCGCGCCAGGTCAACGCCGCTGTAACTACGCACTACTTTGCGTTCCGAGTCTCCTGACTGACCCTTAACGCCGATTCACAGTGTAGCCAACGTGGAACTCGTTTAGATAACTTTCTCTTAACTTTATGTCACAATTTATTTTGATAAGTCGTAACGCAGTGCTACCAAATATGCTGTATAGTTCATTCTTGGTTACTTCCAACTTTTCTGAAGTCCTGCTTAAGTTCCGCTTCTTGCAAACAAGTCTAGGAAATTACGCCAAAGGAACAACGCACCGCATTTGTGCGCATACAGTTTAATAATATTTCTATAAGAACTATTTCTTACTAGGCATTACCAACACACCTGTTGTCGCTTTGTTTTTATTCATGTTATGAGTAAA
This sequence comes from Clitarchus hookeri, assembly GCA_002778355.1. Lineage (NCBI taxonomy): Eukaryota > Metazoa > Arthropoda > Insecta > Phasmatodea > Phasmatidae > Clitarchus > Clitarchus hookeri. Next base: position 302,581 of record NQII01001940.1, on the reverse strand, counting down.
AGTTCTATTACGTTAACGGAAATATAAAACTCTCGTGACACAAGATACATTTAGGAATCAAAAAAACACGTCATACATGGGGTAGTTTTTCAAAGGTTTGATTAAAAAAATGCGAAGATGCCGCGAATAGACTATATATATACAACAATGAATAATGATTTCTCCCACTAAGTGAAGGAAATACCTTATTGGTTTCTGTTTTCCGCTGTGTACTATACAATGTACATAATTAAAAAAGGTTTCCTGTGTGATGTCCAATTGCTACGTTTCCATGCTGTTTTGAAATAAGTTTTCAAGTGTTATTCCTACTCGATCCCCACTGAGTCCGATACCTGTTCCCGCGGAAACTTCGGATCCGATACTGTGGCTAACGTACGTGTTTATGTTGGCGAAATGAAAATTATGTTGGCTGCAATGAAATAACAGTACTGCTGACGTAAAANACCGTTAACGCCGATTCACAGTGTAGCCAACGTGGAACTCGTTTAGATAACTTTCTCTTAACTTTATGTCACAATTAATTTTGATAAGTCGTAACGCAGTGCTACCAAATATGCTGTATAGTTCATTCGTGGTTACTTCCAACTTTTCTGAAGTCCTGCTTAAGTTCCGCTTCTTGCAAACAAGTCTAGGAAATTACGCCAAAGGAACAACGCACCGCATTTGTGCGCATACAGTTTAATAATATTTCTATAAGAACTATTTCTTACTAGGCATTACCAACACACCTGTTGTCGCTTTGTTTTTATTCATGTTATGAGTAAAAGTTCTATTACGTTAACGGAAATATAAAACTCTCGTGACACAAGATATATTTAGGAATCAAACAAACACGTCATACATGGGGTAGTTTTTCAAAGGTTTGATTAAAAAAGTGTGAAGATGCCGCGAATAGACTATAGATTCAACAACGAATAATGATATATTCCACTAAGTGAAGGAAATACCTTATTGGTTTCCGTTTTCCACTGTGTGCTATATAATGTACATAATTAAAAAATGTTTCCTGTGTGATGTCCAATTGCTACGTTTCCATGCTGTTTTGAAAAATGTTTTCAGTGTTATTCCTAATGAATCCCCACTGGGTCCGATACCTGTTCCCTTCGAAAAATTTGGATCCGATACTGTGACTAACGTACGTGTTTATGTTGGCGAAATGAAAATTATGTTGGCTGCAATGAAATAACAGTACTGCTGACGTAAAANACTAACGTACGTGTTTATGTTGGCGAAATGAAAATTATGTTGGCTGCAATGAAATAACAGTACTGCTGACGTAAAATTAAATTAGAATGTTTCCTTTTTGTTCGGCCAAATACTTATACTAGAACGCAACGACGATATAAGTGCACAAAAAACATTGAATAGCAATATGCAATACGTATATTGCCACTCCAGTGTGCGCGAAATCTACTTTCTGTACTATTTCAGAACAATACTCGTTTACATGTTAACTTACACCCGGCCGCATTCGATCCGGTTCCGTTTCTCTGGTGAAACAAACTCGAGACTCAATTCGTATTGAATGCCCTTTACATGTACAGTAAAAATTCGATATTGAAAGTGTATTAAAAACGCACCAAAAACGACATGNCGTATTGAATGCCCTTTACATGTACAGTAAAAATTCGATATTGAAAGTGTATTAAAAACGCACCAAAAACGACATGAGAATGTAGCAAATGCAAGTGAAGATATTTTTCTAAGTGTTCTGTGTTTAGGGTTGCCAAGTTTCTCTGAACACAAACATTAGAAATTTTAATTATTGTTTTTTAAATTAAATTTTTTAACATTTTTAGTTAATTTTTAATAATTTTAAATAATTTTTTTATTTCTTTTATAATTTCCTTGTTTTTCATTTTTAGACATTTTTGGGATTTTAGGTATTTCTTGGGTTTTCAAGATTAGATGTCACTGGGGTCAAGGTCAAAGTTCAAGGTCACATGCATCCAACATGGCGGATAAGATGCCCACCGGGTACCGGAATGACAGAGCATGAACAACTCCGATCTCCGATCCCGGATCCCGATGTGCCCAAACGAAGATATCATTCTACTGACATAGCAGTAGAACATTAACACAACCAGAACCTTGTGCGCAATTGAGTCACAATTGAATACTTATGCACCATTTTTGCCAACGAAATTTTGCGACGAGTCTGAAGTCAGTTGCCAGTGTTGTTAAATAATGGATTTTTGAAACAGGTTGTGATATTGTTTTGAAAATGGACGATAATTTAAAATACTTCGTATTTTTACTTTTATTTATAATACGTTGCGAATCTAATGATGTAGATAACGTTAAAAATTTTCTGATAGTAAACTTTCATTTGTTCTAAATTTATATTTTGCGACATTTCTTCGTGTCCGTAACATAACTGTTTCTCAGTTTTATATAAACAACTTGGTCGAGAATTTTATACCCTGCTCTGATTGATTGTGACCCTACGCGCCTGCGTAATAAATGGGACAGGCGGTCAATTCTCGTGCACACGGCCTATGTTCTGTGGTTACAGTTATGCTTTCAATTGTGAACCCAGCTAAGGTTTCTTCTACTCAGGGTAGGAACAAAACGAGATTTCTTATGGGAGAGTTTGGCATAGGGAAAATTTCCGCCGCAAGGTGCGCTGGTGTTCCAAACAAGTCACTTTTAAGCCGGCGTACATGGATAAATTATATTTATTTGTATGTCAAAGTTCGTGTTTTGCTCGAATTGTGATATATATTTGTCCCAGCGAAAATTTTATCTATTAACTTTATTTCATAACTATCATTCACTCCCTCCAATTGGGTTTACACGAGCAAACAGTAAAAATACAACTGTATTTGACACTGAGTGTTCACGAAAAAGCTTATTTAAATGGAAAAAACTTTACGAATTTAATTGCGAAATAAACATAGCTGTTATCAAAAGATTCATTGTACTTTTCTCGTTTCCCTTATGGAAACTACGCAAGCAAGACATACAAATATTTTTTTAACCACTTAAATTTTTTTTAAATTTAGATGCCATATTTAAGTACATAAGTGTGTACGCCAACGTTTTGCTAAACCCAGTTTTACGAAAGAATATTAAATAACACGTGGACATATTTCGTTATGTTTCCACTCAAAGGCTAAGAACAAAGTTTATTCTGTACGTAGGTTCTAACACGATACAAATATAAAGATTTTACACAATCATACTTATTTTTTAAAAATTGTAACTATCCCATTTACTTACATACATGAGCCACCAGTGCACCCTGGCGGCGAACATTTCTAGTTTCTAAACTGAAAGCATTGAGCTTCCCAACCTGAGTAGAGTAAACCTAAGCTGAACTGAACTGCGCTGCAGGTACGACGGTGCTGGGGGCGTTCGATCCGCTGCCCGCTATTGCAGACGTCTGCTCCAAGCACGACCTCTGGCTACACGTGGACGCAGCGTGGGGAGGCGGCCTGCTCATGTCCCGAACTCACCGCCACAAGCTGCAGGGCATCGACAGGTGAGCAACCACTACCCGGGTTTCTTCACTCCGCTTGTCTTATTTCTAGGGACTTGCAAGATTCGCGTTATCATTTCGAACTCGAAACACGTGTACCTCTTTGCAACGCCTTCGTCACTGGACCGCACTTCATGTGGCACGCCCTGGGTAACTCTGCGCCAATAAATGAACACTTCGCAGTTGTGTGCCCCGATCACGTGCAGCTCAGTCATAAAGGGCGTGGCTTCACATCTATGCAGCAACCAATGGAGAAACGATGCCGGCTCCAGTACGGACAGTGCTGTGAAGTTTATTTAGCCTGATGCTGAATAATAACGCGCGAGTTTTGCATGTCATAGTGAAACTTCGAAAGGTGAAGGAGGCCTAGAGGGTACTCTCCCCTGAGGAAGGTGAACGCAGTGAGTGGCGACACTGCTCCGGGACTGTCCTGGAGAGACAATAGAGGTCGGGTAGTGCCTCGGCTGGTCCTCTGGGTGTGAGGCTGCCAGATGGACATGGGAGGAGAGCGGACTGCGCATCGCAGTGTCAGTTCGGAGTACGCAGCTGGTCAACTGAGATGCTGGCTGAGTGCACCTCCGTCCTGACTGAGTTCATCTCAATCCTTGTCCTTGGGGGCTCGCTGGTGTTAATTTTTTTTACTTCTACGGAGGTCGGACGCAGCCGTCTGACTGGATTCCGTAATGGCGACCTCGGAAGCAACTATGCCGTAGGGAGTCGTTTTATTTCTTGCTAAGGGTGGTAAAATCCGGTGCACATACTCACACGCGGGCTGAGATGATGCATGGGGGCTGTTCATTGTTAATTGGATACTTTTTTTATTCAATCTTTTGAAAATTTCACTACCCCTACCTACATATATTTTAACGGACACACTGACTGGCAAGAAAATAATTAGCTTTGTCCGGCCCCCTTGTTTTGGCAGTGCCTCAAGGACTGGTGAAGATAAGCAGGGTTGACTATGAGTAGCCTCTAGGGATGTAGGGACTCGCCCATACGCTACATACGAGTTTAACTAGACACTTTCCGACAACACCACATGTTCCACAGACATCACGACATTACAACACGCCAGTCAGGAGACTGGTGGGAAGCTTCCCTCCCCCAACATATACACATAAATTATTAAGATGGCAATTAAATACAGGCCTGGAACCTAGCTCAGACAGAAACACAGTTACTCGCCACCGGTTCAATGATTAGTCCCAAGTCGGTCGGGCTGCAAACCCCAATGCAGGCTCGAGAATAAAAGCCAGAAATATCGTATCCACGTGGTCAATTAACGATGACACGTTTGTTTACAGGGGCCCTCGATGGTGTAAGGCGACCGCGGTGGTGTAGTGGTCAGACTACTCGCCTCCCACCAAAGCAAACCGGGTTCGATTCCCGGCGGGGTTGCTTCCGGATTTTCGCACGTGAGGATTGTATCGGACGATGCCGCTGGTCAGCGGGTTTTCTCGGGAGTCTCCCGTTTCTCCTGCCCTTGTATTCCAGCTCTGCTCCGTTCTAATCTCACTTCAACCTCGTCGGCTGTCGAGACCTCGATGTTAAGAGCCGTCCGAATGTCTCTCCACGTGCTTGAAGGTTGCTCTGTCTTTGTGCAGTAGCGTGACGTAACCAAGTTGCTGCTGTGGTTGCAGGGCGGACTCGGTGACGTGGAACCCGCACAAGATGCTGGGCGCGCCGCTGCAGTGCTCTACGCTGCTCGTCAGGCACCCCACCATCCTCTCAGAGTGTCACTCCCGCCACGCCAGCTACCTCTTCCAGAAGGACAAGTTCTACGACACTAGGTACGACCTGGGCGACCGCCATCTCCAGTGTGGACGACGCAACGACGTCTTCAAGTTCTGGCTCATGTGGAAGGCCAAGGTAGCGCGCGTGCACGCACACACACGTTCTTGCACATGCACGCATACCTACATACACGCATACCTACATACACGCATACCGACATACACGCATACCTACATACACATATACAGATATACACGCATACCTACATACACGCATACCTACATACACGCATACCTACATACACGCATACCTACATACACGCATACCTACATACACGCATACAGACATATACATATACACATACATAAAAACCATTATATACATATGTAGATACATATATACAAACTGCATTTTTTTTTCTGTATTTCACACTAAAGTTTTACTGTGTATTTCGAATTTTGGACCATTTGACACTGACTCATTTTAATACTTCATAAATGTTACACTTGTACAAAATAATTGTTGTGTGTTTTAATGCAAATTCGAAATTTCGTAATAGATTATAGAAAAGTAACCATTTATTTTATAAAATTATAAGAAAAAAATATTGAATGGTAGTTTGTTAAAAAAATTTAGTCAATTGATTACTTCTTGAAAGTTTTATTATAATCTTGAAATAATTCTCATTTTCAATAAAACAGTATTTGTTGTACTTGGAATTTTTTTTTGTAAATACAAAAAAGAAATGGGACATTTATATTTATCATATTTTTACATTAATCAATTATGTAAGAACATGATTAGGCTATCTGATAAATATAAATGTCGCTCAAGGACACAATATATATATTTTTTAATGGCTAAGTGAAAAATAATTTAACTTAGGCGAATGGCAGAGCCTTTCGAACTTGTTTGTGTTAAAGTGATAATTGTAGCCTTATTCAAATTCATTATATAATTATGAGAGGAGACCAGTATAACCACAAAATCATAGTGCACCAGCTGCCTTTGGTCCGGGAGGCGAGCGTGCTAGGAATGGAGTTCTGCACGGACGTGTGATAGAAGAGCGTGTGTGAAGGCGGGTAGTGGGAGAAGAAGACTGCCGACACTGCAGTCCGCTGCGACGCGAGCCAGGCTTGCCAACGGCTACTGAGCTACGTCACCGCATCTCTCTCTCTCTTTCACTCTTGTTTCATTATTATGTGACTTTAGGGGGGACACGGCTGTCCGTGAACTCGGTACATCCACCCAAGTTTGCTAAAATTTGTTTAATCTGACTCTAAACATACTCGTTCCCATGATGGTAAATGACAATTTTTCTGGGATGTGTGGGAACAGAGTTTTCTCAGTGTGTTTCCGATTTTTTTTTTTTTTTTTTTTTTTTTGGTGTATATCAGAAGACTAAAGGGTTTGCAATGCGTTTCCAGCATCTGACTCCTGAAAAATTTACAGTGCCACCTCTGCGGATGTGATGAGAACAGGTCGGAGAAGTAAAATATAGGGAACGAACCTGCCGAGGTACTAAGCCACTGCACTGCTCGTAATTTCATGCGAAGTTAATTTCTTTTGTAACAGACAATTGCTTGTAACTGTGGACTAACTCATGCCGGAGGGCCGAGCGTGAAGTAATTCACTCTCCTCTGTTTATATTCAACAAGCAGCTTATTAACAGTACTTACGGGAAAATGCAGACGGGCGAAGGAGACGACGGAACACCACGAGAAGAGTATCTCGACTGGGCAGAACCACGGCAGAACGGGCGAGATGCAACTCTATCCACCCTGAATGACCAGGAGAAAACCTACAAACATACACGCATATTCTTATCGACAAATGCTAAAAATATAATACAAAATTTACATATGAAATAATGAGCAAATCCTAGCAATGCAAATTTTTTTTTTCTTTCCCCGTTAGAATAAAAAAATATAGAGTGAATTGTAATTCCTCATCTTAACGGTATCGATTCATTGAATACCAATTAATTTTTATACATTACCGCACAAAATAACTGTAAAACTCATGGCATGGCAAAAAAAAACTCGATACTATAATGCAATTTTTTTTTACCAAACATGATTAAAATTATTGCACAAAAAAATAGGACATAACTGGCGAGAGATACGCGTAACCATGTTCGCCTGCTCAGCCGGACGTCGACAGCCTTGGCGCTCGTCCTTACGACGTGTGCACTATGCAATGCGACGTATGTCACGAACGGAAACAGCTGATGGCACGCTTGCTTCTTACTATTTTCCCCGCAGAATGTTACAAAATTGACTTTGCTGCAAGGGGTTAAACGTGAAAAAAAATTAGTTTTTACTGCATAATGTTATTTTGAAACTGTGGCTAGTTAGCGTGAAGCCCGCTGCACGGACAGCGCGCTGTAGACAGCTGTGAGNGTTATTTTGAAACTGTGGCTAGTTAGCGTGAAGCCCGCTGCACGGACAGCGCGCTGTAGACAGCTGTGAGCGAACCGCCGCCTGCCTTCGTGTTCAACTAGTGCTGCAGGAAGAGCAAAGTCCAACTCACGGCTACCAACTCGTGAATACTGCAAGTGGTACCAACCCACACCTGCTGTTGCCGTCGCTGCTGCCGCCAAAACTGTGCGTCTTGCATATGCGAGGCCCCATATCCTAAAATTGTTTTTTTTTTTTTTTCGTCAGTGGCTGCTACAAATTACGTTTCTCGGAGATGCCNCCTAAAATTGTTTTTTTTTTTTTTTCGTCAGTGGCTGCTACAAATTACGTTTCTCGGAGATGCCCCGCGACCTGATGCACTGGAATATTATAACTTACCAGTGCGCTCTAGTGGACACTACTAAAAATAAATAGACAGTTGATGTTGTACGGTGAGGAAGGGGGCTGGAAGGGGGTGGAAGTCTGCCAACTAATTAACGGACGCGAGTTATTGATCGATTAAATAGCCAATAAAAAAATTACCGAGGGTGGGGGTGGAGGTACCCCCGGAAATGTCAGTTCTTTTTAATTTTAACATTAATTTTTAATATCTTTTTTAAAAATTAAAAAAAAAAATTATAATATTTTTATAAATTTGTTTAATTATTTTTTTTGGGTTTTTACATTTTTTGCGGTTCAAAGTCATCCAAGGTCATGTTCACAGTATCAAGGTCAAGGTCGAGGTCATCTACATTTAATATGGTGGTCGGGTGATGTCACAACATGATGGCTGGCGGGCGCCTGGCGCCTACTCTTGAATCCTTTGTGCCCCATTTAAAATACAACATTATGCCCGAATTTCCATAATCATTCTACTTACTACTAATACAAGTGTTAGAAGACCGGATAACTGTAAAAATAAACGGGTCATTAAATATGTGCAGTTAAAACTTCCGTTAACGATGGCAAATAGTATCGTTTAGAAAACGTTTATTTTAAAAAATGATTGTTTTGGTTTTTTGAAAGTTTATTAAGAGCACAACACAATGCAGATATTTTAAGGTAGCATTTCTTCCGGTAGAGTGCAAAACAAGCAAAACTTTTATAGTTCCGAGACCTGCCATGAAGTTCATGGTACTACTTGGAAATTCCTGTCTGGATTCGATATTTCAAGCACATTTATTTGACACAACAAATTATTTAAAAAGAATAACGCCTCATAGTTTTACGTATCAACCGTCAACTGCGAAAATTACAAAAGCAGTTAAAAATTGTCAATATTTCTGCTGTATGAGCTCGTTAAAATTACTATAAATTTACAATAAAGATTCCAAATAGCAAAAACTGATGTAGTTTATGTGCAATAGAGAATTATTTCATGATTATAATTAAACTTTCGAAAAGAAATCAATTAATTATATTTTTAACATTCTGTCATACAATAGTTTGTCCTTTATAATTCATTAAATTTACTGTTACTTTTCTACATGTTAATTTTCATTACAACTTTCAAGAATTATTTTGCAGATTTGTACTTTTTATGACATATTAGAACGAGTCATTTGAAAATGGCGAAAAATAACTCCTATCCTTTTTATTAAAAATGTAAAAATATTTATGGCATATAGCATTAAATTTTACGATATTCGGCCTAATGAAAAAAAANCCTTTTTATTAAAAATGTAAAAATATTTATGGCATATAGCATTAAATTTTACGATATTCGGCCTAATGAAAAAAAATGACAAACATAAATCTGCTTACCAAACATTAATTCGTTTAACGTTTGTTTGTAAATTCATGCGAGAAAAATGTTTTGTGTTAAAAAATCTTACAGAAAGCTTTTANCCTTTTTATTAAAAATGTAAAAATATTTATGGCATATAGCATTAAATTTTACGATATTCGGCCTAATGAAAAAAAACGACAAACATAAATCTGCTTACCAAACATAAATTCGTTTAACGTTTGTTTGTAAATTCATGCGAGAAAAATGTTTTGTGTTAAAAAATCTTACAGAAAGCTTTTANAAATTCGTTTAACGTTTGTTTGTAAATTCATGCGAGAAAAATGTTTTGTGTTAAAAAATCTTACAGAAAGCTTTTAGCATTGACCAGCATTTCTTCTCAATTGACTGGTTATAAAATGTTCGTAGTCTTGCTGAAATGTGTTACGTTACCTCATGTATACAAAATAATACAAAATATGATTGGTAAAGGATTTCAATAAGTTTGATATACATTACTTATAACAGGAAATACAATTAATAAACGCTGTACCTTTTTGCAATTAAAATTAATGTAACTTCGAAACCAGTAAACAGATTTTATTGCTAAAAATAACTCGAGGTACTGAATGGTTGATTTAAAAAAAGATACCGAAAAATATACGAATATTTTTTGAGTGAGGCTGGATATGCAAATGCTGTTTAGTAATGTATATATATATATATANCCGAAAAATATACGAATATTTTTTGAGTGAGGCTGGATATGCAAATGCTGTTTAGTAATGTATATATATATATATATATAAAGTATTATTTTGGGACCAGGCATAATGTAATTTAAATGGGAGCTGTGTGGCTGTGGCTNGTATATATATATATATAAAGTATTATTTTGGGACCAGGCATAATGTAATTTAAATGGGAGCTGTGTGGCTGTGGCTGTAGCTGGCGGATTCGGCTCGACTCGGACGAGCTCGGCAATATTCGGCTCGACTCGAGTGAGCTCATCATTCTTCGGCTCGACTCACGAGTTGCTCGGAAGCCGTCGACTCGGGTTTGTCGAACGTACCCGAAGGTACTCGGCAGTTACGCTCACTAATTCTTCAAGCATATATGTTTGTTTCTGGTACCCGAATTGGTTTTATAGGCACAGGGTATGTCAAATCGTAACTCTGTATTTATTATCGTATTTAAGAATTTTTTATCAATTAAAATTTGGTTATTTATTTTTTTATTGTGCCGAAATTATATGTAGGGTATTGCGGAAACATGCGATAGTCTCTCATTCAATTACTACATTTCCAGTCCCCTCTCTTCAAGACTAATAAATACAGTTGCCATGACCTGCAAATTATTCACTGCCTCGACTGTTTTGTAGGCATAAGTATTACTAATAATTATTTTAATATTTGTATATATGACTAAACCAAGACCATCATACTAATAGCGACCACATGGTATGGATCAACATCTAACAACACTTTTATAGGATTAATTAGTGTTAATTTTAATTTCAATACTGTGAGGCCCTGATGACTTGGCATGTACGAGGGTGATAAGCAGTGTTAACTTTCGTGCACCTCTTGACCATAAATACCAGCTTGGGAAGTTTCTATCAAGCTGGGGTTATCATATCAACCCCCAATAATTCCATNACCTCTTGACCATAAATACCAGCTTGGGAAGTTTCTATCAAGCTGGGGTTATCATATCAACCCCCAATAATTCCATTACCACGGGTACTGCCACCTCCATAATCCAAATCACACTTCGGTTTCCAACATCTTATGTCATATTTAATGCGATCATATCACCTTCATTTTAGTTGGGAATTATTTGTGACCACAAGTACCCTGTCCATCTGGGCGTCAAGAGGAAATCANACCTCTTGACCATAAATACCAGCTTGGGAAGTTTCTATCAAGCTGGGGTTATCATATCAACCCCCAATAATTCCATACCACGGGTACTGCCACCTCCATAATCCAAATCACACTTCGGTTTCCAACATCTTATGTCATATTTATCTTATATCACCTTCATTTTAGTTGGGAATTATTTGTGACCACAAGTACCCTGTCCATCTGGGCGTCAAGAGGAAATCANCATATCACCTTCATTTTAGTTGGGAATTATTTGTGACCACAAGTACCCTGTCCATCTGGGCGTCAAGAGGAAATCATATACAGGTTACTGTGAACCATGTTACTCTTCATTCATTAGCGCTAACGAACCACCACTCCACAATGGAGATTCCTTCACGTATTGGGCCTTCCTTGCAACCCCCGTCGACTCCAGCGAAATCCTGTATTATCTCTGATGCAGTGCCATCTTCGTCAGTAAACCTGACTCAGTCTGAATACCAAGTACGAGTATCTCAGAGGAGGAAATACTCGCACCATAGTAACCCGCATTTCTTTTCCCAACGACAGGCCCAGAGTCTAGGACCAGTTATCTCCAGAGTGGGTAGGAGGGCCCAAGCTTAACACTCCAGGCTAATCCTGGGGATGATCCCATCTTTTCCAAACCCGCCGGTCTAGGGCTGTCCCGAACTAACTGAGATATGCCAACTCGTACGTGGCCTCCACGTATGTGTGTGTGTGTTTACGCAGGGGACGCTCGGCCTCGAGCGACATGTGGACGCCTTGATGGACGCTGGCCGGTACTTCGCGGCCAAGGTTCAGTCCAGGAACGGCTTCACCCTCGTGGCCGAGCCGGACTTCGTCAACGTCTGCTTCTGGTTCGTCCCGCCGAGTCTGCGAGCGTCCCCCGACGTCCCGGACTACAAGGAGCAGCTGCACAAGGTCATCCTCGTGGAACTCAGCCTCTTCCAATGTTGCCTAGCGTGCTCGGTGTCTCGCATTCGAGAGGTGAAGTGTTCAATNTCCTCGTGGAACTCAGCCTCTTCCAATGTTGCCTAGCGTGCTCGGTGTCTCGCATTCGAGAGGTGAAGTGTTCAATATCGACTGTCGGTGATCGATATTGACAGATCAGTGTATCGCATTCAGGTTGTGATGTCTTTGATATTGACCATCGGTGGTCGATATAGACTGCCCAACATCGATATTGACTTCTCGACATCTGTANTGTGATGTCTTTGATATTGACCATCGGTGGTCGATATAGACTGCCCAACATCGATATTGACTTCTCGACATCTGTATCGACTGCTCGGCGTCTCGCATTCGGGAGGTGAAGTGTTCAACATCGGCTGTCGGTGATCGATATCGACACCTCAATATCGATATTGACTGCTATATTTCTCGTATTCGGGCAGTTATGTTTTCGGTAGCGAATATGGGCGGAGAGGGGTGGGAATGCGTAAGGTTTTCTTATATTCCTTGTCAGTTCCGCAGTCATTAGTTGCAGTCCCTGATTAGCCTTTGGCATGAAAAGAGCACAAATTATTTTCAGCTCCCCCTGATTCTTTCATTCATTGTCGCCCACTTAAAAATATAGCTTCAATTCAAGCCGCCATAAACAGCAAGACCTGATGACAAATTTTAGAGCCTTGCCTTTGTTTTCAAATGTTAAAATCTGTGAACTGTTTTTTTTACTTTTTGCTCAAATAATTTTCGCTCTTAAATGAGAACTTTGAAAATCGACCTTTGGAATTTTTCGTGGTTCAAGCTGCATTGTCACAGTAAAGTTGGCAGTGATGGAAAATATAGCTTAAAGTCTAATCGTCGTATCAAAAGTGCATTGATCAAATTTGGGGACAGTAAATTAATTTAATTCATTGTCCGTTTTATGGGCATAGCAATCCGAATGTAACACATTTACGTTCTAAACATTCCCAGAGTTTGACTCGATCAACGTTTCAATAAAATGATGTGATCCATGGTGATATTAATTTTATCCATGGCGAATAGATGAAAAATGTGTGGAAAAATAAAGCTAAGTACGATTTTGAGAAGTGCACAATCAACCACGAACAACCTATATTTGAAAACCTCAGTAAAGAATCCATAGGAAAGTTATCCACTTAAAATTCTTGGAATTCGGAATAGTGTCGATAATCACTGGCTGTATTTTTCGGCCATTGGAAGTAGAACATATATGGTCGGTCATTATGGTACAAGCAGCTAACAAAGTGTTCTCACGCATTCTGAATTTTATTCTTGTATTCTTATGGGCTATGTTTGCTTAGATAGTTCACAAACACGCAATGCAATAAATGTTAAGAGTGCTGGTCACCAAAATATGTATTATCTTACACTTGTGCGAAACACCGTTCAACTTGTATACATTGTTTATAAGTACTCTCTTCTTGCATAACAGTTTTTTTNCTTACACTTGTGCGAAACACCGTTCAACTTGTATACATTGTTTATAAGTACTCTCTTCTTGCATAACAGTTTTTTTTATATGATTGTTTGTGCATTGTTGCATGTCAAAATCAAAATTTTGGTGTTTTTTGGAAGTACAAATAAANTTTTTTTTATATGATTGTTTGTGCATTGTTGCATGTCAAAATCAAAATTTTGGTGTTTTTTGGAAGTACAAATAAAGTAAAAACTATCATTTACAGAAAATTTAGTAAGGCTGTCTAAAAGGTTATGCCTTAATTCATTTGAAGGTATACTTGTAAGAACTTATTTTACAAAAAACATATCTACAAATTTAAAAATGTAAAAAAAATTGTTTCGTGCAATTTTAAAAAATGACAAAAACATTTAATTGGGTGGTTCTAAAGATTCCCTGAAGTATATTAAAAATATTTTGTTTTAATATGAATGATCTCATTTCGGTAAGTGTGTTAGTTTTCATTATTCGTAAGTCCCAAAAACACTCAACCGAAACGTTTCAATGTACTTAGAGTCAAACAAATATTTATTTGCACGAACTAAATCTTACTGTTTGGAGAAACCAAAGAACATTGTTTTTACGTTAGTGCCCTGCACGAGGTTGTCATGAGAATGGCTGGTGAGACGCACCAAGAAAACTTTGGAAGATGGGGATTTCACTGACCTCATAAAAATATTTGCAAGTAATTTAACTAACGTAAAACAACAAAGTAAATTGGTTTCAATAACAAAAATTTTAAATTGCTCCCTGTACGAACAATTAATGTGGTTGCGCCAAGCAAACCTGGTTTGGTTCAACAGAACCTCTTTCTCAGAGCAAGATGGCGTGCGAGGCCGAGACTTGATACTTACCCCCGCTGCGTAGGTGGCGCCGTTGCTGAAGGAGCGGATGATGCGGAAAGGAAGCATGATGATGAACTACCAGCCGCTCCGGGGTTGGCCCAACTTCTTCCGGTTCGTCGTGCAGAACTCCGGGGTCACGCACGACGACCTGGACTACTTCCTGGACGAGATCGAGCTGCTGGGGTCGGACCTCTAGCAACCCTCCCCGGCACACCATCACTCGTGCTGAAACTTCGCTAGTTCTCCGTCGATGATCATCTATGTAAAAAAAAAAAAAATAGCAAACAATAAATGGCTTTCGTACACCTACACGTAAATTTTACTTGTGTATAAGCAAAGAAGAGTTTATTACATAGCCAGGGACTGGGAATTTTCTCGAAATTCATTTTAGGAGGGGCCGCTTGTCGGTGAGTTTTCTTGGCGATATCCCGTTTCCCCCGCCCTTTCATTCCGGCGCTGCTCCGTACTCACCTCGCTTCAGCCTCATCGGCTCTCAAGGCCTTGATGTTGAGAGCCGCCCAAATCTCTTCACTCACTCATTTTAGGACAAACAAGACCTCAGACGCATGAACATTTCTGTTCTGTTTGTAATTGGATCACAGTTTATCAAAAGTGCCCAGGTGAACTCTCGGACAATAACAGACTTGTAAGGAAACGGGCACCGAATCCCATGCCACCTGGCCTAAGGTAAAACTGGCTAAACACTGCTGAGGCTCGAAAATACACCTAATCGTGGACTGTGCAAAATTAAATGTAAATTTACACATACAAATTTTTTGTAATTTTACATTTTAATATGTGTAATTTGTAAAACAACAACAGAACGTGTAATATTACACAAATTTTCTTAAGAATCCAAAGAGTACTACTAGTCTTTCGTGAAAATATATTAATGTATACCTTAATAAACATAATGTTGGTGTTAATTTACACGTTTTGAAGTCTGTGTAAAACACACCTAATCTATGTATTAAAACATTAAATTGTGTATTTTTACTGCTACGTGGTCGTTGTATAAACACTCGATGTCCGTGCAGTTGCACATCTTCCTTTGTGTAATTTTAAAATGACCATGCGTGTGTAGACTTGCATCACGTTCTGGAGTATCTGTGAAAGTATATTCATACACAAATTTCCGATAATTTTACATTTTTATGTGTAATTTTCTAAAACGTGAAAGTATTTGTAATTTTACACTATTATTCCTAGGAATTCAAAGGTAGCTGAATGTATTTGTTTAAAACATGCGATCTAGCGGTAAGGAGTAGAACTACTTCGAACTTCCTTGGTGTGTTCAAAAGGAAGACTTAACTCCCACTGATGGGATACACTGGATTATGTGTATTCTATATTTGAAGTCAATTCTTATCCACTTTTTTGAGATAATTTTTTTAAACTCTGTTTAAACTGCTTGGTTACAGAAATAAGTACAATAACGTGAAAATTGTAAAACCACACATACATATTACGTTAATTAACATGACGTATTTGTAAAATAACATAAACTGATGATAAAATTGCTTAGTAAAACAGTGAAGAATGTACAGAAATGGTTTATTTACAATTACATTATTCTCTGTACTGATATGTACAACGTGTGGGCAATCGGGTCTCCTGTGCCTGTGACCGCAAAGGTTAAACAGGAGTAAATCCCAGAGCAACATACAGTATGTACAGCATTAGTTATATTCAGTCACAAAGCCACATATGGCATTTAAGCCTCTTCAGTCGTTAGAGTAGTCCATGCTGTGCACACCGGCCAGATCCCATCAAAGTCTGAAGCCAGACTACAATATGGCACTACCGTACTTTAATTGGCTGCAGTTGAATGCAATCCAATAGCAGGAGATTACGCTCCTTCCAATCGCGGTGGGTGGGCCTGGATACCACCTCACATATAAACAAGATCGTACAGAGTTAAATCTGCACGCGCCACCTTGATGGGGCCGAGGTCTATCCAACCTCTACGAACGCGCTTCGTAAACGAGTCCTCTTACTAGTCGGACCAGACCGTCGTCCCTTCGTTAGCGAGCATCAACCCTTCGGAACTACCGTCTGGGGTTGGAGACACGCCACTTTGCTTCCTCAAGAGTTACTCGAGTGACAAGAGTCCATCACCAGACTTAGCGCTGTGTATCGCGGAGGTCCGGTGGGAAGGAATGTGCTCTTTCTCCCAGGCTACTAAGGCCGCACTCGCCGCCATTGCAGCTCCCAAGGTTCTACCACCAGGAGGCAGCCCTCCAGGCAAATACCCACCTCCAGGCCTCCTCCAAGCGGAGCTTCAACCAATGCCACCCAGAGTCCGACCCGCGATCGGCACGGCCGGGGCTTCACACCGATCCCCTGGGTCCCCTCGACTATACCGTGCTCACGGAGTTTCCACCCACAGAAGCCCAACTCCTCCAGGACGCCAGACAGTCCCTTCTGCGGAGCTCCGCCACCTCGAGATCTACCCGAGCGTCTCAGTTGGGGTTGTGCACTCGCCTTTCTAGTCATCACCGCAGGTGAAGAACATATGCAGCCTCTGGATAACTGCACATGACCCCACCGTGACTGATCGCCAGTGCACTGGTGGGGCCGCCACTAGCCCATTATCGTCATCACTCCATCAGCCACGGCGTTTCCACCGTGTTTCCAGCCCTGACATTTCGAGGAGGTGGAGATGGACTTAAGCAGCGCTAGGCTGTACATTCGCATAGCTGCCCCATTTCAGGGACCGTGTCATGGCCCACGCAGCAGCACAAAGTTATATAGGGGATTCGAACCCGGAACAAGGGAACTACGAACTATTTAGTTACGTCACTATTTTAATTGTGCCAATATTGTGCCATAAATACGAGTTCGCTGTTGAGTCGTTATGTATGTGCTGCGTTGTAAGGCCGATAGCTACAGTTGGGTATAGGGGTGCTTTCGGAATTTCCTTTTTTAAAAATATGCACGAAGAAGAAAAATCAAGAATGCAATAAGCGGGGGAAGGTTTCCCTTAAGCGAGGAAGGTTTGCGTGAATTGACTGCCTTGTTCGGTGCTCGAGACGAACCGCAGAGCCCGCGAGAGTACGCGATAGAGTGTTCGCCGCAATCGCGGCCTTCACCCCTCCATCGCAAAGCTTGCCACAAGCGCGCGCGCTCCCTTCCGCATTCTCGCTTCCTCTACTCCCACCCTCCTTTCGCCTTGTTGTTCGAGGGAGGAAATCCTATCTGCTGAAGCAACAGGGCGCTACGAATGCGGGGCTACGGGATTCCAATCTTCGTTACCGCTGCTGGTAACCATAGTCCGGCCGAAATCAGAATTTCCCAAGCACCGAGTCGATGTTCCATCGGTTCAGATCCCACTGTACAAATTCCTAAAGTAGTCGTCTTTGATAATATCGTACAACAGGTAAGTACGCAGATGTAAATAGCGTGGCGGTTCATTTTCTTTGGCGGACCCATTCGCTGATTGGCTGCTAGGGCTGTACGATATCCATTTCTCAACATTGTTTCGAAACATCTTGACCACATCGCTGTCGCTGCGATATATCGCTCCCAGAGAGTATCGAACATCGATGGCGATATATTGCCAATATCGCATATCGCTAATATATCTATATATTACTCTACACTGCTGGGACATATCGCAGATGCGATATTTCAGAAATATAGTTTTGTGATCGATATATCGCCATATCGCACAGCCCTATCAGCTGCGCGAGGCTCTGGAAAGGACCTTGTCTCACTGGTTACTGCGTACTTCGAAAATTTTCCTATTGGCTGGGCGAGTAAGTTATCAAGCCCTGATTGGCGAACGGCTTCTCGATATGCTTCTAGCTAGCAACGACATTTTTTTTGCCGTGCGGGGCTGGAGTTTGCTGTAAGGGGCTGCTTCACTTCTTCGTTCCTAATTATTATATTATCATGTCATAATTGTGTGCTATTACGAGTGTGGATGAAAAAAATTTAAGTTGTTATTTGTAACAGTTTGTCTCAGCATGTCACCAACTCAAATTACTTAGTGGTAGCAGGCAGAAAAACAAGACGACACATGAGCCAGATCAGCCCTCTTTCGGCCATTGTAGGCATGCCTGACTAAAAAAAAAAATTATCAAGAACCTATTAAAAAAACTGCTTTTGAGGCTTTTTCTTTCTATATTTAAATACACCATTGGTTTTCTCTTCAATGAGGAAATCTCTATGTTTAAAAGGGTTTCCGACTGACTAACTCACTCACTCACACTGAAAAAAAAAATTGTTAGTGGGTACAAAAACTGTTTGGGTGATGCTTTCTAAAGTGAAATTTTGTTGTTGGTTAAAATCAGATTGTGGTGCTCAATAACACGTTGATTGACTAGTACTAAAGCTATTTCGTGCTCGCTAACATATTAGTTTATTTAAAAAAAAAAACGTTTATTGGTTGCCACGAAATATTTAGATGGCAGCAGTAAAACATTTTCCTGCGACTGCAAATCTTCATCTGTTGCATTCTGCGCATGTGCTCTGGCGTATTCGAAGTGGACACCTTATGTCTGGTCACGACACCATATTTGTCTGTGTTCGGTTCTTTGCATCAGGTTACGAACTAATTCATGAGCGATATTATTAAGCACTTATGGATGGATTATATCACTCCTTTATTCCAAGTAAGTAAATGTTACACGTAAACGATTCCAGAAAATTAACTTTCCATGATGTGAGTGTGCAATCCTTGTGTGTGCCACTTATAATATGTAAGGACTACACATGCTGAAGACAGTACTTAAACGCCGAGCAAGGTAGCGTAATGGTAACACGCTGAGCTAGCAGTTGGGGGTCGAAGGTTCGAATCCCGTTCATGGCGACCTTGAATCAAGTGTTTATTTGTTCTTTGACCATACCCACCTAAAATAGGAAACAATCCACTAAACAACTTTGTGAAACTCAGTAACTAACATTTCTGATATCTTCGCAACAACTTCGCTGCGACTAACGAACACATTGTAGTCTACAAACAAACTGTATTTATTAATGACCACAATCGTCATTTTACATCATTCTGTTGTTTCTATTAAATACTGGAATGAGAAAACAATTTTGTTGGCACCACAAAATCTTTTGTCATGTCTATATTGAAAACTACATTTTGTGGTCGCCCATAAAATTTTTTTGGTCACTAAAAACTGCTTTATCAGGAATCCTCAAAGGGTTCATTAACTCGATAAAATATCATTATGCTCTTTGCTCTTATGGGTTGACTGCAAATAAACCTATAAACACATTTCCGGATTTTAAAAAATTTAAACACCTAAGAAGGTGAAAAGGGGTCAAATGTGTTTTAAATTGTATGCTACCTACATTACATAATTTCTCTGCCTGCAACAATAAAACCAGCATATTTTTTAATACCTTATCAATCGGTAAACATATAAATACAAAGGAAATGCGTCTTTTACTGTGAAACAAAAGGTTCCATTTCACTTACACTTTCAAAGTTATCAGAACTGAGCAGTATCAATAAATAAATATCCCATTTTCATTAATTGCGCGGGCAGTGAAATACACCGCGCTAAGTTCTTTTTTTCCCCTGTGATATTTAATATACGTGTTTTAATCAAATTTTATAACGCGGCAGTGTGAATGGGGATATAATGCTCATACCAGCTTGCACAGTAACCATCTATGCGTTGCAGCATTTAATTAATTAATTATTTTTAACTAACAGAACTGTTAGAATAAAAAACATGTGAATCACCTATATAAATGCCAAATCACATTTCATAAAAGTGGGAATGACGTCTGTTTATATTTACTTTTCATAAAAATCCGAGCTTTTGTTCGCGAGAATAACATTTAATGAAACTTGAATATATTGCTGTAGCGCTAATAATAAAAATGCCTAGCAGTCGGAAATGTGTTTGGCCAGCCTTTAGTCTATAATAGATTTAATGTGAATGTACAAATAGTTTAAAAAAGAATATTACCATAGAAGACATTGTTACAAAGATTGAGCAACGTTAACAGTACGATGCGTTTTTTTTTTTGAAGCACAGTTTGCTTACAATATTGGAAGGGGTACGAACGGAGTACAATTCTGTGGACACAGTTGTAATATGGTATGACGCAGCCCATTACCCTGTGGAGTTCATCAACGGCATCGACCCTCCTTAAGGTTGGGTCAACGTTAATGCTATTGCGAAACGTTAGCCAGTCATAACGCTGCAAAAGCACCAGGCTCTAAGTGAAGGCTTGATAAAAGGATGTAAACGAGGCCAAAGTCTTCACTGTATATGCACGGGGAGAATAAGTTCCTGCGCATATCACTTATTCCATCCGAGTACCCATTCGAATTTAAAAAATACTAGGATTCCCCCTCAAGTTCTTTGTTTGCTGCGACTATAGTCTATTATCTGTTTCCTTCACACTTTTTAAATCAAACCTTTGAAAAATCACCCCACGTATGACGTAATTAGTTATTTCCTAAATATGCCATCTATCACAAGCAATTTATACCTCAAGTACTTTATTTTCGGTTAATTAAAGTTTTACCCATAATTTCTTTATAAATTATAATATTTAATTTATAATAAATATGAGTAAAAACAGTGAGAGAACATCTGTGTTGGTAGCGACTAGTGAGAAGTAGTTCTCATGCAAAATAGCATCACAACTGGATGCGCACGAATTCAGTGTATTGTCCTTTGCACAAGGCGGAGGAATATCCTGGAAGTAGAACTTTAGCAGGGCTTCAAGTGTGAAGTAACCGTGGATGGATTATGTGAGTGAAGTCCAGGGACAGTCGCTAAAGGTGGCTGGGAGAGACTTGAGTGAGGACTGCTTCTCACATGGGCAGATTTACGCGGTCTGCTCCAGAGTAAGCTCGCCTAGCAAAACTGTAATCCCAACACCTGAGGGTAGAACAACTAACGCTGATTAGTGTAATATACGCGGGCAAAGCCGCGGACAGAAAGCTTATTTTCACAAGCTTTCTACAGCAACAAAAATTTGGTTTTAAAAAAGGGAACACTTAAGCCCATTTACAAAGCCGAAAATAATATTCAATAAACATTTTACAAATATCAACAAATCGCATTAGTGGAAGATCATGTCCTATATACCCTTTCAATAATTTAATTTTATATTATCCGACGAAGATATGAGCGATATTAAATGTTTAGTGAAAGCTCAATTGTCTTAAGGACCCGATGTCTAAGTAAGATTTAAAAATAATATTTTTTAACAATTCAAAAATNAACATTTTACAAATATCAACAAATCGCATTAGTGGAAGATCATGTCCTATATACCCTTTCAATAATTTAATTTTATACTATCCGACGAAGATATGAGCGATATTAAATGTTTAGTGAAAGCTCAATTGTCTTAAGGACCCGATGTCTAAGTAAGATTTAAAAATAATATTTTTTAACAATTCAAAATATTTTTTTTTGCCGTGAAGCAGCTTAAAAAAATTTCTCCCACGATGCTCCGACATGCATATATAAATAACTTTCGTATTTACTGCACGAAGGACACTTTAAATGGTTACATATCTTAGCAGAGAACCAGAGCCGTCGTTTTCCTGCTGATTTACAACTCCCTTACCAGCCACGTGGGCCGTCCTGTCGGGTAGGCCACCAGGTCAAGTATCTCTCCACGTCGACTTTGCTCGGCTCTCAACGTTTTATCCAAAACCTCCAGTTATCTTTTCCAAAGTCGTCTTTGCCAACAGCGCCAAAAAAAAAAACGTCACGTTAAGCCATTACAAATAATATATGTATTAATGCTTTACTTCAAATGCGCGCACTGTTATGAATTAGTAAATGCGGACATGCCTAGCGAACTGAAGCGAAGCGTCGGTAACCAGGCCACGCGAAGAATAACAAACACGTTATAGTTTTTAAAAAGTATCAGCGAAGCGCCAGCGGAGCTCCCCTCCCGGTGGCACGGTATCTGGGACAATTACGCCACCGGAAACTATATAATACTTGGCAACACTTTGTACCCGGGATCTGTCAGTCTCTGTCATGTCTGTGGACCCACGCCGAGATGAAGCCATGAAGATGTAGCTTGGCGTGCCGCTCGTCGCCTTCCGACTCAACACTCAGCCTCCGGCGACTGTATCATTCCAGTTGGTCACGTATCGTAATGTACAGTAATTGATTAGGACCTCTCTCGCCAATGGCTTATATTTGTGTACTTATTATTATTGTATTAAAACTCAGGTCAGTTTTCATAAATTACTTCAGTTAACCTTCCCTGGTCGCTAGTATAACATGTAAAATAATTACAGAACGCGCGTGAAGATTGCGCGTCAGTTTGGCACCACTGTAAAACGTTCGCCGGTAATTGCGTCACTGCACCACGTGACAGCTACCGCAGCCAGCGCACAAGGGACAGGAAACGGCCGCTCACTGCTCAGTGCAGTCGAGGATCCAGGTGTGTGGAGACGTGCGCGTGTCGCGGGCGAACGTCGAGTGGGCCGCCGGCCCATTTTACTGTCTGCAAACGCCGCTGCGGCGTTGGTTCCTGCGCCGCCGAGCTACCACACTCCACGTCGCAGAGAAGGTAGGACATTTGTCACTACGGGACCCGCCTATCTGAAAATTGTTTCCCTCGTTTGGCGCGGGAGCCGTTAAGGGCTACACTGCCACGCACATCGAGTGCGCCGTCGCCGCTACACGCAAGGCTACAAACTGGCGTGCAGTGCTCTCGTCGTGCTGGTGACCCTATTATTTTATTAGTGAAAATTCTGTAGCAAGGTTTAACGCGGGCTCCTAACGTAGTTTCGCCCATGCCTGGGTAATATGTTTTAAAATATGGCAGTCTGAAAAAAAAACCGTTTTATAAATGTTTGAGGGCTTAAAAACAATATTTATAACATGTGTGATAGATTTAGTCTTCGTCTGGGTTATACGTTATTTTGGTGTATAAACACTAAGGGAACGCGCTTAATAGTTTCGTCATAAATCCCGTATTTAAAACATGCTGGAAGCAGTTCAAGCGTAGGTGAAAGCCTTAAAAGAGGCTGCATGGCGCTTGAACTGCGTTGCAGTGTGTTTGAAATACACGTTTTTTTAAAAACGAAACAATGAAACGTGCGTCCAATGTGCTTTTATACTAAAAGAACGCATACTTCAGACGAGGGCTGTCGATTGCTTTCAAGACTCACGCGCGTTAGAAACACCATTCCATTGCACTCCTAAACGGCTAAAAACGGCTTTTCCAAAGTGCTGTGTCTCAGAACGTACGCGTCAGATACACACAAAACTACTCAAGGGCCCTGCATTGAACTTTCCTGCAGACTTCCCATCAATAACATTATAGGGTCACCGCTGAACGTCCCATACGTACACGCAGTGCGACGAGAACACTGCACGCCGGTTCAGACAGAGCCTTGCGCTTAGCGGCGATGTGACTCTTGATGCGCTTGACAGCGTCGTCCTTATCGCCATCTTGGCCTCGAGCGCGGATAAAAGATCCAGGTAGGCAGGTGCCTTAATTCCGGCGAAGATTGTTCTTGTTGGTGGCTAGCGGCAAATTTCAATTTTTCTCGCGAGGCGCAGAAAAGTGCCCCTTGAAGGAAAGACACGCCTAGCGTCTCGTATTACTTAATGCAATCGCTACAGTGATCCCTCCCCTTTTAAGTACGGAAATCGCCCTTCAGTTACGTTCTAACTTTGGAGTGTGTGCTGCTTAATCTTTCAATAACCGTCGACCGTCAATTCAGCCACGACTGTCTGACTGTGATTGGACCACGTTCGAAAAAAACATTCTTAGATATATTTTTCTGGCCAATTTGTTAATATTTCCGCTGCATGCAAACATTTAACACTGTACTATGAAATCTTCAGAAAGTTAAGTACGTTTCTGTTACGCCACTTCTTGTTATAGGCTGCTCACGGTAAAGTGAGCACTTTTGAAAGCCCTCTGATTTGGAATAATAGCCAATAAATATATTTAATCGTAGCCTTAGACGTAAACTTCAGGGTGCGGTGGAAAATACACACTGTGTTTATTTCTTAAATTGCGATATTTTTTTTATAAAAAGGTAGTTAAAGGATAAAAAAATTTCCTAAAGGAAAAAGTAACTAGAGCCTCAAAAGTGCTCACTTTACCGTGAGTAGCGTATACAATATTTTTTTAACCCTTAAAATCATTTTAGCCAGTCACAAATAAAAAAAAAATAATGAAANCCCCCCCCACAAATCACTTTCAACTTATCTGTGAAAATATTAGGCAGTTTTTACGTAACAATTTATACAATTACAAACAGGGACATTTAACTATCAAAGGTTGTTTTAAAAATTCTCAATTAACTGTAGAGAGTTCATCGTTTGTACAAGCCCGTCATTCTGTGCAATAAGAGGTAAATTTAGCATGTAATATAGAGTATTATTATTTCGTAGTTTTTGGCATTTATAGCCCACAAAGTTATTTTTTTGAACGTGTCAGACAACAGATGCACGAGAGCATAGTCTGAAGAATGTTTGTGTATGATTTTAGACAATGGTTATATATAATTTTTAAAATAGACGTTTTCCTTTTATTACATTATGATGTTTGTGTCTTTTGGATGTAAAGCCATCTTCACACTATATTACGTTTGACACTGCAAATTTCAATTGTAAAAAACAAAATATCAGTAACTGTCTCTTTTAAAATGTTCAATTGAAAGTCATTCCGTGTTCCAATTGGCGTACTCTGTCTACAAAATGGTTACCTGACCGACTTTGTTTGTAAAATCGATGACGTGTCTATGTGTGTATATATATATAAATAGTTTTTAGCTCACTCTTCAAAGAAAAGAAAGGCTTAAGAGATCACCTTCGGATCTGAGTGTGTACGCGTGTGTATGTGTGTATATGTATGTGTCTATATATGTGTGTGTATGTGTTGAGTGAGTCTGAATGTGTGTGTCTGTGCGTGCCTCCCCTTTTCAATTTTTGAACGCGTCAACCGAATTTCTTCAAACATGGTACACATATAATACTTAATAAGGACACCTGACTTTTATAGTTTACAACCACATCGGGCACTTACTTTCAAAATGGCAGCCATTTTAAAATTTGAGATTTTATGTCATATTTAGGAACCATTCAACCGATTTAAACCAAACTTTGTATTCTGGGAAAGCATCACGTGAGCATAAAATTTTGAGATCCATACTGTTGTTTGTCTTTCATTTTGGAAAATAGCACCAAATGAATAAATATAGATGTTATATTATATCTCGAAAACTATTCAACTAATACTCACTCAAATTGACAGGTAAGTAATACTATGATAGGCCAAGTAAATTTAAGTGATTTAACTTGATTAGATACTTATTTTTAAAATGGCGGCAATACAAATATTTTAGGTTTATGTGATATATCTACAATAGTATTTAAGAAATTTCGACCAAATTTTGTATCCTAAAATTATTTGTTAGAAGCATTATTTATACCAACCCAGAACCACTTTTGTCGGCAATTTTGGAGAATAGCGCCATGCGAATAAATAAAGTTATTATGTCATACCTCGGTAAGAAAATTACCGATTTCTACCTAATTTTGCAAACAAGTAGTACTGATGCAGATTATGTTAAGTGATATGTTTTAAGCATGCCAGACACCTTTTTCAAAATGGCGGTCTTATAGCCATTTTTAGCTCAGAAAGCTATATCGATGAAATCATGTAATCAATCCCAACATAACTTTGTATGCTTCCTGTACCAACTACACCCATCTATTTTGTATATGCAGAGCCTCATTTATCTGCCATTTTGTAAGATAGCCCCACAAATACCAAATAAAATTTTTATCTCATATCTCCGGAAACCATCAACCCATTCTTACGAAATTTGGCGAAGATGTACTGTGGATAGGCCATATTTATGTATGTAGTTTTTAAGTATGACACACTTATTTTTAGATTAGCTGCTATAAAATCATTTTAGTTGTGTGTGCTATATCTACGGTTGTAATCTGTTTTAACTTGACATAGTATATTGGCAGTATACAATCATCGAATGTGCTACTACAATACTATTTTATCCTCCATTGATAAAGATCGCCACATGAAAAATTATGGAAGTTTTGTGCCATATCTCGAGGACCAATCAGCTGATTCCCACCTAATTCTACACTGGAACATTTCAACTAATAGGTACCAAATTGTGCACACCATAAATGCTACAGAAGGCTATATAAACTTACATGATTTGAAAAAGCCAGACAATAGTGTTCAAAATGGCAGCTTCATAAATAATCTAGGTAAGTTTGCCACACACACATACACATATATAAACATATATGTAACAATTTAACGAAATTCAACGAAAACTTGTATGTAGACAGTATACATTAGAAGTATCGTATATAGAGCCCCTTTTTGGCAATTTTGTGCAATAGCATAAAATAAGAAAATAATTTATTTTTGCCATATCTTAGGGACCAAACAACCTATTTCCACCAAATTCTTCATACAAGTAGCGCTACGGTAGGACGTGTAAACGTGCATGTTTTAAGTGGCTCAGTCACTTATTTTCATAATGATGGCCCTGTAAATATTTTATGTCAGTAAACACTATCATTCGGAGCATTAGACTGATAAAATCCGAAGTTAATGCTCCAAATACGACCTCCGTAATGCAGTTGATTGCACGCTAGCTTGTTGTACGAGGTTTTCTGGGTTCAAGTCCCGAGTAAGTCACGCGTGTATTTGTAATGGTCTCACTACTTATGCATAAGTTTCTGGTTTCATTTTTAATGTTATTGCTTTATAAGAGAAGTCAAAGTCCTACCTACCAACTTAGTTTTTAAGATTTTTTTTCAAAATTAATTGCACCTATGTTGAGGAAAGTAGGCTCAATAGTTATATCATTAACTTCTTGTTGCACTTCAAAGTTTACAGATTAACAAATTGCCACCATGTTTGTTTCTCCGACTTTATGTTTTAAATACAGATAATTACAACTGAATTACTGTAATAACTGATGTGTTTCATGTTCGAAGTAACTATTATTTTAGTAAAATAAGTGGCTGAAATATTTTTGAAATATGTAATGTTATTATCGAATTATTGTTTACTAATAGTTCAACGTCTTTGCTATTTTATTCTTCAGATGCGAAATGATGAAAAGTGATGTTAAAATAGTTTCATGAAGATATGCGGGTATTTTAAATAAATGCCGGGTTTTTAGTTTTAAATTATTATTTTGCATTTATCTGGGGGTCTGTTCACTAACGTTTGGCAGTTAAGGTCAGTGGCGTGCGCGCACTGGGGGGGCATTCTCATTAATCGTAAGGTTAGCGATGGTTTATTTGGCAACCCAATATTATGGCCTTCTTGATGTCGCTGTTGTCTGCATGAACAGCAGAAATCAACTAAAGTGCATAATTATCAAACAAGCCTTGCTTAAAAAACTTGAAAGATATACTCATTCTCTTCCCGTAAAAATAGTGCTCCAAAATTTTATGTATTGTCTTGGGCCAAGTAAAAAATTCACGCACTGCCTGTTTACTAGTACAACACATCCCACGAGTTTTTGTGAACTAACTATTTTACAAACAAAGGATTTTAGAAATTCTCGGGTGATAAAATATAATAAATTAGGTTATCGATCGTCATTTTATTTATCTATCTGTAAATATTCAATGCATACGCGTGCGCTAAACAGAAAATCTAAAGTACAACTGATAAAAAAATGTTGTAATGGAAATTTGGTAAAATTATTTGTGTTTCTAATAGACACCGAATAATTTACATGTACTTAATTTAGTATACATATACTTCTATTGAATTTTTCACAACCTCTTGCTTTGGACCCATATTATTTAGACCCAATAAAAAACATTTAAGTCTGAACATTTACATTACAATTTAAGCATAAAACGCCAATTTTTAAAATTAATTTTGTTTTTAATTCTGCGTGATCTATTATTGCTATATGTAAACTATTAAGTGTGACAACATTTGTAATACGCGTGATGTGTAGTTGTTATTTAAGAATATCTAAAAACAAAAAACATTAATTACATATCAAATGGAAACCCTTTTTGCAAAGTGCAGAACCAAGATCAAACTGTTTAATGTATGCTTTGTACAGAATGTAATAAAATTTTTTGAATATACAACATAATCCATTTGTCATTATGGTAGTCTTATGTACTTATCTAATGTTAAAAGCGAAAAGGAATCAGGAATTTCAAAATGCTATTTAACCACGTTTCGAAACTTTTATTCTCCTTTCTGCAGTTTTTACGTGAGACTTAACCTCAAACGCAAGAAAATCCGCCATTTTACGAACATGTTAAGGTCAGCAGCGAGCCAAAACCTCTCCCATAGCAGACCTTAAGGCCCCCGTCTACTTGGAACTTTTTACCACGTTTAGGCGATAAGCGATAAGGGCGAAACTGCCAAGCGCATCAAGTACGCCATCGCCGCTAAGCGCAAGGCTCTGAACTGGCGTGCAGTTTTCTCGTCGTGCTGCGTGTACCCATGGGACTTTCAGCGGTGACCATATTATTTTATTAGGGGGAAGTCTTTAGGAAGGTTCAGTGCAGGCCCCTATAGTAGTTTTGTATGTATCTGATGCGTGCATTTTGAGCTACAGCGCCTTGGAAAGGCCGTTTTTAGTGGTTTTGGAGTACTCTGAATTGATGTTTCTAACGTACGTGATATTTTGAAAGTACTTAACAGCTCTCGTCTGAAGTGTGTGTTCTTTTCGTAGATCAGCAAGTTGGACGCACGCTTAGTAGTTTCGTTGAAAAACGTGTATTTGGAACACTCTGCAACGCAGTTCAAGCGCCAGGTAGACGGGCGCCTTACGGGTGCCGGCGCACTAGGCCACCACACAGCGACGTGTCGCTACCAGAATGTTCCAGCCAGCATTCTCACAGTTCTAGAATGAACGCGGAGCGAGTAGCAGCGGTAAGAGGAACAAGAAACTCTGTTTGCATCCTTTGTTAAAAACGCGCTATCAAAAGGACACGTTTGCAACATTTTATCATGACCGTAGACACCATAAAATTTCAAGTTTTTTAACTACACAAAAACGTCCGCACAGTCCTTCGACGATCTTCTGCTTGCATTGCAAGACCACACGAAAGGCTGTTTTACACCAATGAGGAAGGCTATATCTCCGGAGATGAAACTGATTGCGGCGAGTAAAATTGTCACTGTTAAACAATAAATATTTATTTGTAAATGCCCAATGTTTGAATTGTGTGAGAATAAAGTTCCATGCTTCAACTTAAAGTATAAGTGGTTTTTAATTAGTATTCTGGGTAATGAATGAAATATACACATTGAGTACACAAGGCAATTTTAGTTTAACACAACAAAGTGATCTTGTTAACACTAAAAATACTTAAAAAAATTAATTGTATTAACTGAAAGAAGTTCTGTTTCTGAGATAGATACGGATGTTCAGCTTAAGCACTGGGAAAAAAATTCAATACATTTTTCAATTAAAAATCGGAAGTATTTCCGATTGAGAAGAATGCACGGAATCGTTCTACTCAAAATACTGTGCAGAGGATGTACTCTCTGGTTGGTGGCGGTTTCCTCCAGAGGGATTGTTCTGTACCGTAATTGTTGGATGTATGCCATAAAGTGCTTGGGTATGTATCGTAATGTATTTGTCGATGGATAGGAAGAGCCATTGACGATCCGTATGTTGGCTGTAGCGATACATAATGCTGCGACATTGGAGATGGTGTTGTATCGGGGCAGGGATACATAACGTGACCATACGTCCCGTTTTGAACGGGACAGTCCCGTTTTTCAGCACTCTGTCCCGTTGTCCCCGATGAAAGCTTCGGGACACCCAAATGTCCCGTTTTTTATCAAGCTAGCAAAAATATTGATTTACTAATTATGAAAATAATTTCAAAATCGTAAATTTGCCATACAAATTGAAACGTCTGAATGCTGCTTTATCCGCGGTTGTCAAATGACTTCTCGCTCGTATTTTTTCCTTGACGCGCGGGGGCGGGCGGTGTTTTTCCCTCCCTCCTGCCAACAAGCGCGACTCACCGACGCACGCATTATTCGTCGATTGTTCTCCAGCGTAAGCGCACGAGTCTGTCTACTTACGCCTACTTATGAGCTCGATTTTCTGAACGTGTTTTTGTGAATCGCGTAGCCTAAACGCAAATGTACGTTTAATGCTAACTTACAANTTCTGAACGTGTTTTTGTGAATCGCGTAGCCTAAACGCAAATGTACGTTTAATGCTAACTTACAAACGAAATATCCACATATTAAAATAAAAAACACTCAAGTCTCTCTCGGACGTCAGATGTGAAAAATGCCGTACTGAATTTAGTTTGGCACGAGGAGGTGTCAGTGACATTGAGCAACATTTAAAANAAAAATGCCGTACTGAATTTAGTTTGGCACGAGGAGGTGTCAGTGACATTGAGCAACATTTAAAATAAAAAAAAACCTTCCAGAAATTTTACTCCTACTTAAAAGTATCGCCTAATATATTACAGCAAATTTGTTCTTCTGAAAAATAAAAATAAATGCATAAGTAATATACGTATTAATACTGATAAAATGTCTTATTTTTTCAATCTACCTACTTGCAAATGAAAACTGACTAGTGTCCCGTTTTGAGAAGGAAACAAAAATGGTCACGTTAGGGATACATAATCCACATTCTTCCTGATTATACCCAGTATCTTCATTCGAGTGCCCAGCTTTCGANAAAAATGGTCACGTTAGGGATACATAATCCACATTCTTCCTGATTATACCCAGTATCTTCATTCGAGTGCCCAGCTTTCGAGATTCTCGAACCTTCCTCGTGCGGGGCAACAACGACAGCAGGAACTGTCTGTCAGCGTCAGTTGTCCTTTTTTTTTATCTCTGCTCTACAACGAAGCTTTCAGGACGCATGCTAAATCTGCATTAGCATCCTCTTCCTTCTCCTTGCTAGACATCTTATTTCTTCCAGCACTGCCGTATGGTCCTTCCACGCCTTCATCGGGGCTGCCAATGACGGTGTCAGCAGTCGCTTGTGTTTTTGTGTCTGTTGTATTGACCTGGAAGGANAGATTCTCGAACCTTCCTCGTGCGGGGCAACAACGACAGCAGGAACTGTCTGTCAGCGTCAGTTGTCCTTTTTTTTATCTCTGCTCTACAACGAAGCTTTCAGGACGCATGCTAAATCTGCATTAGCATCCTCTTCCTTCTCCTTGCTAGACATCTTATTTCTTCCAGCACTGCCGTATGGTCCTTCCAAGCCTTCATCGGGGCTGCCAATGACGGTGTCAGCAGTCGCTTGTGTTTTTGTGTCTGTTGTATTGACCTGGAAGGANAGCCTTCATCGGGGCTGCCAATGACGGTGTCAGCAGTCGCTTGTGTTTTTGTGTCTGTTGTATTGACCTGGAAGGATCACTTACTTAAAAAAATATACCCGACTAGCATACACCTACGGGCATTAGCGATGTGTGCTTGATCCACGTTTGATGTCCTTCTGTCGCCTCTTCTATCGTCTCTAACTCTCCTGCATGTGTTTCCATTTCTTTTGAAGATTTGCACCTATCACAAAGAATAAATATATAAACTTACATTTGAGTAAATGTAATTTTGAGATTTATACACTATAAACATATTTATAGTTTTTTTTACAGGTACCTTACTACCGACTTGGATATACTACAACTAGAGATAATAGTCCAACGAGTCTGTGAAGTGATGTGAAAAGTTCTAAAAAATGACTGTCTACCAGAGCCCATAAGAAAGAAATTGCTGGAAACAGCCGAGGGATTCAAAATATGCGCAAACTTACCTAACTGTGTTGGAGCAGTAGATGGCAAGCATATTGGAGTATTAAAACCACACAATTCTCTCTCATTTTGTTGGCAGGACGTTATGCTAGTTATAGTATTGTAACTATAAACGTTGGTGCAGACGGCAAGGAAAGTGACTCTATCTTCAAGGTCTCTCAGTTTTACAAAGCTCTGATGGACAACGATTTGAATCTCCCTGAAAACTGTCCAATTTCTGAAACGAAAGGCGTGCCCACGCCACATGTTTTGGTAGGTGACGAGGCTTTTCAGTTATCAGAGCACCTTATGCGCCCTTATGGCGGCGTATTTGAGTGCCCGAAAGAGGATTCCACATACTATCACGAGACATACGTTTTATTGCGTGAACTTCCGGCATACTGACTAACATGTGGCGTATTCCCCATTGCCCACTCAACGTGAAAATACTTTATTCCATCAAAATAATCAAGGCATGATGCATTCTTCACAATTACGTGTGCAAAAGAGATGGGTATATATTTGAAGATACACTGGGAGGTCCTCAACATGGTGTGTATGCTGTGTCGGTTGGCGATGTGGGGCGGGGAAACCGACCGCCTTCAAAGTACAAGGTCATTTTTGCAGAGTACTTCGAAAATGAGGGAAGAGTTAGCTAGCAGGACAAATATATTTGAAGCTCTGCTTTGATACGTTTGTTACGGTTTGGCAGGAACCTGTTGTAAATATGCCGTACTGAAATGTATGATAATATTTTTAAAGTGTAAATGTGGGATTATAGTTAACGCTGATAAATGTATCTAAAGTATTCTAATTGTTAAAATATGTATATATCATCTTAAAATATAGAAAAAGAATTTTCAATAACCCTTTTACATGGCAAAAGTTCAATAACATGTCCATTACATTTTTTCTTTGTAACTGCAATATTGCAGTGTGCTTACTTAGTAATTCCTTTTCAGCTTTTGAGAGTTTTGCACCGCGCCGAACAAATCGACTACGTCTTGCCAACATTTTCTTTTAACATCTTTGTTACTGTATTCTTCGCACGATAAAATCCAAAAGGCTGAGCGGTTTTTTTTATTTGCTTGATGAAAAGTTCAGTATCAAATTTACAAACTATCCCACTGTTGAAATGCACTCGGCAAACCCGCACAGCAGAAGCAGCAACGCGAAACTGACGACGAAGAACGAGAGTTGGCTGGCTGGTCGCGCCTTTCCTGCTGCGCATGCGCGGTCTGCCGTTGAATCACGGGTAAACACCCGGTCGCGGCGACTTTGTGGTCGGCTGCGCGTTGCTCGGGGTGCTGAAGGTCACAGCGACCTGGTCACCTATTACGCGTGCGCCCCAAGCTAAGGTTAATAGAGTGCAAGGTAAGACGGTGTAACTGCTTAGTGAATAGCTATTGAAAAGCCTACGGACAGCGCCGCTGTTAACCTTACCGCACGCGTTAAGGGCACCTCGAAAAGTTAGTGAATATACACCCTGGTTCCAATATCAGCCAAGTCCTTTTGTAGAACAGATACCACCATTGAATGCTAAACAAACCTCACACAATACGAAACGGAGATTAGAAAAAACGAAAACCAACGTAATTGTAACTCTGTCTCAGTATAAGTCGGCAAATCGATGCACGAGGATAATAGATGATGATGATGATGATGATTATTATTATTATTATGGTGATGGTGATGATGACTGGGGCATTACACTTCGGTGGCGATGAATGGTGCGAGAGGTAAGTCTTGTGTTTACAGAATTATACTGAGATTTTTTGTTTAGGAGAAACCACAAAGATTTTCAATCGTATTGGGGTTTTTGGGTATTTCAACGTTGGACTGTTTTTTTTTTGCCAATAGCATAATAAAAAAACTACGTGAATAAGATTTGAGTTTCGAAGACTGTTTTTATAAATGAGTGCTTTAAGATATTTGTATATTTCCTCCAACCTAGTTTTCAATGCAACTGGAATATGTTAAATATAGTCTAAAGTAATTTATTCATAAAAAAGGGTGAGATTGTAGAAAATTCAAATGTAAACAAGCACGGGTCTAAACATGTTTCTTCTCATTCGTTTGGCAGCCATATTTGATCGCTTTGTGCGATCATTATTACTCTCAGTAGTTACACCTCTATAACCGAAGCAGACGAAAAAGAAATCCGAACTTCAAAAACACAATTCCTGTGAGCGTAATTGTTTGCAATTGTTTCCAGCACTTATTAAGAATGGGCATTTTTTAAATTTTTAATATAACGAATATTTGTTTTTTTAAATGGCTTTTTATTTAAACGAACCAACTAATTAATCGATTCTATTCTTCCAGAAGACCATACAAAATAGCATAGGACATGTCAAATTGGCTTTAAAAAATTTTTAACAAGTTGGAAAAATTTAAACTTACTCCTCCGATTTCAGCTTTTTTAATTACACTGCCTTTTTACTTCATAGCAGCAAATTATAGCGTAACACAGAAGAAAAGTCGTTCAAATGCACTTCTACAAATAGTTTACATTGAACAATAAATGACCGCGATAGAAGCAAGTTTGGAGCAAGTGTAGATGTGTAACAGAGCTGAACATGTTCGAAGCATAGACTAAATAGAAGTAGACCGACATTCGCCTTCTACGCAAGTACCCGAGATTAACTCACCCATCGTCAACATGACAATCGAACTCACATGGTCAACAGTGAAAAACGTGTCCGTTTCTATGAATAAAATATTGTTACTAACTTGTATGTATGCTGGTACATGAAAATTAGGTTACATAAAGTTTACAAACATCTCAAAACACTTACGTACGTAAACTATATTCTAACCTAAATTGCCATCCATATCGTTTTTTGATAGTGCTATCCGCAGAAAAAGCAGTTCAATGTTAGAACATGGAGAGAGAATACTGCGCAGCACTGTACCCCGTTTTTTTTTTAAAAATACGGTTTGAAGTGAAGTAGTTTAGTGTCCCGTGTGACTGCAGCTTTAGTTAATTTTCCAAACCCTCTCCCTCCCCTCCGCTTTCATGGCCCTCCAGAGAACTCTCGCACATATGCGTCGCGCAGGTTTCTCTGGCTATTCGTGTCTGCCGAGGCCACCGGGCGCGCCTGATTTGTTTCCCCGCGCCGCGCATCAATTGCTAGGCGCGACACAGCAGGGTGGTCCCGCGGGAGAGACGGGGACGGGGGCGAGGGAGGCTGTCGCTAAGCCCGTGGGGCGTGAGAAACTACACATACCCTCCCCTCTACGCGAGGGTTGAAACAGAGTTAGGGCGGGGGTATAGACAGCGCTATCCGTGTCATTAGCATTCCGCCGGCGCTGTGGGCCGGGGAGCTACTACGCCACGACCGCGCACTGATTTACACCCGCCATTGTCGTCTGCGCGCATGCGCGTGATCAGCTGCTGGGGGACACCTATCAACTCCATAGAGACTGTTAACGGCAAACCGAGCACTTTTCAAAGCCCTCCAGCAGATCTACTTGTATGCACATTGTGTGTCATATGTCACGGCCCGCATCACTTGATTTACGCGTCGTCGAGTAAAACTGTGAAAAAAAAAAAAAAAAAAAAAAAAACCAGNAAAAAAAAAAAAAATATATATATATATATATATATATAACGAATTTTATCATTATTACACTTACACACGCTCAATTTTTAATGGCTTGCACTTCGTTATTCAATAATGTATTATCCAGGAACTCAGAAATTTATCTTTCATTCTGGCTGTGTTGCTAGCAGTAAACGTTACTCACCTCCCAGAATAGGTTTAGGCTTATAGGTTGTGTATATATTTTCTATCTGTATTTTGATGAGGAATCACTGGCTGAAGATGGCCGCTAGACTTAAGTTTCCCCTTGCATGCATGCCTTGCCAGGGATTCAAACATGAACCTCGTGTTACGAAAGTGTTCCGTCCGCGGAACTGGCTTTTCGCCCTGGTGTAAACGTCAGCTATTATTTACAAAACGCAACTGTGTATCCCTATCATAAATTAACAGATACTACTTTTATAAGTGAGCGCAAATTTCACGCAGACCTCAATTATAATAAAAGTTCTGATCACTTGCTTTGTACTACCAAAAGTCACTCAATCTTTACTCGTTGATTACGCCCTTTGCTACTCAAGGACGTCAACAATCGTCCAATGTCGGCGCTGAACAAGGGACCTCGCTAAGACGAGTACAGGCTTGGCTGGTATCGATTCTGACCCAACATCCAGTGTGACTCAAGTTACGGACACCGCGTCAATAAAACAACTCATTATCACCACTGAGGTCCCGCCATATTTAAACTGTTTAACATATTTCAACGTAAAAAGAATTGAAAAAAATTTTAAAACTAAAATTGTGATAACTTTTTGACGTGAATACGTCTTTAAAGTCAGGCCGACAAATGGGGTACCAGGACGGAACAACGATGTTACTATACAGGGTGGTCCATTCCACCACTGTAACTTCGTGATTAATAATACGATTAAAATAAATGTAATCTCGCTCAATTGGATGTACGAATACGGTGCGATCAAGACTTCGAGTTGNGGGGGGGGGGGGGGGGAGAGAAACTGGCGGAAATTGTGGGCATGGGCGAAAATTCCCAGGCAGCGTATCTCGCGACTCCGAGGTGCTAGCGCGCTGATTTTGACGCCGAACGAAAGTTCCCGTCTAGACGTGTCGATTTAAGGGCCCTGCCTACCGGCTGGCAGTTGCGACATTTGATCAGGAAATCCCACGTTAAGGAAATTTCGCCTCAGTGCGTCGATTTTAAATATAGGCGTACGTTGTTTGATTGGAATTCACTGTATACTTTCCAATTTGTAGAAGGAAATAATCAGATAACAGACACTCGCTTTTACGGAAATGCCAAGGACAACCTTCCGAAGCATTGCACGTCTTACTGAAATCTTGTGTAATAAAAATACTAGGATAAATCTGGCACCTCAATTGCTCTTTAGTATCTCTCTTGTCCGTGAATCTTATTAAGTAAACAGTTACCGGAAGGAAAATAAAATCTCTTTTTCCAGCATTTAAATGCGTATGGCTATTTAACACAAAATGGGAAGAAAGCAATAAAAATGTTAATTTGCAGTATCGCTGGGAGTACTAAGGATATTTTTCAAGTCGTCTTTGCAGGACCGTTTGAGTTAGTGACTCTTAATCTTCCTCTTAAGTCCTTACTTTACGCCGGTGCCCATGCGCCTATTTATTTTTTTTTTTAATAATCGAACATACACTAAATGTTTCTGTAGAGCTTCAGATTCCTGACAAAGATAAAAAAAAAATTGCAACGTTCTCACATTTCAGAATTATAAAATACGCTCCTGCAAAAATTATTTTTTTTAATCCGTGTTTTATCAACGTATTGCTACATATTTAAAAGAGGGTGCTTACTGCACAAATAAAAAGCAGGCCAAAAATTAAGTAAACAAAGGAAGCTGGTGCCAACTCAGGCAAAAATGAGGCAAATGTTTCGAGCAGAGTCGTCCTTAACGTAACAAAAATCAAGCTGTCAGCAAACGCTAGTTAATTTCACATCACGGAGTGAATGTTTTNATGTTTCGAGCAGAGTCGTCCTTAACGTAACAAAAATCAAGCTGTCAGCAAACGCTAGTTAATTTCACATCACGGAGAGGATGTTTCNAGTGAATGTTTTGGTAAGCATATGGGGACGATCACATCTCGAGTAAGTCCTTCATACTTGTGACGTTATTAGATGCAATATTACGTAAGTTCAGTAAATAAACCATCACTGTACATCCATCTCACCCCATCATTTTATTGGTATAAATCGGGCTCATTAAAAAAAATTATTAATAACAATGGGTTTATATGTGGAAATGAAAATAACACGTGGTTGTATACTGGAATTCTATGACAGAATCATTACAGTATTTTTTACGACGAATACATGTATTTTTTTAAAATCAAATTTAGCACAAATTTCTCACTTTAATCATTGGTCGTAGCTTATCCATATCACAACGATATAATTAATTATGATTTTACGTCATCAGTTGTGGAGCTCATAATTTTTAACTTACCGTAAACTATACTGCGGTATAAACCCAAAGTCCCACTAGATTAAAGTAATTAATGTTTTCGGAGAGGTTAGGGAGGGATGAGGGAATTACTTAGACGAAAATATAAACATGATAAAAACAATCGTATTTCCAGCTGATTAAACTGCCATAATATTGTACATGTGGTAAAAATCTACTGTTTTTACAGAAAAGCTCGAAAACTCATGCTTGATGATACATATAAGATTTTGTTCTATGTGTGTCAGTGTTGCCAGATCCGCATAGAATGAAATCCTCTTCAATTATTTTCGTCAACAAATTTCAAATTGTAATTGAAATACTTTATGTAAATGAATCTAGAGGAAATATTCATATCATCCTTCAGCACTTTTTCTACCATAACGTATTGTTTAGCGAGGCTTTCAGTAAAATACTTCTTTAGTGCCGTTGTAAATCAACAATATATAGAATATTTCAGAACTCGTTCATTCTTTTCCAAAACTACTACTGAAACACGTGTTTAATTTGATAACCGTTGACGAAATGTAAACCCCAAAATAGCTTGATGATCAGTAAACAGTATTACAATAATAATATTTATAGTAAATTTGTCACTTTCTTCTTCTATTAGAAAAATTGTTTTATTTTAATCCCTAACACTAAATATTTTTTGTGTGTTTACTTCCTTAAACTGTAACGCAGTGTAAATAACACTGAGTACTTCCTGAACGCACACACATTGACACACCCTGTACGTTTTAATTTCAGAGAAAATAAATAAAAATTAATACTGTTGGGTGAAATAACATAACAAGAAAACTTTTTTTTTTTTTTCGTAATAAGCGTACGGACAATTAACTGAAACATTAGTGTCCCGTTCAGTGTGAAAATGAGCACATAATAAATAATAATAGGGCCCTGGCGGAGATTGAATTCATGAAACTTTANTAAATATTTTTTGTGTGTTTACTTCCTTAAACTGTAACGCAGTGTAAATAACACTGAGTACTTCCTGAACGCACACACATTGACACACCCTGTACGTTTTAATTTCAGAGAAAATAAATAAAAATTAATACTGTTGGGTGAAATAACATAACAAGAAAACTTTTTTTTTTTTTTCGTAATAAGCGTACGGACAATTAACTGAAACATTAGTGTCCCGTTCAGTGTGAAAATGAGCACATAATAAATAATAATAGGGCCCTGACGGAGATTGAATTCATGAAACTTTAGTTTACCCACACTCAACCGCGGAAAACAAATAAATATGCTCTCTCTCTCTATATATATATATATATATACACACACACACACGTGTGTGTGTGTGTAGTGAGTTGAGTACCTTTCATTTGTAACGTGTGATTAGTTATAGACTCTAGCAGTTATCCACTAAGGGCAGTCATTACAGTATTAATAGTTTAAGTTCAGGTACGTAGAGCATTAAAAACAATTTTCACACAATCATTTCAAAACTGCATTCAAATCTAATGTTGGATTACGCAAAAATTAAAATTCATCTCCTAACTCCAAAGAAGGAAGATGATAACCTCGTATTGCAAATTAACGCACAGCCAATGTGTACAATAGTAACTCTATGGACGATATTGCGTTTTTAATGATGTATATGGTTCTCCTTGCCTATAAAATTTACTGGCGCCTATATTAGGAAAGTAATAAACCTAAGAGCAGTTTTTTTTCTTTTTCATTGGCACTGTACTGTAAAGCATAATTCACAAAGACAGCATTTTAAATGCAAAATTTAGAACTAAAAAAAAACAATACGTGTTTTTAGTTCTAAAAACAATACGTGTTTTTTTTATTTGCGGATGCTTTGGCGTTACTGTTCAATCAGGAAGAGGGAGAATTTTTAATATCAATTTACATTTCATATGCTGTTTTTAAAATTATCAAAATCCAGTTACGGCATTACTCGTTAATGATAACGATGAATAAATCACGTGGTGAAAATGCGCCAGGTAATAATTTAAATGACGACACAGTCCCCTTTATTTTTATTTTATTTTTTCCTCTTTTATTGTGACATTACACACGTTGCCGAGGAAATCATTCCGTTCCCACTTTTCACTTAATATAAATATATCTAGCGGAGAAACAATAAAAATACGCGGGAAAAAAATGTACGACCCACAACAGTTATTCTCGTCATAAAAACCTCGTTCGGAAATGAAACATGGGGAATAAAAATAAAATATTTGAAAGGGTGGATAAAGGTTTATGCAGCAAAATAATTAATTTCCTTTACACAACAGAACAATAAAAAATAAATGTGAGAATTCGTTTTGAAACATTTTTTTCACAGAATCAAATATTTTACGAAACGAAACCAGAGGCAGCGGGGCTTAATTTCCCTTTCGCGTTTCCCAATTGCATCGAAGGCAATGCAACGTAGGGAATTTTTTTTTTTTTCCGTTTGTTGGTTGCGCGACCCGGCAGCCTAAATAAAGAATGAATTATTTGAATAGTTGGTAGGATTGCAGTCGGCCTGGAGTGAGGATCTGGACGGAGGGGTGCGGAGTGGTGGAATTGCTGTCTGCGGCTGTAATTTACATGCGAGCCTCAGTTGCCGCCAGCAGTTTTCATGATCAATAATGACCGGCGATTACTACACAATGCATATCGCTCGGTTTGCGTGCTAACTGCAGTTTACTGTTGGCCAATCCCTGCTAAGCTCCCCGACCTCGACCTCCCCCCCNCCCCCCCCCTGCCTCCTACCCATCGCAATGTTACCAACAGGTCGTGGTGTACTGTGTATGAACCCATCGCTACATGGTTATTTATTTCGTAGATTTGATTTACATTTATTTTACGCAATAACTTTAAACGCCGACATGAAATCCACGTGAAAATCGTGGGGATAAATGTTGAATCGTAATGCGACTAATTTCTCATTTTAAACGACAGAAGCCAACTTAATTTCGATAAATTCTTAGTTAATTTTTTCCAGCAATTTAAGGCACGGCTTTACCTATTATGCAGAAATTCTTCGTTTTTTGTGCCATAATTTCAGTTTTAATGGTATCATTGGAAATGTTTGACTATGGAAAATATACAATTTCCAAGTTGTTTAATACCTTTGTATCTAATTTTCACTGTGTGTTATTTCCTGCTTGCCAAAAGGGAGAAACTTATTGACAAAATATAAATACAGTAAGTTCCTGACGTTTTACAACAAGTAAATTAAGAACAACGAAAATTAAGAACAAAAATATTGAACAACTCGTAAAATGCCAATTTTTTTCAATAGTATATTGTCAGTGATTACTCTGGATCAGAAATTATGAAACGAAAACGAAGAATGCCTGTAAAAGAGGCGAAGCTGAGTCTTAAATCTGCTAAAAATGAGATATTTTTGAGTGTGTAAGTATAGAAGGTATATAAGTTTGAAATTTGCTACTTAAGTTGAAAAATTTCGGCCACATACCGCAGAGGAAGTTCTGGCGGAAAGCTTTAATTAACATGGCGCTCTCCCTAACTACTAGCTTTTCGCTGTTGAATTCGGACACGCAGCAGGCACACGGGGATTGCAGCCCTGTAACTCAAAGAGGATTCCTTACTGTACAGTAATTGAGCTTTCTGTGGCAAATATCAAAGCCTATTATATCATGTGACTGGGAATTACACAGCCATTATGTGATACAATCAAGAACACCAATGCCAGCCAAAGAGGTGCTTTTCGTTATCCCTGCTTTGTGAGCACGTTGAGTGTGTAAATATGAATTGTTAAGTTATGAGAAGTTTTAATTTTTAATTTTATTTTTTCTAATTCGTCGCTCATTTTTTTGTGACCAGATTTTTACACAAAACAACGACTCGACAAACATTTGTCAAATAACACACTGTAAAACGTTTGCTTCTCTTAATATCACATGCACATAAAACGAATGAAACTATTAAAATATATTAATGGAAAATTTATATTTAACGCCAGAATATTACTGTCTAAAATCAGGGGCTGGATAACACAGTATAATTTTTTTATACGGGCAGGATGAATGAAGCCGTCCGTAGACATAAGTCCCAGCGCGCGCGTATGTAACAGCGGAAAAAGTTGCCATTGCTTTGGTTTGTGTTTAACTCCTGTTATCCTGAAACCTGTTGGCGGCGGTGCAAGCTTATTTAATTTAGAGCAAAATTTTTTTGGAGGTGAAACGATTATAGGACATTTAACGCAAATCATTTAACGCGGAAGTTTTCGTAAATTGCTTTTACTCATATGTATAGTGAGTGCAAATTGCAGGAATTTATATTAAAATCAAACCAGTCAGTTGGCATTATTGCTACTTTAACATTTATTCGATGAATTTAAAATTTAAAGTGCTATGAATTTAATTTGGAGGAACTTAGTTCGCACCTTTCCCATGTCACCAGTTATATGTACATTATATATTTACCTAAACGCATGGCGCTTCCCACAGATATTTTGTACATCGTACTGAGTTATGTTGGAAATTTTTTTTTTCTCTACAGTTTCTGTTTAAAAGGAGATCAACCTTTANTATATTTACCTAAACGCATGGCGCTTCCCACAGATATTTTGTACATCGTACTGAGTTATGTTGGAAATTTTTTTTTTTCTCTACAGTTTCTGTTTAAAAGGAGATCAACCTTTATCATACTAGATATGTGAAAATTAGATCAACCTTTATCAAACTAGATATGTGAAAATTATGCCACATCCTGCATTGTATACGTCGTATTGTATCGTTTGTATCGACAAAGTGGAAAACATGGTTTTGTAGATTTTCTCGAGCCTTCATTTCTTAACTGCTTCTGCTAGTCTCAATTCAATAGTCACTGACAAAGCAGTCACTTATTCCCTCCCGGCTGTTACCGATTAAAATGTTATAAATTCAGTGGAGCTATAACACTTTTAAAAATCACAATAAACTGTTATTTAAGTTCTGTTGTGTAGAAAATTTGGTTAAACCTTTTTTAATTGAACTTAGGGTCATAGATTGATAATATTTTATGGTGGGGACCGACTGTCCTTATATTTATGGTGTTTCCTGTGTTCAATGCTTTCTACATTCAATGTATGGTGATATTTAGAGAATGGAAAGGCGCACGGAGCTATTTAGAAACGTTGTAAACATACATAATTTCAGCTTCGGGCGTCTGACTTGCACAGATATCAAGTTCTTTCTATAAGCCGATGTTTTAAGCACGACCATTAAAACTTATTTTTCTTCAAAGTTTATATACGGGGTTGCAGCCCGTTGTACTGCTAATGAAGATAGGATTGCCGACGCCACTTGCACTTAATTAAGATGTACCGCATTCACACTATGGAAACGTACGATGGATAATAGAACATTGTAAATATTCAAGATGTTGATAATGATTTGTTTGAGATTTTTACACTTCTGTGCACAGTCCGAAATGTCCAAGTAGGCCTACAAGAACTGAATTACACACGAAAATCGAAACATTTTAAGCTGCTCCTAATCAGCGAATTTGGCTGCAGATCTGTGGAAACTGACCCATTCGAATCAATAAAATTCCACTGATTATTTCAGTTTGCTGGTATTCACTTATTAAACAGTGATTTATACTGGTTCCTAGCAAGTTACGCTGACCTGGCTCTAAAA
Source organism: Clitarchus hookeri (assembly GCA_002778355.1). Lineage (NCBI taxonomy): Eukaryota > Metazoa > Arthropoda > Insecta > Phasmatodea > Phasmatidae > Clitarchus > Clitarchus hookeri. The sequence continues at coordinate 258,752 of NQII01001940.1, read as the reverse complement.
CCGCAGTGAATTTCAGTGATTCGCCAGCAGATAACAACTTATTAACTGAAGATTCATTAAAATAATTCTAGAGATTGGAATCACTAATTTAGACTTAGAGTATAGGACACACTGAGACGATGACTGGCGATGTGTACACACGTATCTCCACAGTAGCAAACCCAGCTTCCCGAGAATACATCTTTCTGAACTTTAATCACCTCTAGTCTTAAAGTTCAATTAAAAGTGTTAGGTAAACATCTGTGAATACTGAAATGATTTATTTTGCTGTCGGTCGTTTAGTGCACATAAGTGCAATAATTAAAAATTATGTTGAATACTTACTGTTCTAACAATTTCACAGTTTCACTTGACCAACGGACGAATGAATAGAGTGATAAGGCCCATGGCAATGTAAATTTTACATATGGTGGAAGAATACGCAATACACATACAAGTATATACTGAGCAGGGCTTTCGAAAGTGCTCAATTTACCACGAACAACCCCGTACTTGATACTCAGGATCCAAACCAGACCACAGCAGTAACTTACAAAACGTTCTGCATTTTGATATATATATATATATATATATATATATATATATATATGTGTGTGTGTGTGTGTGTGTGTGTGTGTGTGTATATAAACATTGTGCATTTGCGAATCTAAAAAACCCATCTAACCTTACACAATCTTATTTTGTTAGCGATGCTGGCATGGCAACCTCATTTTAATTTTTTTCCTCGCACAATAATAGTGAGCAATATTCTTTCCTCCGCTGCGACAAATCCTTTCAAATTGTTGAGATTCACGGTTATATTATTCAGTAGGCCTAGCTTATTTTCTGAAAATCGATGTTCTAATATTATATTTAAAAAAATTCAACTTCAATTTAAAAAGTAAATAACGCACGTGTTTTAGTTTTAAATCATTAACGGCACTCTCCTTTACTGGCCATGTTGATCGTTCTTGAAAACACTTACAAACTTAAATGCTATTCGCCCCTTCAAAACGGAAATAGCTCTGGCTGAGTGAAAGCCCGGGCACTTTAGCCAGCGCACGAGTTGTAAAAGTGTTCCAAAAGCGAATATTGCAACCAGGGCTTCAAAAATAGCAGCCCTACGGGCGCGCGATAAAACGCATACTAGAGTACATGGCGAGTGAGATTCAAAATAAACCTTCATCAACGCGGAGCATCTTTGCTATTCTCCCCTCTCCCCTTCCAAGCTCGGTCACGCGTGTTTACGCTCAAACGACCTGCGTTCGCGGCGTGTTGTTAGCAGAAAAAAAAGAGTCAACGGAAGTTTCATTTTGTTGCGGATGTGAGATATTCGAAAGTTATAATCTANCTTGTTAGCAGAAAAAAAAGAGTCAACGGAAGTTTCATTTTGTTGCGGATGTGAGATATTCGAAAGTTATAATCTACGTGCATACAACAAAGCTATCTCAATACATAATTTCTTTACCGACTCTGACTGTTCTGACTGGGACTGAGCTAGTTTTATCCTGCATTAGCATACTTGAAATGCACCCTTGAGGCTGTGGATCCGATTTCGTTAGAACAGATGGGTTTTCCCTCGTAGCTTTCCATCCAGCACTGGATGCATTTCGAGCTTATAACTGTATATAAACCTTTCCGATTCCTCATGAGAAATTTTTTTTTCAGACATATGTCTTTTACGATATGCTTTTACTTAATACACTATAGTTCTCTGTGCAAGTAATGAACCACACAATAACATATGACATTCATTAGCTAAATAATTAAATAATCTCTAGTAATATAAATTATACACTTCTCCCGCCAACGCTCCGTCACCTAGATGGATCACAGACACCGCATCACTCGACCTGTAACACCGCGATCACTTCCAGCAGTCGCGTCGAGCACACGGATCATCGTATCCGCGCTGCCACTAAACCGCCGTAGTGCTAGACGAATCACCAGTAACACCTGCTAACCACTATTGTTCACGCAATTTCAAAAAGCTCTATTCAGCAAGTTAAAGGGCTGTATTTATTACTGTGTTTATCTTTTCTAGATTAATACGCAGTCACGCACGCCAAGTGACGACATATTTCAACATCGAGACGTTTCTCAAAAGGGGAGACAACCCCGAACCTTCGCCAGGTGTCAGTAAAGCGCGTTCCAAACACGTCATACTTCAATGTCTCCCTCACCACGTCTTCTCATGCTGCACTATTTTTGTTGCCCAGACACATAAGTCATCGGTGTTCGTAGCAAGGTCGGGCCCTTTTGGNCCGCCATGCGGCAGTACTGTTATCATTGTTCATAGTTTACTCACTAGTTTTGGTGATATGCATAGTTTATTTTGTGTTTGTTTAGCTCGACATATCGTCTGGAGGAGGGCGGGATCGAACTGTCGAACCTTGGGTCGGCATGCCGATGGCTTCGAAAATCTCTGCTATCGGGACATGTGCTGGGGCAAGGGTTTAAAAGAAGTAATAGCATGCATGTGCTGGGATGAACAAATATTTTGTCGTGATTATTCTAATGTGTAGGTAGTAATAATTTTGATATAGGTTTTTTTTACTATCCGAGACTTATATAGACCAGCAATAAGTTTTTTTTCATATAGTTATAGATATACAATAAGAATATTTTCTTACAGTCATAAATTTTTTAAATATATTATTTTCTTTTTAAAAATATCCAGTTGAAGTGACGTCCGTGGTAGGATGTCAGAGAGTCCCCTTGTGATATATAAAGCCATATGCTATACCAAGACATGAGCTTATTGCATATTTAAAAATAAGTCACATAACTGTTGAGCAGTATTTTTCCATAATTTTAAATACAATTTTTGATAGCAGCATTTTGTAATTTATTTTACACAAAATTGCTACTTAGTTAATCACTTGACGTCAACATTAACATTTTTCAAAGTAATAAATTTGTGGTGGGAAACGCACTGAAGAATCTTTGTATACAAGTATCACTTTGGAACACATGGATAGAGTTTCAGTATATCCACGGCACAAGAAACAACCAATTATTAAAACAGTTGGTGTGTCAGCAGCAACTAATAGAATTGTATTGGTGCTATCTTCTGGACTTACACAGCAACGACTATGATTCTGCAACATGTCAAACGTGAACGAGTATACTCGGGTTAATATATTAAGGGGTTAATTGGTGGCAGGGTAGTTTTGTATACTCCGGCTTTGTTTGCAAATATGTATTTTTCTCATTATTATTGTATTTAGTAACATTATATTGTCTTCTTTGAATTTGATTAACATCGGTGTTTGTGAGACATTATTTCATCGCCGTCGTCGTCGCTTCGTTTAACCGTGAGTAGAAATTTCAACTATCATATAGTGTTTCTGAATTACTTGGTTCATGTTCATAAATAATGTATCGCGCTCGTGTTTTCTCTTTGCACATGTATAGCTTTGATGACCTATGTGGAGGTATGCACATGCCAATTAATATGTAATATTCACATCTGACAAATGGTTTGTATGGCTTCGTAATGAAATAATCACACACTTTTAATTGGTGATACAAATTATTTGATGCTCAAAAAAATGCACACACACCTTACGTATATGTACATATACATATATATATAATATTACATAATATCACATATTTTTTAAATTTTAATAATGGCAATTAAATATTTATCACAAATATTATAATTCAGAAAAAGTAAGGATAGTAAGAAAAATAATAATGTGATATAATAAAATGAAGTAATAAATAATTACTACTTAAACATTTACACACATATACTCTGATGTTATATATGAATTCATTATATGTATATAATATAAATAATGCAATATATACTGCATTTAAAACGCAATTGTGAAAACTGCTGCGATAGGCGAGTTGTCTAAGGCGTCTGCACGCCGACCGAAGGTTCGGTTGTTCGACGCAGCCTTCATCCAAACGATATTTTGAGCTCAGAAAAAAAAAGCAGGGCCTCTGGTGACCAATTCTAGAACCAAAATGGTGGCCGAGCGAGAGTGACACCAGCGTATTCTAGTTGCCATCTCCATAAACAAATATGCTGGTCGAACGACTGACGTTGCCCCCTAGCAACAGCCAATGTAAACAAAAGACAAATGGAAACAAGATGGCGGAGATTATGGCGAATGACTGAACAAGATGGTGGGCGAAAACAAGATTACTGATGGACACAAGATAGCGCGCGGAATCAATATGGCGTTTGTAATGCCATCCAAGATGGCGGCAGCTCCTCGGCGCCTCAGCCCCCAGGCATTGCCCTCGGGTCGGCATAATCTATCTACCGATGCCCAACATAACGTTCACTGGGCAGTCGGTGGTATTTGAACCCACGACACATGTTTCGGTAAGTTTAGTAAACAAATACATTATTTAATTGTATATCAAATAATTTTACGTAGTAGAGAAACACTTCGTAAATCCACGGAAGTGCACATTATAAATTTCTCTGGTTAGCACAATAAAGAATAACAATAGCGTCGCTACAGAAAAATGCTGATTATAAAGCCGAAATTTGTGAATTTTTAAAATGTTTTACTTTAAGTGTTAATGACAATTTTGACAACTAATTTACAGAGAAAGTGGGTATAGCAGTACAGATTGTTTTTATCGTACGGACGTGACCGCTAAGACACCGTGCAAGCCAGGAGGATAGTTCGAAATCCCACCCAATAGATTTTTTTAACCCAGCCGAGGTTTCGAGTATCGAGTTGGCGGCAAGGGGTTAGAAGCCCACATTAAAAGAGCACATCCCGTTATTTCCTTTTTCAGTGCATGATAGTGCGATCTGTAACTCAAACAATTCAGTTCACACGGACGTGTGATTAGTCGGACCAGAGTCCGAAAAACTTGTCCGACACCAAACCACAACCTATGTTCTACAGGAACTGATGACTTGTGCGACTGTGATCATAAAATAGCACATGTTCCGCGCTCTAGAAGTTTATAAAGTGAACAGGAATTGAGAAAAATCGCATTAACCTATCAAACAACTTCAAAGAAATTTTTTATAGTGTACTGGCATACAGTACATCGATAAAAATGCATAGATTTTTGTCACCGCTTTATTTTACACGTGACTGGATAATCACGGGGCAGGCAATTATTAGACTTTCCAAAATGAATACTGTTTTAGTACTGTCACTGGAACTTACTTTATTTGGCCACTGATTGTATCTCACCCAGCACCAATCAAATTCTTTACTGCCTCAGACAGTTTATCCAGCCATTATTTTTCCTCCACTCCACAGCTTTCGGAAATAAAATAATTTCGGTCACTGGCCCACTTACCTGCAGAATAAAAACTAGTACATATATTTTAGATACAAGAGAGATGGAACCAGTAGACCTCAACTCTGTCGTCCTTGCTGTTCATAATGAAATGGCCCATAATTAAGGCCGCCTGTTTTTCCGCGAAAAGATTCCACGTCTAGCTGTACTCCAAAACACGTTAGTCCAGAACCAATATCGCGGTTTGGATGGTTTTAACACGCACGTGTCTTAAAGAGTCCAGTCAATCACAGGCGCCCAGTGTCGGGATAACTTTATTCTGATTGGCCCAGTCGAGTAGAAAAGGTCTTCTCGCACAGTCACGCAGCCAATAGCCAAAGGGAAATGGCAAGCTTGCACGTAAGAAGTTGAAGTCTACCTTGCGCATAAATATTTCGCGAAACAACAGGGCCTACCTCAAAAAAAAAGTTTTTGCCCCACCTGCAATTTGGTCGCTCATGAAGGATGTTTGCTAAGACACATCGAAACTGCAGGCGTGGTATTCAGTACAGACAGGGTGTATTTTCATCTCACACTTTCACTTGAGTCGTGAGAAGCTTAGTAACTCAGTACTCCCGGTGGTGCATAACTCCATTTGAAGAGTGTGAATTGCTTTCACGACTTGTACGAAAAGGAGGTCATAACGTCGCATTGTTTTGGGCGCAGGAGTGCCAACACTAAGACTCCGAGTGACATGGGAGGTTGTGTCGTCAAACGTGGGCATCCCCCCCCCTCCCCCACCAACTTGGTCCCTAATCCCAATCGATACTAACACGATGTCGTTCTTGTCCGTGTTGCGATGGCCGCCATGTTGCCCTCAGGAAGGTTAGGTGGCGGGGTTGTCGCCAAAGGGGGTGAAAGGAGGGGTTGGTACTTCCTCACCCCCGTCCCTTATGCCCCTTCAGGTGTACTCCAGAGCACATTAANGAGGGCCCATGTCCGCAAACAGCTGCGGTGTGCCCAGGGAGAGCTGGTGAAGGGGGGTGGGCGAGTTGGAGGGGTCAGGACAAACAGAACTGTCGTGCTGTCGTTGGCGGATATGTTTTCCAGCGGGTTGGCGCTTGCTGGCCTCTCGTCGACAACGCGGGACTCAAACCGCCACGAGACAGCACTTACACGTGGCCGGTACGAACGTGCCCACGCAAACTCATTTGCCTTGTTTTACGCGGTGGTTTAGTGCGAGACCGGCTGAGTTGAAGGACAGGGTTCTACGTGTCGAAGGCTGTCCACGATAAAGTGAGCACCAGTGGTGCCAACTAATTTACGAAACAACCAAATTTCATCACCTAACTCAATCTTCGTATTTTTACGTGAATACAATACAGGAGTCTGGGCTACAGAAACAATAGCGGGTTGATTGATAACACTTTCGTGTGAAGCAAAAGTCTTCCAACATGTTATGACACGAACATCAATTTTGATTAATATAATTAACTGCAACACCAGGATTGTTATGTGAACGACGATAGAAACACATCTCCAAAAGCCCACTACCAGGATTAGCAGTCATACTTTGAATACCAAATCTATATAATAAAGATGTTAATAGTTCGGCAACTAAAAATTTTCACCGACAGGTGGGACTGGTATCGCTTGTTAACAGGATTTTCTTCGATTTCCATGTATGCGAATGGAGTAATTGCAATTTTCATAAAATTGTGTGGAATTTTCCTTGTAATTTGTTAGAAACTACGTAAATAATCAACTCTGTTCTTCGTAATATAGTGACAATCAAAGGATGCTGATTACCGAAACATTAATTATTTTATATTTGTACGAAATGCTGTTCATCTTGTAGACATTTTGTACAAGTATTCTCTCCTCGCATAGAAAATTCCAGACGGCATATTTTTTTACGCAATGATCTGTCAAAATCCCAATTTTTGTGTTTTTGGGACGTACAAAATAAAAAACTAACTTACTTACCCTGAGTTAACTATGAAATCTTTAAAATCACACTATGAATTGTTTTCACGACTTTTAAAAATAGCATAGTAAGGAAATTTTAGCATTTTTAAATTTGTAGCAGTCTTAAATTTTTTGGTAAAAAAAGTTTTGCTAAGCACACTTTAAAATGAATTAAGATATTACCTATCAGCCGGCCTTGTTAAATTTTCTGTAAATGGCTTTGTTTACTTTATTATATATAGTAAAAAGACTAAAATTTTGATTAGTGCAAAAATATGCGATCTAAAATTCTTTTATGCAAGGAACCTGAGTTTATCAAAAAGGTTAATTACACGATTACTTTATTTAAATGTAACAAATGAATCGAAACATTTTCTTTTGATGTCAACTTTATTTACTTCGCTCTTAAATTTGCAAAAAAAATTTCACAAAAAATCTTGTTTATGAACGCACAGTGCCTAACACTTTTGTATTTTTATTGTTTACTCTTTTAAATAATCACTTGGGAGCGTGAATAATAGTTACAAAATAAAGTTAATACACAAAATATTTTGGGGCTGGGGTAAGTATAAATTACAATTCGGGCCAAATACAAACTTTTACACACAAATAAACAGAATTTCTTCATTTACTGACAGCTTAGAAGCGACGTTGAAATCTGTGGAAAAATGTGTCGGTTTTTCCCTAACTCTGTAGCTTNCGAGTGCTTTGGCAAATAAATGTTCAAATATCTTTGAATTTACCGTTGCTATCCATTTTTTGGACCTCCTGGACAGTTCCAAGGATCAAGGATGTTTAATTTATTTGAATGCCTACATGTCTATAAGTATTACATGTTATGAAGATTTCAAATTTTGTATTCTTGGCAGTAGTTTATAATATTCTTAAGTAAAATAATGTTATGTTTATAATAACAAGAAGTGACGACACCAAGTGTATAACGGCTGAGAAAGTGTGAGATAGATTTTAACTTAACAGTCCATATAATGCACTCTATAGATCGACACTATTTTCAAAATTCCTCCGATACCTCAAGAGATTCATATCAATGGCAGTCACTGTAGAGTAACTTGCCGAAGCTGATATGTAGAAATCTGGATTCTGTCGTACAATTAATACATAGAATACCATTTATCACATGCTTTTAAACACTCTGAAAAGAAGAATAGTTCAAGTTAGTGTTTGTAATGTAATAAAAGTACTCTCTCGTTTTAAAATAAATGCCCATATTGACTCGAAAAAAGACACTCTTGATTCTATTTCCTTCAGCGTCACGCCGGAATTCCTGCACGTGGGAAATGTGGCGGATGTTGCTGTTGCCTCTCTGAGTATTCCCGTTTGACACATCGTTGCATTCCATCGCTGCTTCATCTTTGGGTCTCATTCTTTGTCACAATTTGGAGAAGGGAGGCACATAGCCGTTGCCAAGCAGGTGTTACACCTGCTTTGTTGCGCCTCAGATAAAAAAAAACACCTGAATCAATTACAGAATAAATGTAAACATTATAGTAAAACGACGGTTTGCATCGCGACTTGTTGGTTTCTCCACGTGGAATGTCACAGCCTCGGTTACCTAACTACTTTCATCTCAATGAAGAGCAGAATGTGAGTGTCTTGCTGGTATTCACTTCAAGGTTTTGAAATTAAATAAGTATCTTTTTCAGTTATTAGAAGTTAGGCTCTGAAAAATTAATTTGTCATTAACTTCATTTTTACTAATGTTATTATAAGTTTACTACACTGATTTGAATTTTTACAACTGTGTTTGCAATGCCATGTTCTTGAAGAAATGCATGTTTTAGGAGCCCATTTATCTGGAGCTGTTTTCCACTTTCGAGGCAGAGAAGCGCAGGAGCGATAAGGGTGGCATTGCCACGCGCATCAAGTGCGCCATCGCCGCTACACGAATGTGGATCTGAACTGGCGTGATGTGTTCTCGCCTTGCCGCGCGTACTTGTAAACTTTAAAGAGGATTCATCAAACGCGGAAAATTTCTTGTGCGGAAAATCTCTTCTTGTACTCGACGGCGGACTGCGATTGGTTTGGCACCCTCCTGCAAACGTTACTATCAATGACAGCCACAGAAAAGTAATTATCGCCTTCTCTCTCGCCCTCCCTATCTCTCAGTCTCGTATCGCATTGTTCCCGTATGTTACACGGCATTTATTGCTCTCCTGTAAGGTTTGTAATGCCTTCATAATTATCATTTTTCTCAAAAATGTCAACGATGACACTGGGCAATAAAACGAGTAAAATTTTTATTAATATCATAACGGTGGTTTCAAAACACCAAATTTCAGAAACGTGCAACTAGATTTTGTAGACAAACGGGTTTTTCCTATATGGGAGACGCGGCGGAAGTTGCCGATGGTCGACTGGTTTCCTCGGAGTATTCCCGTTTCCCCCTGCACTTGCATGTCGCCATTGCTCCATCTCCACCTCGTTTCACCTTCCCCGGAACCGAACATAACCTCGCTCAGCATGTAACGATAATCGATGTTTCGTTCAACTGAGACTCTGAAACTTTTCTAAATATGTTGCTGTTATACCAAACCTGCTCGTGAACTCGCTTGCAGTTGTGTGTATCAGTAGGTAGATAGTTGGGCTTAATGTCTCGTCGACAGCGAGGCCCAACTCTCAATTTTTATTGAGACGTTATGATTTAAAGTTATTAATTTTTTCCCTCTGCCGTCATTGCTGTCGATGTCTGGAAACATTTTCGTTGTAATTTAAATTGTACCGGACCATTTCGCTAGTAGGCGGGTTTTCTCGGGGATCTCCGTTTCCCCTGAACTTGCATTCCGGCGCTGCTCTATACTCACCTCACTTCATCCTGACCGGCTCTCAAGACCTCGATGTTAAGAGCAGCCAAATTCTCTCCTCTCGTTATAAATTCATGCATCTATAACAAGGATATTTTAAGCCTTCTTTCCGAAGGAAAGAAGGGCTTATGATATCACTTTCGTGTTTTTGTGTCTGTATGTGTGTATGTATGTGTTTGTCTCTGTGCGTGTGTGTTTTACCTTTCAAATTTTGAACGCGATAACCGAATTTCACCAAACTCGGTACACATAAAGCACTAAGTAAGGGCATTTTACTTTTATAGTTTTCGACCACGCCGGGACTTACTTTCAAAATGTCTGCCATTTTAAAATTTAGGACGATATGTTATAGCTCGGAAACTATTTAACCGATTTTAACCAAATTTTGTATGCTGACAGAGCAAGGCGCGAGCATTAAAATCAGAGGTGAATATTGTTGTTGGTACACCATTTTGTAATATTGTGCTACATGAAAAAATAAAGCTTTTACATTATATATATAATGTACTCAACCTATTTTCGCCAAAATTTGACACTTAAGTAATACTATGATTGGCCAGGTAAATGTAAGAAATTACATTTAATTAGACACTTATTTTCGAAATGGCGGGCATACAAATATTTTAAGTTTATTTGGGATAACTACTATACCATTTAACCAATTTCAACCAAATTTTGTACGCTGACACTATCTACTACAAGTATCATATAAGCAAGACAACAACCACTTTTGTGCACCATTTTGGAAGATAGCGTCACAGAAAAATGAAAGTTTTTATGTTATAGCTGAAAAACTACTTAACCAATTTTTTTTTTTCAGATTTGGCACGTAAGTAATACATGCTAGACTAGTTAAGTATACATAAATAAACTTTATTAGGCACTTATTTTCAAAATGGGATCTATACAAGTATTTGTTTGTATGCCATATCTACAGACCCGGGTATTTCGCGAGTTAAAGCGGTGCTAGGGTGAATTTAAACACTTGTACATTCTTGCTACTTTTATGATTGGTCCACTCGTTTTCTGACACGCCTTGCAGGACTGTGAAACAGTAATACACATGTATAAAGAGACGGAGCGAATCACGTACATCCTAGTACACAGAATAAAGTGCTCGTAATGGAGGTACCAGGCAATGAACAAACGAAAAAGCTTGGGGTGTATAAAACACTGTCGAGTTTAGCTTGGCCGTCAAATGAACTCCCGAAATTTCCGGGTCTCTAGCCACATCTCGGGAAACAATTGACCGGTTCCTACCAAATGTGGCACATAAGTAGTACTGTGGTAGGTAATGCTAACTGATATGTTTTTAGGTATGTCTTACACTTATTTTCAAAATGGCGGCCATATAACTATTCTAGTTTGTATGTTATATTGTAGAAACCATGCAATTAATTGGAATGAAACTTTGTATGCTGGTTATTAATATTACAACAATCAAATGTGAACACACACTTCTGTCCACCATTTTGTAAAATAGTCTAACTCAACAAATCAAAATAATGTGATCACGTAATAAGCAACCGATTTCTATCAAATTTAGCAAACAATTAACACTATAGTAGGCTATCTAAAGAAATACATTTTGAGAAAGTCAGACACATATTTCCAAAATGGCGGCCATAAAAACATTTTAGCTCTAAAATTTTTTATCTACGAAACTGGAAAACCAATTTCAACTTATCTTTGTTTGCTGACAGTTTATGCAAAGCCTAATTTCTCCGCTATTTTGTAAGATAGCCCTGCATGAAATAATATAGTTTTTATGCTTTATCTCGGAAAACAATCAACCGATTTCTTTCAAATTTGGCGAAAAAGTTGTTCTGTGGTAGGCTATATTAACATATATGGGTGATTCTACAAAAATTGGGTAACTCGATGTCATCAATCAATAGTTGAGGCATTTTATTACATTTTGTTTATGTCTCATGGTATTATAATAAAACCAAACCCTATCTATTTGGTCACCCAATTTAAAAGAATTACTCCAAAAATAAGTTAATAAAACAACACAATAAATCCTCAAAATGTCAGTCCATTGGCGTGTCATAATGCCAAAACCACTTAGTCAAGTGGATGCAGACAAAAATACAATTATATTTACAGTAATCATTTTATTTCACTACAATCTTTAATATATTTACGAATGTATATCACAAATTTTATCATAGTAACTGCAATTGAACATAAAAAAAAAATACAAAAACTTTGTCATACGATTTATCCGTCAGTCCGTTGTGTGATTTTAAAATTTGAAATTCCCGCGATATATCCCTTATTCAAAGTTAGCAATCTTTCAGTTTTGAATGTTGGTAGTAAAGTTAGCTGCAAAACGCGCCATTTGCTCGGCAGCCATTACGTTGACAGTGCCAGTGGCGAAGTTATCGCGTGTGGATGTGTGGATCCAGTCAAATTATCAGTACTGTGGTAAGTCGTTATTTTCTACCAAGTTAATGTTTTATTTTGCTTTAAACATGGTTAAGTGTGATTAGTAAAATTGTTACCTCTTAGTTATTGAAAATACTGATGGAAACAATAGTTTTAATTATAACCTCAAATTTATATCTGATTCATCAGTACTTTGTCGTCAGTCCCATGTCTGGCATTGCAGTCAGCGGACTGACGTGTTGCCAGAGTTCTGACGGGTATTTAGTTCAGAGCCTTTTTATTAGAAATATTATTGTGCATTGAAGTTTGTTTTACTTATTACAAGCTAAAACATCATGCTGCCTGCNGCCTGCAAAAAAAAAAGAAAAAAATGTCCAGGGAAGAAATATTGAAAAAGAAAAGGGACAATGAAAAGGCTCGTTTAGTAAGGATTAAAGGTAATACAATTAAATTAGCAGAGTACAATAAAAAAAAAAGGTTGCAGTATTTAAAAAAGAAGGAGAAAGGGCAAAGAAAAGCTGTTAAATGCATGACGCCTTGGGAGCTACGTATAAATAGAAAAAAGTGGAAACAGTATTCGTCAAATTATAGAAAAAAACAAGTATTGAACCGGAACACAAGAACTTTTTTGCATCAGAATACACCTTCAACCACTGACGATGAAGGACCGCCAATTGTTCCTGAAGAAAATAGACGAAACATTTGCGAAGACCAAAGACAGGAAGAAGCTAAAAGGAGAAGTCAAAGACAGAGAAAGCACAGAAACAAGCAATTAAAGAAAAAGGATGCCGTTATTTTGAAAATTAAATTTAAATTAAACACTCAGCATCAAAAATATAAACGAGTTAAAAAACAATTAAAGAAAGTCATAAAATCTGTTGAAAAAACGCCAAAAACGAGAATTGAAGAAATGGGTGAAGATATTACTAGAAAGAAAGAATTAGTCGAGAAAGCCCTTTTCGGTGAAGTCATGAAAAGTCAACTTGAAGAAAACTACTCAAACACAAAGAGTCATAAAGAAAAAAGGGAATTTAAACAGGTCATATCTGGAAGAGTAGTGAACAAATACAAACTATGGCGAATCAAAAATAAAGCGGTGACATAAAAAAGTTGGACATAATCTTTCAAAGCAAAAAATAACGAACGGAAAAAAGACACTTCAAAAGATTGTTCAAGAGTTTTTAGAAGATGATGCTAATAGCCGCCAAGCAGCCGGAAAGAAGGAATTTATATCAGCCTTTGTTTAATTTAAACAGAAGCGATACTTGTTTGATAGTTTGATAAACCTTTACAAAAAGTTTTTAAAAACAGTTCCATTTAAAATCAGTTATTCTCTATTTACTCGACTAAGACCATTTTGGGTCGTACCCCCTACTTTGTCAAACCGCGACAAATGTGCTTGCACAATCCACGAAAACATGGACCTCAAACCTGCTCCTCTGAAAAATGCAAATATACTTAAAACTGTAAGTAATCATCAAAGTATGCTGGAAATGCTTTGTTGCGATCAATACGCTGAAAAGTGTCTAGAGAGGACATGTGAGGACTGTTGCTCCAAAACTTTACCCTACACAGAATTGGATAATTCAAAGCCCATCTTATTCAAACAGTGGGTAAATAAAAAGGAGGCCATAATTGATCTCAAGACAAAAAAAGAACGGTTTGTTACGAAATATAAAAAAGAAGCATGTGAAATCTCACCCAAAGATCTCATTTTGAAACTTGAAGGAGATATGGGGAATTTTTTCCGCCATTCTTTTTACATAGTTCACCAGTACAATGTGATTAAACAACTGAAGGAATCTTTATCTGAAAACGATGCGATAGTACACATGGACTTTTCAGAAAACTTTTGTACTAAGTACAATCAGGAAATCCAATCCTTTCATTTTGGCGGTTCGCGTACCCAAATTTTGCTACACACAGTTGTAGTGTACCTAAAAAACTCGGTTATTTCACACTTCACCATGTCATTAAATCTGTTACATAATGTCGGAGCTATTTGGGCCCATCTGAAACCAGTGCTAACATCACTGCCACCAAACATTAACCATATTCACTTTCTTAGTGACGGTCCCGTGACACAATATAGGAACAAGNAGTGGGTAAATAAAAAGGAGGCCATAATTGATCTCAAGACAAAAAAAGAACGGTTTGTTACGAAATATAAAAAAGACGCATGTGAAATCTCACCCAAAGATCTCATTTTGAAACTTGAAGGAGATATGGGGAATTTTTTCCGCCATTATTTTTACATAGTTCGCCAGTACAATGTGATTAAACAACTGAAGCAATCTTTATCTGAAAACGATGCGATAGTACACATGGACTTTTCAGAAAACTTTTGTACTAAGTACAATCAGGAAATCCAATCCTTTCATTTTGGCGGTTCGCGTACCCAAATTTCGCTACACACAGTTGTAGTGTACCTAAAAAACTCGGTTATTTCACACTGCACCATGTCATTAAATCTGTTACATAATGTCGGAGCTATTTGGGCCCATCTGAAACCAGTACTAACATCACTGCCACCAAACATTAACCATATTCACTTTCTTAGTGACGGTCCCGTGACACAATATAGGAACAAGACAATGTTTTACGTGCTGGGCTGCAAGCTGGAACAAATGTATCCTAACATTATGACATATACCTGGAACTATCACGAGGCTGGCCATGGAAAGGGGGCACCCGATGGTGTAGGCGCCACATGTAAGCGAACAGCTGATCAAGTGATCGCTACAGGAGGTGACGTAACTGATCTTAAAGAGTTTGTTGCGGTGATTCGCGAGAGATGCCAAGGTATACGAGCAGATGTGTTTGAAGCAGATGAAATTGAGCAAATGAACACCGTAATTAACGAAAAGCCGTCTGCATTTGTTGCTTTTAAGGGNCTCTTCATACCAAAATCAGTTAAATTACTGTTAAAAACCATACTAATCAAAATGAGGTCAAAAGTTACCCAACTTTTGTATAATCACCCATATATGTTTTAATTATGTAAGTTTCTTATTTTCTGAATGGCATGTATACAAACAGTTTCTCTTAGTGTGATATACATAAGAAACTATTTAAAAGATTCAAATTTAACTTTGTATATTTGATCTATGACAATAATCGAATGTGCTAATATGTAAACTTTTTACCCTCCATTTATGGAGATCGTAACATGATCAGTGGAGATTTTATGCCATATATCGAGGACCAATCAACCGATATACATACAGACATCCTCATTTGCCGGATTTTTTTTGCAAAGTAGTGTCAGGTGAGTAAATTGAAAATTTTGTCATATTTGCGGAATAATTAGACTAATTACCACAAAATTTTGCATATCTATAGAAGCCCATGTAAAGTTACATGATTTAAATGGGCCAGACGATGAGTTTAAAAATGGCGACCATATAAACATTTTTGATGTGTTTGGCAAAATTTAACAATTTCAATCAAATTTTTAATGCTGATATTATCTTTTACACACATCGTGTACAGATCCTCTTTTAAGCAATTTTTGTTAGATAGCACCGTTTATGAAAAAACGTTTTTTTATGCCATATCTTTAGAGACCAAGCAACCTATTTCCATCAAGATTTTCACACAAGTAGCGTTACCATATAAACGTATGTGTTTTAGGGGCTCAGACACTTATTTTCAAAATGATGGTCGTGTAAATATTTCAGGTTAGTGAAACCTAACATTCAAAACATTAGACTGATTACATCCGAAGTTGATGCTCCGAATCCTACCTGCGTGATGCATTTGATTGCAAGCTATCTTAATTTTACGAGTTTTTCTGAAATCGAATCCCGAGTAATTCACTATTTTATTTTAATTGTCTAGGTACTGTTTCACATGTTTCAGTTTTAATATATAATGATATTGCTGTCAACGAGACGTCAACATCTACCTGCCGTCTAAGCTTTTAAGAACTTCACTAAAATTTATTTGCACCCATGTAAAGGAAAGTATACTCATTAGTAGAGACCCGGAAAAGTTCCGCGTTTTCATTTTGGGACAAGCTAGAATTCAAAACCCCGTACGTTTGTATTGCTAATTCTATTGGTCTACCCGTTAAACTACACCTTACAACTCAGAGCCTATACTAAATAAACAGTAAAATGCAGACCGAATCACCGTCTTCCGCTAATACAACAAGCAACCAATGAACAGTGACATCTGCATGATTTTGCATACGAAAATAGAGTACAGCCTACAGTTCATTGAACTCGCGAATTTTTCAGGTCTCTACTCATTAGTTATCAGTAATTTCGTGTTTTTTTTTTCAGCGGTAAGCTGTTAGCGTGTTCAATTAAGGGCCAACGTACTCTAGGTATAACAACGCGCCCTCCAGGTCACGGGTAAGAGCAGGGCAAAGTTCTTTTGAGTTTGCAATCCCGTCAGCTCGGTGCGTCGCACCAAACAGCCGTCAGCACCCACTTGTTTTTTGATAGGCGCCCGCTCCAGCGACCCTGCGTGGGAGGGTTGGCAAATGGCTGTGCGCGGTCGTTTTCCCTCCCGTCGACAAAGGGTAGCGGGAGGAAGGGGCAGATTTTCGAAACAGCCGCGATTAGAGTAATAAGCCACTTATTGTAAAGTGCCTCGTGGAACGGTTCTCCCCGCGCCATTGATTACGGCGCCGCCACCGCAGCGCAGCACCGCGGCCGTCCGCGTAACTACGTCCTCGCCGAGTGGGCGGTGCTGTTTCTCATCCGCGACGCCGAGCGGCGCTGCAGCCGCCACGTGCTGCAGCCGCCACGCGCTGCCTGCGGAACAGAAAATCCGCTCACTTCACGCACATTCCGGTGCTGGAGTAATTGGGGATGAGAGTTGACAGTTCATTAAATAACACATTTTCTATTTGGAATGAAAATGAGGAAACAAGGTGCCTTTTTCTTTACTCAATCGTCAATTTCTATAAGAAAAACTTATATATAACTGCGTTTAGTTTTGCTTGTAATTTTGAAAAATTCTAAGTAAAAATTTTTTTACCAACTGTCAGTCGGAAAATAACCAAAATACTTCAGCATCAGTTAAAAAAACAAACGACTTGCTGATAGTACTACTGGGAACTATGTTTTTTTTTTTTTTTTTTTTTTTTACATATTTGTTTGGGAGTAATTGCCAATATAACACAACGAACTTCAGTGTACAATATTTTCAACTCGTAGTTGTAGCTATGTAGCTAGTAGTAGCTATGAATGGCGACATTTGTCATCAGGACATCGGACCAAGATGACGTCTGGAGATGAGTGTGTCCGGTCGTCACTAATAGCCCTTTATAAGGCAGTGGTAAATTATTTCCCGATGTACAATTTCATGTGTAACGGGCAGAGGTAACAGTATTCCCACCCGTGCATTGTGCTGCTACCTATTGAAATCCAAACAAACCAGCAGAAAACTAGGAAAGCACCTGATGTGATCATCGTGTAGTGATGTATACTCATGTCTATGGTGGTTGACCTTATTGTGGCAAGGAGGCATTATGCTATTTGAAGGTAAATAAAATTTTACCTGCTATTCTATTAACTTATATATTTACTGTGTGGTAACTATCATTCATTTAATTTATAAGCAAAACTAAAAGTAAAAATGTAAGAAAGTGTTTTTTACACGAATTATTCATTTGTCGTATGCATGTGGGAACATATTTACCAGTGCCCACATTCGGAACTGAATTTTTTCGGGAGCAACTAATAATGTGTTTTACAAGAGTAATAAAATGGTTCGTGACATTTTTTTTATTGTTGCAGCTGTTTACCTACAAAATTAGCGCTTTTAGTAAAGTCGGTCACTTAGTTTTCAATTTGTAAAGTCCTTGAATATAGCTTTGTTTTATCATATGTATAACAGTTATGGTTGAAGCATTAAAAATATTATTGTACTGCAGTCAGACTAAACGACCTCCAATAAACATTTCAGATCATGGCAAAGAAGAACGTAACCTGCGATGAAGCATTAGCTGTATATTTTTCGTTATCTGAACATGCGAGTGATTCTGAAGAAGATGATGACAGTTCGGACGAAGAACTTCCACGTGTTCCAACAGCTGTTAGAAATGGAGCTCAACCAATGCCTTCTTGTTCTGATGACAATGATGCAAGTATTTCTACTTTCACACCTCAAATTCAGTCAGTACAACAGCAACAACAAATAATTCAAGGCCAATAAAGGACAATAAAGAAGTCCACAAACACGTGCAGACAAACTCGTAGTGCACGACAGAAAACAGATGAAATATTGGACAGAAATCTTAGTAACGTCAGCATAGCTTCTTCAGGCAACAGTGATTCAGAAGATAGATTCGGTGCTGGAAAGTGAAGATAAAAGTAGTGAGGAAGTTTGGTCCCAACATGTGCCTCACTTTTATGATGCTTTGCCAGATTGTAGTGAACCTGTAGAACCTAGACCCCAGTATTCAGTTGTTGTGGTAGTAGCCCAGAAGAATTTTTCTCTATGTTCTTTGAAGACGAATTGTTTGAGCACTTAGTTTCACAAACTAACTTGTACGCAAAACAAAAAACAGTCTGACAAGCACCAAAACTGTCGCTTGGTAGAAAGTGTTTATACTGGTGTCTAAAGGGCCAATTTACTACTTAAGTAAACACAGGGCGATTGGAGTTCAAAAACAATCTAGTTTTATTATTCCTTTAACAGGTTCATCGACATACAAGTTCCCTAGACAACTCCCTCCCGTTTATGTACGTGGATTACTTATAGTTCGCGTCGTGG
>NQII01001940.1:167004-239605 GCA_002778355.1 Clitarchus hookeri | reverse complement strand
AACTCTATAAAATCAGGACTCTGATAAAGAGTCTTCATTCTAAATTTATGGCCGAATATTTTCCATCATCGTGTCAGTCATTCGATAAATGAATAATCCTCTTCAAAGGAAGGTCCTCAATGAAACAGCATATACTGCTAAAGCCAATAAAACGAAGTTAGAAGGTTTGTGCTAGATGTGATCCTGTCACTGGTTACATGAGCGAATTTGATATATATATATACATACATACAGGAAAGGGAACTGAAGCACGTGGACAAGCATCAGGATCAACACTTAGGTCGTTGTCGTCGTCACATAAGTCTGTTCAAGTTTGTGTGGCAGGGAACAACCGACTCTGATTGTATTTGATAACTTTTTTTTCTATTGAATTACTTGAGATACTTTGTGGCAATTATCTCTATGCGGTGAGCACTGTGAGGTAAAACAAACGAGACTGATCTTCATTAGTGAAAAAGAAGAGCCAGCTAGAAAAAGGAGAGCATTTTTATTCAGTGAAATGCAAGGATAACATGCATGCAAACATACTGTCCTCTGCACACAATCCAAAAGATTTTGAAGTTAAGCGCACACAGAGTGATGGTACAAGAACATTAGTCAAATGCCCAAAAGCTGGACGGGATTACATAAATTTTATGAGAGGTGTTGATTGCTTTGATTAAATACGTGCGATATATACAGTGTCGCGTCGTCCAAGAAAGTGGTGGCACAAAATTGTATCTTTTATGATAGATGCTGCACTTGTAAATTCATTAATTTTTTACTCACTGTGTAATAACACATGTTCAAAGTCTTGCAAACATCTTAGTTATCTCGTAGCTGTTGCAAAATACTTAATTGGTAATTTATCTTCCAGAAAACGAGAAGGTCCAATCTGTGCCAACTATCTGAACAAACGTTACCGACAGGAAAGCAAGCCGCTCTGAGTTCCACCAGAAATAAGGTTCACAAATGTAGGTGTACATTTACCAGTGGAACTGTCATCGTTCAGGAGATGCAAACTATGTTCATCGTGTAAACATGAAAGATGAACGAGAGTTGGCTGCAGTCAGTGCAGCGTACCTCTTTGTAGTGTCCGTTGCTTCAGATTGTTCCACATTAAGTGAACATTGTTGCTGTAATTTAAAATGAAATTTGCTTATTGTATGTTTTTGTAGGCCATGGGAAAATTTCTCCCACTTGTCAAATGTAGAAGAAGGCCGTGGGAAATATTTCTCCATGCTATTTTGAAAAAAAGTGATGTGAAATTTTTATGTTTAATGGTTTCTTGTATGACGTAGGTACCCATGTATTACAAATTTTGTATTCAAATTACATAAATAAAACTTTTAATATCATTGCTTTATAAAGGCCTCTAAACGCCGCCTGAATCAGCTTACGGCAACATGGACAAGGTGGGGACTCTCCAATTAGGTTTCAGTAGGAAGTGGTGTGAAAAATCCCTTAATATAATAGCTAAAATACCGTTATTTCTTTTGAAGCTCCCCCGAAATAATGTTTGTGGTTAAATTGTTATTTTATAATCTTAACGGCCCTGCCTACGAAGTCGGCAGCCTCGAGCTTCAAATGGGGAATCAATGTTAAACGAAATTCCTTCTAATTGAGTAAATTTTAGAGATAACTATTTCAAACAAAGAACATTTTGACGCGACTTTTTATTATTGCTAGACTATATGAAATTATTTTTGAAAATAATTATTTATTTATTTTTTTGTTATGTGTTAATTTTAATATTACATTCTAGAATATATATATATATATATATATATTAAACAAAAAAATCGGTAAGGGGTCTTAACATTGCAACATTCCTTGCATAGGTAGGCCGCTGAACGGTGTGCAGAGCTCCAGCAGAAAACGGTTTATTAAGAAACTGTCCAACGTGTCTGAAATAGGTCTGCTTACGAATATCAATTAAGAAACGTTTCGCGTCTGTATACGTTTTTCNCGAATATCAATTAAGAAACGTTTCGCGTCTGTATACGTTTTTCAGTTCCTCCATTTCGCTCTTAAGCATGTTTTTCTAATAGTGAAAATGGCTCAAACGGGTGTTTTCGCTGTAATTTTTAGGCATGAACATTCCGGTACAAAGCATTTAAAAAAAGGAACAGGGACGTGCATAAAACTTTTAATTTTTATTATCACGTCACAAAATCGTAGGGTCTCCGCTGGAAGCGTTGTAGCGACGCGTTATCGACGGCAAAACTGCACGCCAGTTCAGTGCTTTGCCCGTAGAGGCGACGAGGGAGTTGATGCGCGTGTCTCGGTCGCCCCTAGTGCTCCCGCGCTTTTAGGCCTCAGGCGCCCAAAATTCCTTCAACCAGGCAGCCACATAGAGAAATTTCACGTAGAATACTTTTGGTTTCAAACAGTTATGTTTGAAATTGACGCAATGAGAAGGAATATCTTTTAACATTAATTCCACATTTGAAACTAGCGGCTGCCAGCTTGGTAGGCATGCCCTTAAATGTTCAATAAACCCTCATCCCATACTGTTGTGCTCCACCTAACTCTGAGTTATATTTTGCTACGCCCCTACAGTCCTGCTAGCTAGGAAAGAATAAGATATTCAGTTCATAACATCTATCAAGTTTCTGACATCGGAGTACCTAGAATTTCATTCTGGTGAGGGCAAAAATTTATCTCGGGGGAGGTCACTAATAAAAACGTATTTCTTACAAGAGAAGTGGACCAGAAATAACACCGTAAGTAAGACATTTATTATTACAGTGCTGAGACATAACGGAAAATGTTCACGTCGTGACAAATTTTTAGAATGACCCAGTTTCGTTCTGGAGACATGTTTGCAACGGGCCTATCAGTGTTCTATGAATAGACGTACGAAACCGGGCTGTTGACACGCATGTAACTGGGACTATGAAATTAAATTGGGCAGTAATGTCACCATATCCTGGTTATCGACCGGGCTACCAGGAATATTACATAGGTTAAAAATACATGTAGTTAGACTCCAAAGAGTTTTTTCGTGGATTTATCACGCGTGGTCGCCAGAAAGATATCTAATTGTCCCTTGCATTGGATGAACTGGAACATAAGATGGGTTACTCAAACAACTCTTTGTACAGTTATTAATGTTTATGTTTTCTGTAACAGATTGAAAGAACTGGCCGTCTATCGGTGTCCAATGGCATAATGTACAGATTTACCAAGCGTAACATTTACACGGTTTCAGCAGGTTGCATGAGATGTTTTGATCAACTGGAAATAAAAATCCTTGTGTTTTTTAACATCATAAAACAAACTACGCAAGGATATTGTGTACCCCATGGAACTTCCACACACAGACATTAAAATTTTGTTAACTTTAACTGAATTTACTATAGCTATTAATGCCTCGCCCTCCTATGGCAATCAAAATAATGCATTTATTGGGGTAACAGGCTTCTCTTACAGCATTCGCCTCACATTGGCATCACATTCCTGGTATGTCACGAGTAGTAGAAATAGATGAGTCGGAGACAAGAGGATGGAGGATCGGAGCGTCGGAGCTGTTCATGCTCTGTCATTCCGGTCCTCCGGCGACCATTTCCCCTCAAAATTTCATCCCCCCCCCCTCAAAAAAGTACCGATCACCCCAGTTGCAACTACGATCCCCCTAAAGACACTTTTCGATCCAGCGGAAGGATTTGGGGGTTAGTTTTCGAGGGCAGAGCAGTGCCGGCTATATTGGTTTTATAGGCATAGGGTATGCCAAATCTATACACAGGGTCCAGGATCCAGAGTCAGAGCCGACCATAAGCCATCTTGGTGACCCCGGTGATCCTTAAGCTTTAAAATCCAAAAATATTTAAAAAGTAAAAAAACATTCTTAAAAAATTTCCAAAAAAATTATTTAAAATGCATAAAAAAATTATTTAAAAATATTAAAAAATTAAAATTTTGAATGTTTGGGCATATAGGGGACTCGGGAAAGGAACCGAATTGTCAACTGGTGATTTATATTATTAAGTCACCCAACCGCCATGTTGTATGTCAGTAAACTTGGCACAGTGACCTTTGACTTTGACATGTTGACCTTGAATGACCTTTGACCTTAAACCCAAAAAAATGGTCAAAAATAACAAAGATTTCATAAAATTTATTAAAAAATTGTAAAAATTATTAAAAAATAAAAAAGAAATATACAAAGAAATATGATTAATTAACTATTGAAAGTAAACATCTTTATGCCTACGCTTATGTTAAGAGCAAATTGGGAAAAGTAATTGTATGACTTCGCATCTTCTAAAAATTAGCCAATTTATGAACTATCAGCAATTGAAATATGTGTGCTCTCTGTTTAAAATGCACTAGAACAGGATTATCTAAAAAGCAATAAAACCGAGAATCACTTGTTCTCTTAACTGTAAAAGTGAAGGCTGCACGGAATAAAAGATGAATTTCGCTGGTAAACAGCATAAAACCGAGAACGACCTTCAACACATGTTTAATTTTGCTGTAAATAGCATAACACGTGAATGGCGATAGTTAACAACGTTATTATAAACACAAAATGAAACTCGAAAACATTAAACATCAATAATATGTTACGGGCCTGCTAAATTAAATACAATATTTAAAACAGCGAAAGAGATCAGCGATGTCCACTTGACGTACGGGCCGCACATACACTGAAGAGCCAAAAAAAACTGGTACACCTGCCTAATATCGCGTAGNTCCAATCTGCGCCAATTTGAGAAAGGGTTGCACGTCTGTCATGTTTAATGATTCTCATCAGTCGTCGTTTGTCCCGATCTTTCACTGTCTTTTTCCGGCCGCAGCGATGTCGAAGATGTGATGTTTTACCGGATTCCCGATATTCACGGTACACTCGTGAAATGGTCGTACGCGGACATCCTAATGTTATCGTTACCTCGGAGATGGTATGTCCCATCTCTCGTGCGCCGACTATAACACCACGTTCAAACTCACTTAAATCTTGATAACCTGCCATTGTAGCAGCAGTAACCGATCTAACTGCCGACTGCATCGCGTTACTCTGATTGGTTCCATACATCTGTTATTTACATACGCACGCCTATACCAGTTATTTTGGCTCTTCAGTGTACATTGCTGAAAGACTGACATGGCGCCAGAATGGGTAGGAAAGGGAAACTGCGCGTGGATTCCAAATATTTCAATTAACCCTCAGTCGTCATTCCGCCAATGATTCCACTGAATGGACTGGAAACCTCTGCCAATGTCAATTCCACCCGGTCATCCCCTCGACCGTAGCTACATACCTTGCATTGCGCGAGGCTCCCTTGGTTCCAAATTTGAAACATTCATTAGCTAACAGTTGCTTCATATTGCCTGCGGATTCCGCGCACTTGTCTTGGTTGATTAGTGTGGAACTGTGAGGATCTGTGTTCGACCCTGGGGCGCTATTGTTCGAGGAGTTTCATTTCCGCTGGACACAAAGATGCTTTTGTTTGTCCCAAGTAATTTATTGACTCCCAGTGATCATTTGGTTGGAGTAGGGGCAGCGGTGGCGTAGTGTCCAGGGCGCTCGCCTCCCATCACGGCGATCCGGGTTCGATCCCCGGCGGGTTCACTCCCGGATCCTCGCATGTGGGAATCGTGCTGGACGATGCCGCTTGCCGGCGGGTTTTCGCAGGGTATCCCCGTTTCCCTTGCATTCCAGCGCCGCTCCATTCTAGGGTCTCATTTCTGTCATGTCCGGGGATGAGGGATGACGGTCACCTACGGGTCCCAGCTGGATAGACCGTCACTCGGAGGGTGTTGCCTTGCCCTGGGTGCACACGCCATTTATTTATTTACATAGTTGGAGGTAGCGACATCCCTAACAGTTGGTTTAAATAACAAATAATACAGTCTGCATTGCAAAAATTATGATAAAAGAACTGTAATAAGAATGCATTCTACTCACATCCCAGATAAATAATTTGATCAAGAATAAAACTATGGTATGCTGAAAGTTGCGGTTTTTAATTCACTGAAATATATTAAAAGATCTAGGACTGAATCTTATAACTTAAGCTTCCTGTAAAATTATTTTTAATTCGATTTTGTGTTTAGTTTCTTACTACGACCTGACCATTCTCTTCGAAGATCTCTTCCAGATTCAATCGTATTCAAGTAAACTGAATACATCTTGCTTGGAATTAGCAGATCATGCTTAGTGTGTAAACTATTGTTTCCCTCTTGGCATTTCGTATGATGATAAGCATCATTATGTCCATACCGGTACAGTTGTGGTAAAAAAAATATAAAGAATAATTGTGTTTGACATGGCGATCACGCAAAACTGCTGAACTAAAATTCTTCGTTGAAGTAGAGTTATTTCGCACGTAATACCTTCTATTTATTTGTAACAATTTCTAAATAGTGAACTTGTTGCGGGGGAAATTTATCAGGCTGTATTGTTTGAATGACACTTGAAATGTGGATAAATCATTAAGTGAGAACTTACCCTGCCTGGACATACGCCATTGCAGAACTACTGCCGCCGTTAAAAAAAAACATGTGCGTAACCAAGCCAAGACTAGCTGTTGCCAACATAAATTCATACCGCAAAAATAACCTCACAAGGAATTTAGCCAAGAGTTGTACCAAATCAGACGAAACAAAACCGTATTCGCCTGTATTGTCTTCGTTGGGCGTTGTATACAGATCTTTTTCGTTGTGTAGGCTACTTGTATATGTTGTCTTGTGTTAGTTTCTCGTTCGTTTATCGTCTTGTTATGTTTCATTTAGTTTGGTGTAACTGATGACTGGATTCTTTGTGGGATCACTTTTTTTTTTTTTTTTTTTAATATATATGTTGGTTTGTTTTCGTAAATGTTTTTAATGAAGTGTCTGTTTTTTTTCCTTGCGACATGGTTCTGTAATTGCGTATGTCCGAAGTAATAATTTTTCATGAAATTTATCAAAATGAAAGTGCTGCACTTTCTTTCCCGTTCAGTTAAAAAAAAAAAGTTTAATCAGCTTCACCGGAAGTACGGGAGGAGTTGCCCTGGCAGACGAGCGACCGCGCAACGCAATTTCCTGCAATCCGCCGAAAGAACGAGGCGGGAAGGGGAAGTTGATGGGGAATCGGGCGGACAGCGGGATGCGACACGGCGTACACGCACGCACGCACACAGCTCTCGCCTAAAGAGTTAAATATTTTACTGGGTGCGCTGCGAAGCCCTATCAAACATTTTGCTGGGTCGCGGAACAACAAAGAGGGTCGGCGCATAATGAGATTGACCGTTTGAGGGGCGGAAAGGGGGTGGATGATGCGCAGTTTTTATCCCGGAGGGGTGAAACAGGGAATGGGGTGGAGCGGCAACGGAAGTGGGCGCAATTAACAAAGGAAGGGCGGCACGAACAGAGAGAGAGAATTAGAGAGTGAGAGAGAGAGTGAGGAAGAGGAGCTGCAATGTGAAGTAGTGGGAAGAAGGGATTTCGGCGACACGAGAAAATAAAAGTTTTNGTTAACTACCTGCTTGCAGCGCCAGAATGGAAGTTGAAAGGGAGGGTCGACGGTCGGTTTGAGTTGCCAGGACCCGCGCTCTCACGGAAATTGGAATTACCTCTGAATTTTGTTTTCGCTACCTCGTGGAAATAGCTTTACAGTTCGCTCGTTTACCCTCAGCGTAATAATCATATTTTTAATAATACACGAATGCAGCGATTGGAAAGCCTGAAGCTGCAAAAACAAAACACCGCAGTTAACTCTCTCTTTCCTCTTATTTCAATTCGTGTAATATTTCCCGTTTAAAAATTATATTGGAATTGTAGAACTACTCAAATATTAATAGCAGGTATATTTAAATTTCGACAGTTTTGCCAGAAAAGTGTCTGTTGATTTTCACTTTTTACAGGCAGTTGTTTTGCGACACTTTAAAATTAAATTTGAAAAAAAAAAAAAAAAAAAAAAANCTTTTGAGGCAACGAATTTTAGCTAAATTCGCCACATGATACCCTCCCCTTGAGCTTGGCCATGGTATCATTGAGTTAGCCAGAACATTTATACAGAAAAACAAAATAGTCAAATGTTTCTGGGACTAGTTAGTCAAAATAGACTTGGACCACCTTTTCCCACATGCCAATCTCATGGAATCTTGTTAAAATGGACACAAAGCCAGTACAAGTATTGTGGCATTGTATTTAAATATCTTACGTACGCACGTGGTATGGATTTTTCTCCCATTTAAATAAAACTTAAAAAAATTAATAAACTTTGTGTGTTTAGAATTTTATTTTCGCTCCCCCCCCCCCTTCTCTATANTATATCTCTCTCTATCTCAAATTAAGTTTTTATTGCAGATAATTTACAATTGGCACAAACTCTATATACTCACAAAAAATATATTGGGAGGTTTCTTATACTTGATTTTTCAACACATGCAACAAAAAGTATAGAGGTATATACTTGAATAAATATATTTAACTATGTCGGTTGGTTATTTTGGGATACTCCCTTTTCCCACACAAATGCATTCCTACGTTGCTCCACCCTAGGGTCTGAGTGTTTGCACACTTCAGGAATGATGGCCAGGTGTGTTACACAGAATCTAGGTCGCAACCGTGTCCCAGCATATTTTAAATGATGTCTTCACTGGCATAGGCTGTTCCGCTTATACTGAGCGCTTTTGAAATGAACGTTTGAAAAATATCACTGCCTATGAATGAAGTGAAATGAAATGCGCAGTCGCTCGTCTGCCAGGGGAGCTCCTCCCGTATTTCCAGTGAAGCTGATTAAAACTTTTTTTTTTCTGAAAGGGAAAGAAAGTGCAGCACTTTCGTTTTGATAAATTTCGTGAAAAATTATTACTTCGGACATACGCAATTACGGAACCGTGTCGCCAAGGAAAAAATGTACCTGCATGTATTTTAACGCTTGCATTTACTTGCACGCGCCTATGAGAGTTGGTAACGGCAGAGGGAACGTAGTTCCAGGACTTAACTTTGAATAAAAAGTGTTAAGTAAACATGTGTGATTACTGAAACGATTAATTTTGTTATTTGTTTAGTTTTAATTCATGTAGGCGTAAGATTAAGGAAATTTTTTAAATATTTAATTTTTAATAATTTTACAGTTTTACTTGACCGACGCGACGCATGAATAAAGTGATCATACCCACGTAAATGTTAATTTTGCATATATTTGCGAAGTCCATACGAATAGATCGTGAGCAGGGCTTTCAAAAGCGCTCGGCTTACCGATAACAGCCTATATTGTTCGTCTAGCGTGCGTTTCTATTAGAAACTGACTAATTTTTATGTTTTTTCTTTTGAGAGCGTAATGCTTAAAATTTGATGAGAAGTGGAATGCTTCTTCCCGGGAGTCGACCGAAAACGCGAGAGAATTCTATATTCCGCTTCTGAGTTGCAAATGAACTCCCCTGACTGGAGAGCGTAAGAAGCTTACTCCGTCGGCGCATAAAACACAACGCTACACAAAAGATTAGTCCACTGTTATGGTTTTAACGTCGGCGGCTTGGTGCCTTGAAAAGCTGGGAAGCTTATCTAAATGCTCTTAGCTGCAAAACTAGGCCGAATTTACGGCGCCGCCTCGCGTGGTCGGTCGCCTCCGAGACACCAAGTTATCGTGTGCTGCGTTTCGCCGGCGAACGTGTTAGGTTTCACAATACACAGGCAGAGAGTCGCGTATGTATTTATAGCAGATCCGTATGTGTTATCGTTGGCCTTATGTATTCATTTGCTGGTATAGTCCATTCACGGTTACTTCCAGCTTTTCTGAAGCCTTGCATAAGTTATACTTTCAGAGTATTACTCCGCCTCATGCAAACAAAGATTAATTAAGTATAGAAAATTACACCAAAGGTACCACGCACCGCATTCGTGCGCACTCAGATTAATGATATTTTGCATAAGAACTATTTCTTGACAGGCATTGCCAGCACATCTATTTTCTCTCTGGATTTATTAATATTAATCAAAAATGAAATATTGAAATTTGACGATAAAATATAAGCGAAAGTTCAATTAAACCCAAATTAAGATATTTTTATGTTAACAGAAGTATAAAAACGCTTGTAACACTTTACATATTTATGAGACAACCAAACACATCATACATGGGGTGATTTTTCAAAGGTTTAATTGAAAAAGTGTGAAGAAACCGTGAATAGACTATATGAACCTTCTACCTGATGTTTCACAATACAGTCGTAATGTTAAAATTTATGGCAAATCGAGTTGGCGTATATTTGCTTTGCACACATTATATTACGAATTGGGCATATTAGTAACATATTTAGGTTCCTAATAATTTCACTTATTTGACTGATGCATGAATAAAGTGATAGTGATAGGGCCCATGGCAATGTAAATATAACATGTGGCGGAAGGATACGTTATCAATATGAAAAGTAGATCTAAAGTAGGTTTCCAGAAGTTCTCGGTTAACCTACAGTACAATTATTCATATAGTCTATTTGCGGTTTCTTCACACTTTTAGAACCAAACCTTTAAAAAAATCACCCTCATGTATGAGATGTTTAATTGTTTTTTTAATAAATATTTAATCTGTAAAATGTGTTTTATACACGTGTTAACATAAAAGTACTTTTTTTTGGTTAAATTTATTTATAATTATGTTTCACCTATACATTTTATATGTATAATTAGTATTAATAAAACAGTGAGAAAATAGGTGTGTTGGTAATGCCTCGTAAGAAATAGTTATTATGCAAAATATAATTAAACTGAATGCGCACGAATGCGGTGTGTTGTCCCTTTGCTGTAATTTTCTAGAATTGGGTAAGCTTTGTTTGCACGAGGCGGAGGAATATCCTGGAAGTAGAACTTCAGCAGGGCTTCAGATAAGTTGTAAGCAACCGTGAATGAACTGTACACTTCCGTGCAAAGTACTTTTATTCGTGCTGAATTTTCGCGGGTAGTCTTTCGTACGCATACAACCTTCCTGGAAGTGAAAAAATTTAGTTGATGACGTTATCCCTCGTTCCTCGTCAACGTTTCTTCCTGCTATTTATTATCCTTTCGCCTGGGCCACGGAGGGTTTGACAGCGGCGGCGTAGTTCTTACATGGCGAAAAGGCCGCCTGGCTTCGAAAAAACCGCGTAGGATTCAAATCCAAGGTGCACCATTACGTGTTGTAGGCTGTTCACGGTCAAGTGTGAGCACTTTTGACGCCCTTGTTCCTTTTTCCTATAAGTAATTTTTTAAATCCTTTCACATTTTTTGTAAATAAATATTGCCATGTAAGTAATAAACACAGTGTATATACACTGAAGAGCCAAAAAAAAAAAAAAACTGGTATAGGCGTACGTAAATAACAGAGGCATAGAACCAATCAGAGTAACGCGATGCGGTCGGCAGCTAGATAGGTTACTGCTGCTACAATGGCAGGTTATCAAGATTTAAGTGAGTTTGAACGTGGTGTTATAGTCGGCGCACGAGAGATGGGACACAGCATCTCCGAGGTAGCGATAACATTTGGATGTTCGCGTACGACCATTTCACGAGTGTACCGTGGATATCGGGAATCCGGTAAAACATCACATATTCGACATCGCTGCTGCCGGAAAAATATCGTGAAAGAACGGGACAAACGACGACTGACGAGAATCATTAAACGTGACAGACGTGCAACCCTTTCTCAAATTGGCGCAGATTGGATTTGTGGACTGCCCTGCACGATTCATTGTGTTTATTGCCTCCTGCTTACCTTCAGACATTATCCGAGTCCATGCCACGTCGTCTTGCGGCACTTCTGCGTGCTTGGTGGGGCCCTACACGATATTAGGCAGGTGTACCAGTTTTTTTTTGGCTCTTCAGTGTATTTTACCTGACTCAAAATTTAACGCCTAAGGCTAGAGTAAAATCAATGAATTCGCAATTATTCCAAATGAGAGGGCTTCAAAAAGTGCTCCCTTTACCGTGAATAGCCTATACCTATGATTACGTGCGCTTGGCCACTGATACAAGCAGACAAGATTGTTAAATGTCAGCTGCAGCTACGATTACATCTCGTGGTATAGGTTTTTCATGGTAAACTGAGAACTTTCGAAAGCCCTGCTTTAAGACCTACTTGTGTGCACATTGTGTAATCTTCTACTATATGTTAAAAATTAATATAGTCATAGTCTGATCACTTTGTTCGTGTTTCAATAAAAAAACTGTTAAATTATCAGGAAAGTAAGTATTTTATAAGTCTGCCCATGTCTACACTTATGTGCATTAAAAAAAACAACAAAAAGTAAAATATATAATTTTAGTGTTCACAAATGTTTACCTACACGAATAAATATTTAATATTGTGCCAGCAGTTTTAGTGTTACTACTACAGTGATTTCTTTGTTATCTGTAACTGATGTTACTTTTAATGCAATATGCTGTTAATCTATTAATGTAAATGTAATATTAAGGCGATGTTTATGTTGCGGCATAACCAATTTTGTGTTGAATTGATGTTTTGCACTTGTGTTAACAGTTTTGTTGTGTTTCCTTTACCTTGAAACAACATTCCGATGCAAAATAAATTAAGTAAAATTATGTTGTCACAAAAATAAATATTACCAACGGAGCAGAAAAAATGCCGGCCGGGAGGGGAATCGAAACGGCGCCTTTAGTGCTTCACGTTCTCCGCTTTACGAAACCCAACGTCCTACCAACTGCTCTGTTTTAACACATATGATAGTGTTTCATATTGTAAGTATTCAGTACAACATAGCGACAAACTAGAGTGCTCTTTCGTTATGTGGAAATACTTTATGCTCTAGATATACATGCAGATTTGGCACTCGTAAACTGCTTTGCAAGGCTTGAGAGCGGGTCTAAGCTACATTTAGTTCTCATACTATACTTTAGATTTGAAATATAGTGATTTCATTTTACGAAGTTATCGCTGTTCCTTAGTATCCGCCACTTTACAACGCCAAGTCAGTGTAAACTTGTGTTGGCTGGACATCGCTGTAATGTCGCAGTAACACATAATATTTTTGTTCTTCCTGTTAATTTAAGCGTAATACAACATTTGATTGCGGCAACATTACTTCTTAGCTTTATTAACATTAACACCTCAACAGTAGGTATATTTTAATTATAGTAATATAACACTTTGTAAATGGTTAACATTATTAACTTCATCGCAACATTATTTATTGTACAACACAAACGTTTAAAGAAAAGCCTCAATAGTATTTTTTTGTTGTTGTAAGAACATTATACTTTTTTCTGTGCAGCACTTTTAATTCAACGTTGTGGCATGGAACTACTCTCCCTCAGTCGTTACCGACTTTACTAGGCACATGCCACTCATTTTGCCAGTTAAATAACATGCAGTTAGGAACAATAACATTCCTTTGGGAAAAATAACGTGCAGTTACGAACAATAACATGCAGTTAGGAACAATAACATGCAGTTAGGAACAATAACATGCAGTTAGGAACAATAACATGCAGTTAGGAACAATAACATGCAGTTAGGAACAATAACATGCAGTTAGGAACAATAACATGCAGTTAGGAACAATAACATGCAGTTAGGAACAATAACATGCAGTTAGGAACAATAACATGCAGTTAGGAACAATAACATGCAGTTAGGAACAATAACATGCAGTTAGGAACAATAACATGCAGTTAGGAACAATAACATGCAGTTAGGAACAATAACATGCAGTTAGGAACAATAACATGCAGTTAGGAACAATAACATGCAGTTAGGAACAATAACATGCAGTTAGGAACAATAACATGCAGTTAGGAACAATAACATGCAGTTAGGAACAATAACATGCAGTTAGGAACAATAACATGCAGTTAGGAACAATAACATGCAGTTAGGAACAATAACATGCAGTTAGGAACAATAACATGCAGTTAGGAACAATAACATGCAGTTAGGAACAATAACATGCAGTTAGGAACAATAACATGCAGTTAGGAACAATAACATGCAGTTAGGAACAATAACATGCAGTTAGGAACAATAACATGCAGTTAGGAACAATAACATGCAGTTAGGAACAATAACGTGCGGTTAGGAACAGTAACGTGCAGTTAGGAACAATAACATGCAGTTAGGAACAATAAAATGCAGTTGGGAACAATAACATGCAGTTAGGAACAATAACATGCAGTTAGGAACAATAACATGCAGTTAGGAACAATAACATGCAGTTAGGAACAATAACGTGCAGTTAGGAACAGTAACATGCAGTTAGGAACAATAACGTGCGGTTAGGAACAGTAACGTGCAGTTAGGAACAATGACATGCAGTTAGGAACAATAACATGCAGTTGGGAACAATAACATGCAGTTAGGAACAATAACATGCAGTTAGGAACAATGACATGCATTTAGGAGCAATAACATGCAGTTAGGAACAATAACATGCAAATAGAAACAATAACGTGCAGATAAGAACAATAACATTTTTCAAACGTTGGTTTCAAAAGTGCTTAATTAACCGTGAACAGCCTATAATGCCTCGGGCCCCACGCACTCTAAAACTGAAACAGTTCAAACTTTTCCAAATCAGAGAATTTTACTGCAGATTTGGTGAAACTGTTCCACTCGAATCAGTAAAATTCTTCTAATCATTTTAGTGATTTATACTGATTTCTAGTGAATTGCACTGGTCCGACAGTAGAACCGTGCACTTCAGTTATTCACCTGTAGGTAACGACTCATAAACTGAAGATTCAGAATAATCATTCTACTGATTGAAATCGATGATTGAGATTTAAGGTGTAAATTGTTACAGTAACAGCAAACAGTATTGCAGTGCGCCTACCGAGTGGGTTGGTGCACTGGTAACTCACTGGTCATCGGTTTTCTCCATGGTTTCCCGAAATCACTGCAGGCGAATGCTAGTACGGGTCCTTAACAAAGTCCATGGCCTGTTCCTTCCCATTCCTTCCCCAATCCCTTCTCCTTGTTTAACTTGCTCCGTCTCTAATGACCTCGCTGTAGACAAGACGTTAAGCCCACCTACCCACCTGTAGTGCGTCTACGTATGGTAAGCCGAGGAATGACACTGTGTGTTAGCTAGCTACCTTCTAACAATGCTGAAAAAGGACGTCATGTCTCATTTATAATTTGCTTAAACACAACCGCGAGATGTAAATCACAGCGAAACTGTTTCAATCCAGTGAAGTTCCATGCACGAAAGGTTGTATCCGTTTAATTACGCACTTCGGCAAGAGTCTTGTTTACTATCTACGTTATACCGACTGTATACACGCCCGTTCTATTCCAGCGAACCTGTTAACCAATATTCTGACATTGGCCACGTGCCACTGTAAAGCAGTCACAAACACGAACGTGTTATTTCTATACCAAGTATTACTTTACTGTACCGGTTTGATTTGCCATTAAACTTGAACATAATATGTTATATAATACGTTATTACATTGAAATAATTGTCATAATTCGCAGTTGACATTACACCAGTTAGTGTTTATCTTTCAAGAGAAGCATTTGAAGGAATTTCTTCAACTTTGGTATCAAAGGTATTGTATCGATCGCGAACGAGCAATAACTGCCATTAATGTAGTCTTCTCAGAGAAAAATGTAAATATAGACGGCCAGTTTGAGAATAGCTAGCAGTTTTAAATATTTATTGATATTAAATAAATTATACAGTGTTTCACCGTGTTCCTTTTTTTATAATTTCCTTTCACTTCCTATCTCTGTTACACACTTTCTTCTTATTATTAATTTCTCTCTCTCGTGTTATATTTAGTCATTTCATCTTCATTCCCGCTCCGTGGGATTTATCATAGAATAACTTCTTGCGATTTTTTTAAATTACAGCTTCGTTAACTATGTATACTTTCAAGTTTAAAAAAAAAAACTGAAAGGATCACTAGACGCAAATAAAATTAAAGCACGTTCGCGGTTAACTGAGCGCTTTTGAAATCAGTCTTTAAAATAATTTCCCGCCTCCTCCTATCCCCGTAACTGTTCACATTTTTACGGACACGCAGACTCGCAACTCCCAATACAGTAAAAACAATCTAGAAAAATAGTTTTTTTTTTCATTCTTAACGTTGTATTGAAAGTGTAATTTTTTTTAATTTGTGAACACCGGAATAATTTATTCTGGCTTTCGTTTCTTTTATAAACAAAAGTGAATATTTTGATATCTCACGCTCTCCAAGTTTTCAAAGTTTTACTATATACAGAGGTGACAAAAGTGATGGGATAGCAATATGCAAATATACAGATGGCAGTAGTATCGCGTACAAAATGTATAAATGGGCAGTGCATTGGTTGGGCTTTCATTTGTAGTCAAGTGATTCATTATGGCTGCAGGGCGGGAATTAACAGACTTTAAACACGGAATGGTAGTTGGAGCTCGACACGTGGGACATTCCATTTCGGAAATGGTTAGGGAATTCAACATTCCGAGATCCACAGTGTCAAGAGTGTGCCGAGAATATCTCATTTCAGGTATAACCTCCTACCATGGACAACGCAGTGGCCGATCGCCTGCACTTAATGACCGAGAGCAACGACGTTTGCGCAGAATGGTCAGTGTTAACAGACAAGCAACACTGCGTGAAATAACCGCAGGAATCAATGTGAGACGTACGACGGATGTGTCCATTAGGACAGTGCGGCGAACTTTGCCTGTACTGGGCTATGCCAGCAGAAGACCGACTCGACTAACAGCACGACATCGCCTGCAGCTCCTCTCCTGGGCTCGTGACCATATCGGTTAGACCCTAGACGACTGGAAAACCGTGACTTGGTCAGATGAGTCCCGATTTCAGTGGGTAAGAGCTGATGATAGGATTCGAGTGTGGTGCAGACCCCACGAATCCATGGACCCAAGTTAACATCAAGGAACTGTGCAAGTTGTTGGTGGCTCCATAAAGGTGTAAGCTGTTTTTACATGGAATAGACTGGGTTCTCTGGCCCAACTGAACCCATCATTGACTGGAAAGGTTTATGTTCAGCTACTTGGAGACCACTTGCAGCCATTCATGGACTTCATGTACCCAAACAACGATGGACTTCATGTACCCAAACAACGATGGAATTTTTATGGATGACAATGCGCCTTGTCACCGGGTCACAACTGTTCGCGATTGGTTTGAAGAACATTCTGGACAGTTCCAGCGAATGATTTGGCCACCAATATCACCCGACAGGAATCCCTTCGAACATTTATGGGACATAATCGAGAAGTCAATTCGTGCACAAACTTCTGCTCCAGCAACACTTTCACAATTATGGACGTCTATAAACGCAGCATGACTCAGTATGTCTGCCGGGGACTTCCAACGAATTGTTAAGTCCATGCAAAGTCGAGTTGCTGCACTTCGCCGGGTAAAAGGAGGTCCGACACGATATTAGGAGGTTTCCCATGGCTTTTGTCACTTCAGTGTATATATATATATATATATATATATATATATATATATACACACATACACACACCACACACACACAGAAATAGATCGAATCAATCCCAGTTTCAATTTATCATGCTGTGGAAGAAAGCTTAAAAACTCACAGAAATGTATATTCTAAGCTGGGCTGTCAAAATTGAGCGTATCTAATATCTCATACCATATCCGCAGTCTTTACACTTATAAATAAAGAAGCAGAAAATAGACGTGCTCAATTCACTTATGTCACATGACTCCTTATATACCTAATATTTATAAAGTAAATATTCGTCACCTAAAATTATATATATATATATATAGTGATTACGAGAAAACCCGCTCTTTCGCCTCCTTGGCGAACAGGGCTAAGTCTCCCGATAATCACCACCTTCACAAAATTTATTATCTTGTTCTCTTCACTGAGAAAACTACCATTCAATAAAATTATAATTGGCAAAAATTCAAGGTGTGATGTTATGTCGGGGATAAAATGAATATTAACCCTGCCACGGAACATATGTGCATTCTATAAAAAGGAAAATTCTGAATTTTTTAAACCTTCTTTTTAAATTATTTGAGTATAGCTGCTTAGTTAATTGCAAAAATCGTATAAAATGGTAATAGCAAAAAAAATGTTCGTGATATATATTTATTTTGCCGAAATAAATAACTTGATAGTAATCAATAATTAATTTCTTACCTTGCGTATTTTTTATAATATCATACAAACAGAAAGATTAAACAAATCTTGACAGTAACTTCATAAAACCTATGAAAGGAAACTGAAATCATAGCCAAGATCTGAACAACCAAACAACTGGCATTTTACTGGCTGTGATCTACAAAATGCTGAGCTGTCATTCAAATGAAGGATGTGGATGTACCCGCTTATGAAGTCAATGCGAACGCCATGAGGTAGACCAGCAGCTAGATGAATTCGCACTTATGAAGTGAATGCGAACGCTGTGAGGTAGACAAGTAGCTAGATGACCTCGCACTTATGAAATGAATGCGAACGCTATGAGGTAGACAAGTAGCTAGATGACCTCGCACTTATGAAGTCAATGCGAACGCTATGAGGTAGACCAGCAGCTAGATGACCTCGCACTTATGAAGTGAATGCGAACGCTATGGGGTAGACAAGCAAGTTCCCGGTGGAACCGGCGCTGGCCTCACCAAACCTCCCCTCCTGGTGGCCGATACCTATTGAAAGGTTATGCCAGAAGTACTTATTTCTACTGTACGTTAATCTCCCACAAACAAAAAGCTAAATCGACTCTTTTGTATCGCAGGGTAACACCGGGAACTTGCGTTTTTTAAATCCGCCATGCTGGCCGAACAGAATCTAATTGGAAAAACCTAGTGATTTTAATCATGCATACCTAACGCGTACTGTGCGAGTCCTTCTTTCACGTGAAATTAAGCATGGCGGCGCACCCTTAGCACAAACACGGCCNACCTAACGCGTACTGTGCGAGTCCTTCTTTCACGTGAAATTAAGCATGGCGGCGCACCCTTAGCACAAACACGGCCCAGTGCGCTCGATTGAGGGACTGGACTTAGATTTGGGGGACAAACGGTAAACCAGTATTGTTCCCCGCATCCTCGGAAAGAGCATAAAACTTCACCACACTGTAGACTTTCCGAACCATCACATTCGTGGATGTCGGTAGGAAGCAAGTCATGACCAGTATCCTGACGGGCAGGAAGAGTTTCCCCGGGTTGAGCCGCTGACGCAGTGACAGCACTCCACTTGCCAAGGGCCTCGTCGCGATTCTCCGCCACCGTCCACTGATCACTCCCGTCTTCTTTCCTCCGTATTTCCTGCTGTTGTTCTGCCTGTCTCCAGTAGGTGCGATCATCGTGGCAGAGAAAGGGAGAGTTTCCCTGGGCATGTGCAGCAAGCACACGCATGCCAGGGCTTCGTCGCGATCCGATTCTGGCCAGTCAGACACATCCTACTGACATCACACACTCATATAAACATATGCATTTACCCTTTGAACATTAATTATCCTTTAGTTATCCGTATTCTTATTCCATTTTTTATTGCTGGGATGTCATCGTGTTTCCTAGGTAGTACTTAGTACACCCAGGAAAAAGTACACAAGCAGCTAGGTGACCTCATGATCCATTCTTAGATCACAGGTTCAGTGCCGTATAATCTGTTCAAGCTTTCAACGAGTTGAATCTATGGCGCTGGTCGATAGTTGTTATTACAAATGCCGCCAAGTTCATTCGTATGCCTACGAAAATATCATCATGTTTAGGTTCCTTATTCTACTAGTACAGAAATAAAATCGTAGCAAAATTCGTTATATTGTAAAAAGCACAATTCAAATTTTTAAAACTAGTGCTCTTCATTCTCTCTTTTAGTTTTACTACTAGTACTGAAAAACTATCCACAAGAGCAAAAGTTATTTCTGGTCAGTTGCAAAACGAGTAATTAAAAGTGCTCTAATACTCAACTCGACTATCACTAACGAACTGCAGTAAATTTGTGGCTCCGTAAAGATGTTCCTTACGAAAAGAATCAGTGATAGTGGTGTACTCGTTTAGTGCTTTTTATATCTTTTGTTAAATGTTAAGTCTTGCGTGGAAAATAAAAACAATAACTTTTCGTTCGCGTAAGTGGTAATCAGCCGCAGGTAAAAAAAATTTCCAAGTATCCGTTTAATATATAGTTATTTCAGACGTGGCTCATCATTTATGCTCATATGTTCATGTTCTCGAGGAATTCCGTTCCCAAGATACAATTTCAAAATTCTGTAAACGAGACCCATCTCCAAGCACAAACGAATTCTTACATTCTGAAAAACTGCCGCCTTTTTTCGTTGCCCAAAGGAAATAAAATTAATCGCTTGCAGTATCTAAGCCTGTGTTTTGCAATATTCCGATATAAGACAGCCTTTGTAGGGCCATACAGTATATATATAGGCTTTAGCAATAAAACCCAACATTATAAAAGATTTACTCTTTCTGATGTTACATTTTTTCTCAGCTTATTCTGATTTGTTTACAATTACGAAGTAGAGTGGGCTTTATACGTAGGAAGTAAAGTTTTCCAATGCATCGACGTAAATAAACGCTTAGAACTAATTATATTTTTTCCCTCCCACAAAACTTTTAATTAGTTCTAGATTATAAACTGCGTGTAGTTAATATTTTACACGCTGGAGTAAGTATATGGCGCAATAGTAACTTATTAATATTTCTAAAATTCTACAGCGTCTCTTGTTTTTTTTTTTGCTGCACCAGTTTGTAAAATTAGGCAGGAAGAAAGGGGGAAAAAAATCAGAGACTTAAAAAATGTGTTTAGTTGTGCGTGAAAGAAAAAAATATAGGCTGGCCGTTCTGTCGAAAGACAATGTGCATATACCTGGAACAGACAGCGAAGGGCCTTGGATCGAGCCAGCCGCGGCCTAAAACGTCCGGATACACGATGCAAACATATTTCAAGTTACTCAGCATCTGAAGTGTCGAAGAGAAAGAGAGATGGAACTACCACTGACGGGCTGGCCTTTGTGTGATTAGAAAATTTTCCCCCGTGGACCAGATCGTTTAGGATGTTCACGATTATTTGAGCACTTTTGAAATCAACCTTTGAAAAATTGTCACCTGCGAGTATTTTAACAGGCACGCTAACTGGACGGGATATAATAAAGTTGGTAACACCGGAGGGAAAGAAGTTCCGTGTCCTTAAGTTAAATTAGAAATGTTAGGCAAACATTTATGAATCATTAAATATTTTATTTGTGTTGTATTAAATGCTTATGTGTAAGCATTAC
The DNA here is from genome assembly GCA_002778355.1 of Clitarchus hookeri. Classification (NCBI taxonomy): domain Eukaryota; kingdom Metazoa; phylum Arthropoda; class Insecta; order Phasmatodea; family Phasmatidae; genus Clitarchus; species Clitarchus hookeri. Next base: position 218,476 of record NQII01001940.1, on the reverse strand, counting down.
TTTTGTAATAATTATACAGTTTACTTGAACGACGCATGAATAAAGTGATTAGGCCCATGAAAATGTTAATTTTACATCAAATGGCGGAAGAATACACAACGTGCATGCAAGTAGATACTTGATTCGGTTATGGCTAGGTCTAGATGGTTATTACGGGCGTATTAAAAAAAAAAATATATATGGGGCTAATAATTACTGTTGTAATAATAAAGTGCAAGAAATATGTCTACCTTACCGCAGCATAGACTCCATTAGTATTCCGGTCTATCGTATGCAACTACGCGTGTTGCGAATTGTTAAATGTCAAAATAACCCGACGGTTTGACCATTGTTGTTATAATCAATCCGTGGTTACTTCCAACTTTTCTGAAGCCCTGCTAAAGTTGTACTTTCGGGCTGCTCACTTTGTATCCTTCCGCCACATTTCAGCAAAACGTAAACAAGTCCGGAAGAAAAAAAGATGTAGAAACAAACACGCCGTATTCGAGCGCTGAACAGATGATAAAATATTTTATTTCTACAATTAAACGTGTTTCCAAAAATGCATTCCTGAAAACCTAACTATTACAAAATAAGACTTTTAATTTAAAAACTACGTAAAATAAATTAATCTGATTACATTTTACAAGAACTTTTTCTACTAGTATGAAATTTACAGTTTTTAGCTAAATATAAGCAAAAAATTTATTTGGCGAGAAAAAAAAAACCTACCTTTATGTTTNATGAAATTTACAGTTTTTAGCTAAATATAAGCAAAAAATTTATTTGGCGAGAAAAAAAAAACCTACCTTTATGTTTAATTGGAATACGAAAAAGATCGTGGTTTATGATTTGTTTAGGAAACCTCGAAAAGTTTAATGCGTGGGGACATTTTACAAAGGTTTTATTCAGAAAGTGTAAAGACACTATGAATAGGCTATATATAGTATGTATCGGCAAATTTATTTCCTCATTTTTCACAGAGAACAGTAAAAACAAATCCACAAATTAACTTCAAAAACACGTAGTGAACCAAAATTTACATACTGTAACAGTATCGGTTTACTCACCGCAAATAAAAATGGGAAATCAATGTTCGATAGTTCTGGGAAGGGGGAGGGGGGATTCTGTTATACAGAGGTTTTATACAGCTACCAAAATTTTTTACGACTTTTTTATAAACTTAAAAATAATTACATTTTTTTGCGTGGTCTATTTTTTTTTTGTGCGAACAGTGGGCGGCGCAAAGGGCAAGCCGACTGTTCTGTGTTCCGCATCACCCGCGCAATTTCGCATTTCCGACTGAATTATGAGCTAATAAATTGCATTTTCTCCGCTAGCGTGTTTGCTGCAGCTCGCATCACACCCACTACCCCTTCATCCCCTCCCTCCAACCACCCCAAACACCCGGCCAACCCCTCCGACGGTACGCGAATTGAGTTATATTGCCTCTCCGCTATAAAATATGCAGAGGATTTGTAGCTTTTTTTTTTCCTGGTGAAGGGGTGTGTAAGTGATGGGATTTGAGGGGGGGGGGGTGCGTTACTGTCTCTCTCTCTCTTCGCGCTGCCCACCTCATATCGCTATTGTTTATTGAAGCACGGAGCGCGAATGTTGAAATTCCTCGCGACCTAGGTGTACGTGCGGCTTGGCTTTCTCGCTCCGCCGCCGAGTCCTGGCGTAACAGCCAGGACTCCCGTAAGAAGGATATCAGGACAATCACCCAGGTTGACGACCCTCCGCTGCCCTGTAAAGCATTTAAAAGTGCTGACCACGGAAAAATTTATTATTTTATATCTACAACACTTATTATTCACCATGTAGACATAAGCTGTGACTACCATTTCCTCTGATAAAATTTTTTTACATCCCGAGGTTTTTGTAAAATAACACGTCAAAGTCAAAATTATTTATTTTTTTTGCAATGCCCAAATAAAATAAATAAAATTATTTGCAGAAAATCTAAAAAGGGCAACTGAAAGATCTTGTCTAATTTCATACTAAGGAATGTTTAGCAAAATTTATTTTCCAAACATTTAGGGGCAGCCATGCCCCTATGAAATAATTTCCTTAAATATCAGCAGTTTTTTGAAATTGCAGAAACATTTCCTAATAAAATCTTATACGCGTCTTGAAGTGGCGCTCTGCATCTTCTTTGAGTGTGAATTATCTCATTTTTATATTACTTTATTTTGACATTTTTAAAACAGTAAAATTGTGATTTTGACACGTATTTATGCAAAAACTATGCACTCGATATATATTTTTTTTGCGGGGAAAGAGTATTCATTGAAAATGTCTTCAGGTTTAAGGAATCCGCCTGCCTGGCGCTTTTTTCCGCGTTTGAGGCCAAGAAGCGTGGGAGCGATAAGGGCGACACTGCCACGCGCTACAAGTGCGCCATCGCCGCTACGCGCAGGGCTCTGAATTGGCGTGCAGCGTTATCGTAGTGCTGCGTGTACTTATGGGACTTTCAGCGGTGATCCTATAATTGTATTGGTGGAAACTATGCTGCTAGGTCCAATGCACGCCCCTCGGTTACTTCTGTGTGTATACAACGCGTATATTTTCAGATACAGCGCTTTAAAAAAGCCGTTTTTAGCTATGTCGGAGTGCTCCGAAATGGCGTTTCTAATGTGCGTGACATCTTGGAAGTAACCGACATACGTAGTCTGAAGTGTGCGTTCTTTTCGTAGACCAGCGCATTTGACACACGTTTAATAGTTTCGTAAAAAAGAAAAAAAAAAATCTGGATTTCGAGCACACTGCACCGCAGTTCGCGCCCGAGGCAGGCGGGCCCCTTAACTGTACGTGGTACAAATATACAGGATGTATCAGTTCAGCGGTTACAAACTTTCAGGAGAGATAGAGTACACCTACGCGATCGGAAATCACATAGCAATGCATGGTCGGAAACGCTTTCCTGGCGCGGTAGTGACGACGCAAAACACAAGAAAGGAAGGACACGAACAGGGCGAGAAAACTTGTTTATTTTCTTAGTACAGCAATAATCAAAGAAGGTGTTGGAAATGACGACCCCTGGGCCGTGATGCAGGCCTCACATCTCCGGCGCGTTGAAGATCTGACGTTGGCGAAAGTAGCGGGTGTGTCCCGGACTTCTCCAGCAGCTAACACGATGCGCGCAACAAGTTCCTCAACACTGTCGACGGGAGTTTCGTACACCAGTGCCTTGACGTAATCCCAGAAGAAGAAATCAATGTTCGTGTTCGTGTCCTTCCGTTCTTGTGTTTTGCGTCGTCACTACCGCGCCAGGAAAGCGTTTCCGACCCTGCATTGCTATGTGATTTCCGATCGTCTAGGTGCACTCCATCTCTCCTGAAAGTTTGTAACCGCTGTACTGATACACCCTGTAGAATGACACATGTGTACGTGGTCAGGGCCTTAAATGATGTTCACTGTTAACTGAGTTCTTTTGAAATCAACCTTAGAATGTCACTGCACTTACATGCGTGTGTATTAACTCACACACTGATAGGCGTGCGCCCAGTACAAAGTTGGTTAACGACTGAGGGAAAATAGTTCCGTGCTTTGACGCCGAATTAAAACTGTTAGGTAAACATCTGAATATGGAAATTATTTATCTGCGTTCTGTTTTTGTGCATAATTTTACTGAACCAACGCATGAATGAAGTGATTAGGCTCGTGAAAACGTTAATTTTACATAGGATGGACACATGGTGGAAGAATACACAATGTGCAGACAAGTAAACCTTAAGCGGAGTTTTCAAAAGTGCCCTGTCCACCGTGAAAAAACTTGTAATAATCGTGCCTGTTTTTATCTAAACACATTGCTCATCGACTCTAAATGATGCCCAGTACATGTTTTTACTAATTCAATCTTACTTGTAGATAAAGAACCATAATTCTATATGACGTTTCGGCTAATTATAATAGTCGAGCCACTGGACGTCGTAACGTTAAATCGAGTATTTTAAGTTCCTAAGCGTTATATTTGGCTTTCGGTTAAACCGAAAACATTTTGATAATTTCTAATTCACTCGCGGATGTGTCATTTACGATTCCTTGTTTAGCATAATTCACCTAACTGTTTAAATTTAAATTTTTGTTTCGTATACAATTACTTAATTGAAAGTACCCACTCAGACATTAAATTCTCCATGTTATTATTAGAACTTTTTTTTTTAGTCTTTTTAAAAATAATTATGCCATTTTATCCAAAATTTTAAAATAGCAACATATTATTAAATTAAAATATATAATTATAATTTTGTTTAAACTTATATATGCTAAAATAAAATAACTTTGCGAACCCCATTAGCATGCTTCACATCAGTATATACGCTTTTTTTTCTCGCGGCATTGTATAGATAATAACGTGATAAAAATACCAAGTCAATACAAAAAATTACATTCATCGCGTTCTTTAGTGTACATGCGAGACTTTTAACGTAAGGAACTTATTAGTATAAATTTTCCAAAGTTATTTTGACACAAAGTTTGGCTTCAGCTTAAGTGATTCTTGAAGTCACAGGAGAGCCCTGCAGGCAATTTCTTTGAAACCCGACACTTGCTCTAGCTGCGATAATTACTGTCTAATTTTACTTTAAAGTTTAACTCACAAGTTGAAATGAAAATACGCGAGAACAGCATACAAAATCACCAGCAAAATATTCCCACGACATTTTCATGACATGTACACTTGCTTTGAGCTGTATCCTAATGTATTTATTTTCTTAAATTTTTATATTTGCACGAAAAAAGAAATTGGTTCGTTTTATTTGTTTTATTAGAATACTTTTTCACCTTCTTCGTACTTTTTCCAGACTATTTCATGTCACAACAAAAAAAAAATTATTGTAAAATCCTACAAATGTAGAAAATATATTTCAACTCTTTAACCCGATCATTCTTCTTATTACAATGAGAATTTTGGAAAACATATTACATGACAGTTCTCACTACATATATTGATAATATGAATTTGTGTGGACATAGTCTATAAATAAAAGTATTTTCAAATACAAGACAAGGAGGCGTTTTTCCAGGGACAACTGATAGCAGCGCTCCTTGCGGCAGTGTGTTTCAGGTAGTTTGTTTGCGCTTTACATAGGAGGCGATAAGTACTTTTTTTTTGTGAATGAGTGTACATTTTGCGTTAATACTTACATCAGCAAAAATATCAAATTATGTAATTGTTATACTTTCATGATTTTGTTTAAACACCATCACTTAAAATCAGACATAAATAATAATGACGGGGGAAAAAATGTTTAAAAACCTTTATTTTTTTTNTTAAACACCATCACTTAAAATCAGACATAAATAATAATGACGGGGGAAAAAATGTTTAAAAACCTTTATTTTTTTTTAGCCAGTATTTAATACCAAATTTTATATTTCAATATATTTTTTTATCCTTACTGAAGAAGCCCAGGCNTTTTTTTTTAGCCAGTATTTAATACCAAATTTTATATTTCAATATATTTTTTTATCCTTACTGAAGAAGCCCAGGCAGACAATATGGCAACCATTAAGAAAGGGTTTCCGTTTACCATTGTTGCCATTATATTAGGCGTTAGGAACATAAATGGAAGAAAATTACGGAAACGAAGAAGGCAGACAAAAAAATATATATCTCCGAGAAGTCACTTGTAATGCGGCTTCTGTTTAAGGAAAACTGTCCACTTCGAAATTGTCGGAGTTACCCGAGGAAACCTCAGATAACGTTACTTATATTTNTCTGTTTAAGGAAAACTGTCCACTTCGAAATTGTCGGAGTTACCCGAGGAAACCTCAGATAACGTTACTTATATTTTCGTCTCATCATGCTTACAAATTTGTATTGCGCTTGGTTATTGTTTCCGTATTTGATACGCCGCAATTACAGTCAAAGCAGAAACCTATCTAGATATATATACACTTTTTTCGTGGAAAGACGATCTGATATTGATTGTGAATATTGTCATTAGTTATATATCCAGAATATATTCTCAGNACTTTTTTCGTGGAAAGACGATCTGATATTGATTGTGAATATTGTCATTAGTTATATATCCAGAATATATTCTCAGTTTACTAGCTAGAAATGAAGAGGGCGTTGAGATAGAAAATTAATATTAATACAAACATTCACGCATCTTAATGAATGTCATTTTAATGAGAGCTTGAATAAATGAATAATTATTGCCATGTAACTTAATCAGCAGGGGGTTAAGAATGCAGCTCCGTTAGCTTCACCCTTTTATAATCCCCCCTCCCTGATACAATCCTGACTGACGGTTATAAATTGTTAAATCATCCACCAAATACTAAAAAATAATTAAAAAATGTGTGCATGGTTTATTTTGTTAGTATTTAAAAAAATTTAATTATGCAAGGAAAAAATTTAAGCATGTTGTTGTTTCGGAACATTACAAACATATTTTTTAACTAATTCAAATAATATCATGTGCAGGAAAATTATTATTTTCTGATGTAAACTGCCAGGTTAACGGAAATTGATAATTCTAAATATTTTACTTAACTTATTAACTTTGAATACAAAATGTTGCAACATAACGTGAGAAGCTAAAGGCGGATGATGAACGATCGGTCACATATAGTATTTATCTTATTTCACGTACACTCAGTGAATATAAAATAGCCGCAACGCAAACGAACAGACCACAAGGGCGAAAAGTGGCATGCAGCATCATAATGGGTAATATTGCGACTGGTTATGTAAGTCTGGTTGCCATTAGCCAGCAGTGGTGCAGCTCCGGTGACTTGCACGGTCGTAGGACAAAACTGTGTCCAGTATAGTCTGTGTGCATACGAAGTGAGCATCAGTCGGTAACTAGCATTGCACGGCGAGGCATCGTACACAGGTATGCAAAGCTTACATAGTTTAAGATAGGGAGACCAGACGTCCCAATATTAACGGGACTGTCCTTTTTTTTTTCACGACCTGTCCCGGTGTCCCGGCAAATTTTTAACGGGACGCCATATGTCATGTTTTTATTCCAAACTTGCAACAAATGACTGTTTAATTTATTAGATTAATTTTTTTCAAGCATTCCACTTTTATAATTTGACAGATTATTATTTTTAACCGTTTTTAATCATAAATGCGTTACTCAAGTTCAGAGAACGCATACANTTCACGACCTGTCCCGGTGTCCCGGCAAATTTTTAACGGGACGCCATATGTCATGTTTTTATTCCAAACTTGCAACAAATGACTGTTTAATTTATTAGATTAATTTTTTTCAAGCATTCCACCTTTATAATTTGACAGATTATTATTTTTAACCGTTTTTAATCATAAATGCGTTACTCAAGTTCAGAGAACGCATACAGGTTCGGAAAGTAAACGTTAAAATTCCATCCATAAAATGATTTTGACAAAGTGCAGTTCCATTTAAAAGATAAGACATGCTTTGAATGAATAATAGTCACAATTAAATAGTGTTATTTGATGATGGAATGAAGTCTCATTATAGCAAGTTGCCTGATATCGAGCTGCAACTGCAAGACTTAGAAGGAACGCTCGCGCTCTTTGTCATCCAAGTGTCCTGTTTTTTAAGGCAAATTTTGTAAAAGTCCTGTTTTGTAAGTTTATAAATCTGGTGACCCTGGTTTAAGAGGGGGCAATTATCGTTGGACTGCGGGAGGCGGGCTGGGCGTGCCATGGACTGCCCGCCACTGGACTGCTACAACCGAACTGCGCGACGGTGTTGAGAGCTATGTGCCGAGAAGTCCCTGGGCGACTCGTGGTAAGGTTGATTCTACTCAGATTATGAAAAAAACGAGATTTATTGCGGGAGGGTTTGGCAACGGGGAAATATCCGCCGTAAGGTGCGACGCTGTTCCAAAGAAGTCGCTTTTAAGCTGGCGGCAAGTAGAGTTTGGCTGGAATTGTGATATTGTATATTTGCCCGAGCCAAAATTTCAAGTATCAACTTTATTCTGTAACTAATACTCACGCCCTCCAGTGGTGTTTACACGAACGAACAGCACAAATACATCTGCGTTTGGCATTGGGCGTTCATAAGCAAGCTCAATTCGATAGGGAAAAGTTAGAATTTAAGTGCGAAAAAAATACAGCTGACATTAAAAAGGACCACTGCACTTTTCTCCTTTCGCTTAAAGAAACTGCACAGAAAAGCCGTAAAAATGTTTTGATTCAGTTGTGATATTTAAATAAAGTAATTGTGTAATTCCTTCGTTTTGCTAAATCCAATTTACGTCAGAATGTTTGAAGATATGTGAATATATTTCGTTATGTTTCCATTCTGGTGCGAAGAACAAAGTTTATTCTTTACGTAGAGTCTAACACACAACTCGGGAGATCTTACAGAACTACATTTATGTGTTGTAAATTGCAACTATCCCATTTACTTACATACGAAATGGAAAAATCTGGTACACGTGCGACAACAGTGCACCCTGGCGGCGAAAATGTTTAGTTGCCAAACTAGAAGTATTGCTCTTCCCAACCTGAGTATAATAAACCTTACCCAAAGTAACCCCCAGAAGAGAGGAACGTTTCACCATCGAACAGGCGTGGACTCAACCAACAACGACCCTGTCCACCGTCCAGGAATATGCAGTGGCATCAGCAATGACTCCTCTTTCAACGCCTATTATTTACAGGCGAACTGCAGAAGAATACTTGCATTCTCAACGTCCCTCGCAATATCTTCCATTGACACCCCGACAACGGCGAGTTCTTTTGCAGTTTTGTCGTAATATGGTGGCATGGGCGGCTAAGGAATGGCGATGCATTGTCTTTAATGACGAATCATGGATTTTACCTCGACACGGATGGCAAAATTTCTAGGTATGGACGGGCAATGAATAACGCACAAATCCGGTCTTCGTTGTTGAGAAACACACCTTGAAATATGGTAGCGGTCACGGTGTGGGGTGTATCACCTTAAGATTCTCGGGATCCTTTGATAGTGACCAGGGGAATAATGATGGAACAGCCGTGACACGTTCAAGAGATTCGGCGGGCGTATGTGCTTCACTTCATTGCGAGGTTACAATGGACTACTTCCCAAAAGGATAATGCCCGTTTACATGCAACAAATGTTTCCCATGACTGCCTTCGTACTGTCGACACCCTTCCTAGAAAAGTACTGTCTACAGACGCATCGCCAGTAAAACATGTTACGGAGGCAGATGATACGTAACTTCAGCCATCAACGGGCGTGCGGCATTTGAAGCAGCAGTTGCCACAATAATGGGCCGATCTTCCACAGGACAATATTAGACGTCTCTATGACTCCATGATGGACTGTGGAGAGTGGAGAGAGTGGAAGGATTTGGGCGGCATTGAACATCAAGGTCTTGAGAGCCCAACGAGGGTGAAGCGAGGCGAGTATGTGGCAGCGCCGGAATGAAAGAGCGGGGGAAACTGGAGATCCCCGAGAAAACTCGCCGATCAGCGGAATCGTCCGGCACGATTCCAACATGCGACCATGCCGGACTATATCGCCGCATCTATTCACGCTGGTTGTGAATGTACTCTTCATCTGCAAAATTCTGCCAGAATAACCTGCCTATTTGTTGTGATGTTGTATTTGGTTATTTTCATCATAGTTCCCATTGACTGCATCAAGTTTATTCCATTCTGAAGTCTCTTACTGGGTGCAGCAATTTTTATGACAGGGAGTTTATTATGTATAAATACGCCTTTGAAGAAATGAGGGGGCCTTTTGGCTGCGAGTTTAGCACGTCAGCCTATTAACACGGTGGCCCTGGATTGTTTGAATGCTTGATGCTAGGCGGTACTCCTTTTTCCACATTACTGCATTCCGTTCTCTCTCCTCCCACATTCAATTCGTTCGTCATCCATCCTCCAGGTGTATCCCTCGTGCATGGCATTTGTATGCAATAAGCGTCAGTCTATTCTGATTCATGCTAACGGGAACAGTGTAAGAATGTTTTTTATTTTAGTGATATTAAATTTTCAAGGAATTATGCACGTGTGGACTCCAGTACGCAATTGCTGGAGGTAACATTGCAATTTATATGCATTCCGAAAATGTATTCTGATTGCATGACTTCGTAGTTTTTAAACAGGTGCTAAATTTCAGCACCTCCTCTGGTTGGCTCCAATTCCGGAATTCTGTGGGGGAAATACCTCCTCTCCAACAGTTTGTTACGCGTGCAACTGATTTCGGAACGTGCTCTCACTCTTCGTTCCCAAAATTAATAGAAGTATGAAAGTTTTAATTAAACTGAATTAATTAAGTGGATGAAATTTGAGTGGTGCGCTTGAAAGTGAAAATTTCGACAACAGTATGTAGCCAGTTAAAATAATCATGACGCAGGTATTAAAATCATCGCAGTGAACTAAATGGGATGGCTATGAATTCGAGGCGTGCTTTGTTCTGTGGTCTTCGGGCGTTAATATTTATAACTTCATTAGGTGCTACATTTCAATGCTTAATATTTGTGTTGGTTCCCGTATCCGGCAGAAACGTATTTGTGTTCAAATGTAAAGCTTTGAAATAGAAATGTTAAAAAAAAAAAATTGTGCCAAAAACAAAATTAAAAAGCTTATTAAAATTACGACTGTCCGAACGGGCCTTTTCGAGAAAATAATGTTGACGTTAGTCGGAAATAACCTTACAACTGGTGAAATGGTTTAGTTGAAGTGAATGTTATCATTTAACTAGGAATGCGTCCTGTGTAAAAAAACATATGCTTTGTTGGGCTTTCAAGAATAAAAAAATGTTTGATACCACTAACACCAAATTCTGTTATCAACCTATTCTACACGCTAGAAAATATTTAATTTAAATCATGTTAGATGAATGACAATTTCACATTTCAGTTCTATTAAAGTGGTTCCAAATAATACAATATTGTTCGTATGGTTTATGTTAACAAAATTTATTGTGCGGTGTTGTGAATAGCCTGCTTGCACAGAAAATCCATTCGCTTTTCAGATTATCACGTTGAAAATCGAGTCCTGTGTGCCTCGGCAAAATACGAGCCTTTGTACAACATGATCAAAGGAAACACAAGAGGTATTATTTCTCTTAACTTGATGTAAGGTGTTCGCTGCAATTTTTTTCCTTGAAAATACAGGAATAACAAAAAAAATAAAAAAAATTTTTTTTGTGTAAATTCCTTGATACTCAGCAATTTAAACAAAGATGTAAACTTTTATACTTACCACTACATAAAANTCCTTGAAAATACAGGAATAACAAAAAAAATAAAAAAATTTTTTTTTGTGTAAATTCCTTGATACTCAGCAATTTAAACAAAGATGTAAACTTTTATACTTACCACTACATAAAAATCTTGCGGTAGCTCTTGGCATTTTTACTAATGGAAATTACACTCATTGTCATAACAATTTGCGCTTCTGGAAATGTTATTATTTCACCATGAAAGTTGGTAAAGATTATAGTTTCTCGAGGTTGCGCATGCGCATACATCAAACGAGGACGCTGCCTTGAGCTCCTACTGGGGCGTACATAAACAGTCATCAGAGTAGCGCACATGCCGTGACCTACAAAGAAAATTGCCAGGCGTGATAAATGAGCTACATGAATGACAACGAGACCTATGAAACAGCTGCACGAACGAGTAGCGGGGTGTAAGAAAGGTCGGAGAATAACGCCGTGATCGGTGGGGGTAGACGGTGCGCCGAAATTCGCCTGTCATTTCGAGCGAACTGTATCGGGGACGATGGTACTCACTCACATGTACATGGCAGACCGGTTCTGATCTATCCCGAAGGACACCAGAAGGGGAGACCGCTTGACTGTCCGGGCAGGCGTGAACTAAACTAGTCGACATTTCTCCTCCAGGACCAGGCCGCGCCTATCGGGCGGCTGCGCCATACCTGGCACGTGTTCGCGGCCTCAATGAGTTCTTGATAGATGCCATCAATCTCCGCCGGTTCTCGCATGTACCTACGACGCATCCAAACGGCGCAGAGCTCGCTACTCCGCTAGTGCCGTGAAACAACACACAAGGCATACCAAGACGTACTACGTTATAATCGAATACCTTTGCACACAACTGAATTATAATATTTTTTCATAAAGTTAAGACATGTGCGTTTCTTTGTTGATGGGTATTTAAATCAGTTGGCGGTTTTCATGCTTAATACTCTGTCAAACGCCTTTTTTTTTTGTAGCAAATAAAAAAATTAATTTGAGGCTTCTTTGATTACAGGAACCAAATCTTGTCTTATTTGAAGGGAACTGAAACAAAAAATTGAGTTTCCTCGTATTAGCATTTTTTGTACAGTTACGATTTGTAACAATAATACTTTTCTTGTAGTAAAGATAAAATATTCTTTGAAATGGTTTCGTTTTCAGTAAATAAACCCAGCTAAATATCGAAGGAAAGGGTTAAGTAATATTAATACTTTTGTTTCTCACTTTTTAGTTTTAGTACGTAACAAAACTTACTGAGTACTAAATAAAATTAAAAAAAACTACTTCCTTAAATCAATGGCATAATGGTTTAACATTCGAAATAGGGTAACTGTCTTTGTGACAAGACAATACTGCCGAGCTACTGCAACGTAAACGCAAGGTTACCATACCATAGTAATTGTGGAAAACCGAATTTACAGTCAAACAAATTTATATTCAAACAAAATTTTCTTTGCGGCGACAAATAATGTGTTGCAGGAAAGACATTGTTCTTAGAGTATAGAATAAGAATTGTCACAATAGTAAATAACGCATTTATGTTTCTAAAAATGTTAAAGCCTCGCCTGATCGACGCAAAATACGGGCTGTTCGCGGTAAACTGAGCACTTTTGAAAGCTCTAATTAAAATACCTTTGTGTATACTTTGTGTATTATTACGCCATATGTCAAATTAACGTTGCCATGTGCCCGATTACTTTATTCATGCGTCGGTCAAGTGAAATTGTAAAACTATTCGAATAGTAAATATTTAACAAATTTGCTAATTTTTACTCTTATATGTTGTTAAAAAAAAAAGCAGAAAGGAAAAGAAATCATTTCAGTGCTCACGAACGTTTTCTTAACATTTTTTGATTCAATTTTAAGACACGGAACTATTTTTTCTTCATCAGTACCAACTTAACTGGGCGCATGCCAGTCATTGTGCCCCTTAATAATAATAATAATAATAATGGCGTGTGGGGAGTGCACCCAGGGCAAGGCAACACCCTCCGAGTGACGGTCTNGTTCACGAACGTTTTCTTAACATTTTTTGATTCAATTTTAAGACACGGAACTATTTTTTCTTCATCAGTACCAACTTAACTGGGCGCATGCCAGTCATTGTGCCCCTTAATAATAATAATAATAATGGCGTGTGGGGAGTGCACCCAGGGCAAGGCAACACCCTCCGAGTGACGGTCTGTCCAGCTGGGACCCGTAGGTGACCGTCATCCCCGGGCATGACAGAAATGAGACCCTAGAATGGAGTACCCCGAGAAAACCCTCCGGCAAGCGGCATCGTCCAGCACGATTCCCATAAGCGAAAATCCGGGAGTAGACCCGCCGAGGATCGAACCCGGATCGCCGTGGTGGGAGGCGAGCGCCCTGCTACTACGCCACCACTGCTCCTGTGCCCCTTAAAATATATGCGGGGAGGGGCAGTTACATTTATCAAAGGTTTATTTCAATAGTGCTCAACTAACCGTGAGTAGCCTATATTTGGCGATGCTAGTTTCTAGATGCGGTGGAAGGATACTGGAAGGGTTCAAAAGACAAACTAAACTGGCCTTTCAAAATTGATCGATTAGCCACCACATGCCGGGAACACCCCTCTGTATGCCGAAGTATAAAAAATCGTTATCCACGACGCATTTAGACATGTTTGTAGCTGTGCTTCATACCGGAAGGTTGGCAGGGCCTCCTTTCATGTTTTCAATAGCCGTCCGCCTTTGTAGTGCTGCCGCATGAATGATTCAACCTAGTTTTGAATATGCCTCTTCCTTCCATCGCAATTTACAATCTGGAAAAAACCACTGCGAGAGAGATTATTTGTTTACATTGCGTTTTTAGCTTTATGTGGGTGTTACATTTTCGTTAAAGCGTTATTTATAATTTTCTTCAGCTGTGGGGCGTTATTCAGCAGCATGACCGAAATAGTTTGAAATCACCAATGAGATAGCATTATTAATTATTACCCACGTAGCACGACACAGTCGGCCATTTGTGGTTTTACTGGTGGCATTGCTGTATTACTGCTGGCCCAGACAACTTATGGGTTCACACAACTGGTTCTGCTATGGTTAACTGCTGGCAACAGGACTTTTGGCATGCAATTTATGGCACACTGATGGAATGTTGATGGAAACGAAACTTATGGTTGAGAGTAAGTGAACTATTACTAATAGCCCATAAATGGCTTTTTAACTGTATTCCAGCACTGGCCGCACATTACCTGTACATATTGCTGGTGAAAGCATGGGTAGCCATCAGTAGGCCATTTGATGGCCCATTGCTGGTGCAATCGTGGCTAGTGGGAGTTTTTGGTCTCCCACTCTTCGCAGATAGCTACATATATATAGTATTGTCGCTATTATATAAATAATATATATATTAGTTTAGTATAATAAATATACACTGAAGAGCCAAACAAAACTGGTATACATGCCTAATATCGTGTAGGGCCCTCCGAGCACGCAGAAGTGCCGCAAGACGACGTGGCATGGACTCGACGAATGTCTGAAGGTATGCAATCTGCGCCAATTTGAGAAAGGGTTTCACGTCTGTCACATTTAATGATTCTCGTCAGTCGTCGTTTGTCCCGTTCTTTCACGATCTTTTTCCGGCCGCAGCGATGTCGAAGATGTGATGTTTTACCGGATTCCCGATATTCACAGTACACTCGTGAAATGGCCGTACGGGAACATCCAAATGTTATCGCTACCTGATAACCTGTCATTGTAGCAGCAGTAACCGATCTAGCTGCCGATCACATCGCGTTACTCTGATTGGTTTCATACCTCTGTTATTTGCATACGCACGCCTATACCAGTTTTTTTGACTCTTTAGTGTAGATCAGATGGTACAATGATTAGATTATTTGTACATTTATAGTGATGGAAATATATATGGCAAAATACTCTAAATACAGTGACTTGTATAGGATAACTTTACATGTGTAATGTTTTAAATGTACGACTGTATATAACTATAATTAGAATTTAGAAAAAATCAAGTTAAAACTACCTTTATGAAATTAACCTTGAAGGGCTTTTGTTGTTTCACATAACGAAAATATTAATTTATCTCCACTGCTTTTCAAAATAGATGAATAGCATTCAGGTGACATACTGCGAGAAATTACATTAAAGGCAAGATTTGTGGTTAACATCGCAATTCAGGTAAGACATTTTCTCTTAACGACACTGTTTTTTTTGTTTATCTGCAAATTTTTAAAAACTGATTTGCTCGCATGTCAGAATTTCCATTAATATAATATTAATTTACCATTGACATAAAGTATGTAAATTCTTGGTGTTTAGTGCATGCTTATCAGGTTTTTCTTTATGATTGAGCCAAATAAATTTTGTGCATATACCTGAAGTTGTTGGTGCTACAATTTGTTACACTTCCGTCGTTTGTCAGTGAAGAATTACAGTTCATAAGAAGCCTCTTGACATAGAAAGCCAAAATGGGCACTTCTGTATTAGAGGTGCAGTTTTAAGAATATCTGCATGTGTTTATAATACTTTTTCTTAACAACTTTCCATTTTAATTTCTGTAAACATGACAACTACTGTTCTAGCCCAGCTGTCGATATGACACCCAGAAAAGGGGAATTATCGGCGGAATGTCCGCTGTCATCGTCAACAGCAATGCAACGTCATAAAAGAGAATTGATTGGCGAATTGTTTCAAAATTAAGCGTTGCTTTTGTACCCTTTCCGCCATTTTATCACTGTTCGGAATTAGTTCCACGGTATTAATGTTACATTACTGTATGTGTAGGCTGAAACAAAGCTCCTTCAAAAACAAAATACAACAGGAACGTATGTTATATTTTGTTTAAATTACAACTCGACAAGTACGCCTATCAAAATACGACGCACCTTTACGGCAGTTTTACGAATAATAGTATCTCTGTACAAATGAATATTTTGAGATACCTCTCCAACATTTTAAAAAGAAAATGTAAATAAACATCCTCTCCTAAACTCGGATCAGGAGAGAAAATTACACCAGTAGTAGGGTTAGGCCGATCTGGGAACAAGGGCTGGGGGCTGAGGCGCCGAGGCACCGTCCGCAATCTTGGTAGGTGTCACAGCCTCTGCCCCCATTTTGATAGGTGTGGCCGGCAGACATGTTGGTCGGTGCAGTCCACCATATTGGTAGGCTATCGTTTACCATCTTGGTAGATGCGGCTGGCATCAATGTTGTTCAGTGCAGTCTGCTATCTTGTTTCCGTCCGCCATAAGCGACCACCGACTTAATGCAGCTGATCACATCAGGTCTCCGACCCAGCACCACCTTCCCCTCGATGACATACATGCGACGAATGGCTTCCAGCACATAAGTACTCCACGCAAGACAAAATCGCCACCAGCTACTCCCATCACACCAACACGATATACGATGCATGAGGTGATGCACACCAGCTCCTTCGAGTCAGGTATGGTGAAGTGTTATCCCAATGCCATCTCTAGGTTCTGGCGAGTGGAGTACTGTCTAGGCGACCCATGGCATGAGTTTGCGGTGAAAAACATAGAAACCTGTGATGGTGTGAATCATTCATATCTCTACTACACCCTGGTGCCTGCGTACAACCCGAGCATCTTGAATGCCAAAGGCAAGTCAAAGGTGTATTTTACGGACAGAATCCAGTGCGATGGTGAAACCATCACAGTGTACAACATGAGGCTGGACGTAACCCTACCATGGGGCACCAACGAACCGTTGGAGCTGAACAAAGGTGAAACAATCATCATTAAAGAAGGCATCCAGCGTAGAGACTACGAAATACGAGAGGGCAGGAAACAGTGCTTCACTTCAGTGAAGAATGCAATGGCGAGATGCATAGACTACTACCAGACGAAGAAGCTGACACGATTCCGTTCGTCGAGTGGACCACGACTTGTCGCAGGGTACCGTGCGAGGTAGACAAGCTCACCGGATGAGGATGGGGAGACACAGTGTATAATAACAAACAATGCATATAAACAGTGTTTTGAACAGAGCAATATAGTGTGAATAAATTTATATTTGTCAGTTACATTTTTAGGCATATGGTGTGTGTCGGTGTGTGTAAACAAAAAAAGGCAGGGAATTTTTCATAAAAAAATCTCTGTGTCTTTAAAATAATTTTGCTTATCTGTGAATGAATAATGCAACAATATGCCCCAACATAAACGCAGAAAGAAACGAAATTAAAATATTTTTTTGCTTGCCAATGTAAACTAATATTCCTTAACATGTATGTGAAAACATAATAAAAAATTTTGATGACTAAAGTATGTGTATAATTTAAAACAATGTTACATCTTAATTTCTTGTCTGTCATGAGTACCATCAATTCAGAAAAAAAGTAATATAAAGTGTAGTGGTGAAAAAACTTGGTTAACATTTTTTTTCTAAACAGAGAAAAGAAATTAATCAAATAAGGAAATAAATTATGGAAAATATTACTTTCTGAACAAAATATGTATGCCATTTGAGTTACTGGAGTTGAGTTTGCGAGCATACAAGGACAGGCAGGGCAGCTGACCATGTAAAAGTTTAAAATAATATCTTTGCTTGCATGAAAAGAGCAGCGTTAGCATTTTTATTGGCCTGCACCTGCATGGTGTCACATAACTGGAGTCTGCATGGGTATAGAAACAAGATGGCAGACTATACCGACTAACATGGGTGCTGGCCACACCTACCAAGATGGCGGACGGTAGCTGTGACACCTACCAAGACGGTGAACTGTACCGACCAACTTGGCAGCTGGCCACACCTACCAAGATGGCGGGTGGTAGCTGTGACACCTACCAATATGGCGAACGATGCCTCAGCCCCAACCCTTATTNACACCTACCAAGATGGCGGGTGGTAGCTGTGACACCTACCAATATGGCGAACGATGCCTCAGCCCCAACCCTTATTCCCGAATCGGCATAACTCTACTACCTACACCTCATTACAATTTAAACTCGAATGATAAATGAAAATTTTTCCATAAANCCGAATCGGCATAACTCTACTACCTACACCTCATTACAATTTAAACTCGAATGATAAATGAAAATTTTTCCATAAAGGAAAAATGAGAAGGAAATGGTATTCCAGGATTTTCTTAGGTACGTTTATTACGTTAAAATAATTGCGACATAAGATATTTAGTGGTTTTAGAATCTTTAGAAAGGGATTAGATAAATTAAAAACTAAACAGTCACTTGTGTATGCATACTTTTTTCTCCTTGCAGCTTTTTTAACTACCGACATTTTACTCATCAACTGAGTATCTAACATTTTCACAAACAGTTTTTTTTTCCATAGTGGCTTACAAATAATAACAAAAAATACTGGCAGCAAAACAGGCCTCACACATGTGGTATGGGTAATTTCAACGGCTGAATTCCTGCCTCATCCACTTGGTGCCTATTCCTGTACGTGGGTCAGGCCCAGACACGATTGTACGTATCGACCGAGCGGTATCGGCTTTTGGTATTAAAACTCAGCGCTCTTGGCGTATCGCGACCAAACTGCGGTTTGTCCTTCCGTCGGTTGAAGGATCAAGATAAGCTTGATCAATACGACGCGTAACCAGACTGTTGATCAGACATCGGGCCTCATTCTGGTTCTATACACTGGAAAAGAGAATCAGTAGAAGTGACAACATAGCAGTTCTGTAATCGGGTTTCATGATAGCAGCAATCAGACTTTCATACCAGCAGCAGAATGTTTTGTTAGTTTATTACAGTTATGTTTGTTGCAGGAATAATCCAAACATTGCTGAAATTGTTTTGTTGTAGGAACTAAAACCTCCGTTATGGGAACCACAAATGTAGTTATAGTAACAATCTCAGAGAAGATCACAATAGTCAGTTCTGTTGCAGAAATACTTAGATATCACCAACAACCAATCTAATTGCTAACCTTACCAGTCTAGTACAGAATTTNAGTTCTGTTGCAGAAATACTTAGATATCACCAACAACCAATCTAATTGCTAACCTTACCAGTCTAGTACAGAATTTCGGTTCCTACCAGCCATATTTTATTTTCTTAGTGTATAAAAACAGAATTTGAAATCTGTTTTTGGCTTCTTGTTATGATTGCTGTTAAACAATACTGTTCATTGAAATACGCAAACCTATTAAGTAATGTTTTTTTTTTAAATTGAGATTTTTAAATTTATAAGACATAAAACACGTGCCAAGTAGGGGCCACGGTGGTGTAGTGNAGTTCTGTTGCAGAAATACTTAGATATCACCAACAACCAATCTAATTGCTAACCTTACCAGTCTAGTACAGAATTTTGGTTCCTACCAGCCATATTTTATTTTCTTAGTGTATAAAAACAGAATTTGAAATCTGTTTTTGGCTTCTTGTTATGATTGCTGTTAAACAATACTGTTCATTGAAATACGCAAACCTATTAAGTAATGTTTTTTTTTAAATTGAGATTTTTAAATTTATAAGACATAAAACACGTGCCAAGTAGGGGCCACGGTGGTGTAGTGGTTAGACTACTCACCTCTCACCTAGGTGAACCAGNGGTTAGACTACTCACCTCTCACCTAGGTGAACCAGGTTCGATTACAGGCGGTCTTGCTCTCTGATTTTCGCATGTGAGAATCGTGCTGGACGATGCCGCTGGTCGGCGGATTTTCTAGGGAATCTTCCGTTTCCCCTGCCCTTGCATTTCGTCGCTACTCAGTACTCACCCCGCTTCACCCTCATCGGTTCCGCTGTTATGAGCCGCCCAAATCTTCCCACTCCACTCCACGTGTTAAGAAAATGGACATTACGACTATGTGCACGAACTTTTATACTCTCCAGGAGTGTCTTATGAATGTGACTGGAACTGAGTTTCTGACCTCTCTACACTCTAGTTTCTAAAAGATTATAACTTAGTAATACAACATCATATAACTTATAACATGATTCCGAACTGTAGCCATCTTATCCGCACACTGGTGGCCTCAATCCGTGGATCACCACGTGACTGAATCTCATTACGCGCTCTGTGGACCGTATACTGTCATAACTGTTCAGCCTTATGTCAACGCCTCTTATCCTCAGCTGAGGAGCTGAGAAAACACTGCAATTACATCCACACATTTCGTTAAACCTGACTGTTTCTATCGTCACGAATGTCTTTTCACTCACGCATCCAGTCCACAGTCCCGCAGATCAGTCCCTCTCTTCACTGCATACAAGCTCGCCGACGCACTCTCGCAGATCGCCGCAGTTGTACCTCGCCGCTCCGGAATCGCCCAACTGTCGCTTAAGATCGCACGAGACGCCAAACTCTCTGCTCTTAATCACTCACTCTTCAGAGGCCCTCACCTGGTATTTATACTGTCTAGAATGTTCTAGGCAATCCAAGTTGTCCTGGGAAAGTTAATGGTGGTGACGACGACTTTCCTGCGTGATAAATGGATAAATAAAAGCTTCTCAGGTTAACCGAGGTGCGAGCTATGATGAGTTTATCGGCATGTGCNCTGCGTGATAAATGGATAAATAAAAGCTTCTCAGGTTAACCGAGGTGCGAGCTATGATGAGTTTATCGGCATGTGCTGTGAAGACGATGTGCTGGTGGTCTCCATGGTCGAAGATAGCGAATGAAGGTTTTTTTCCCTTTCTTGTGAGTTTNCTGCGTGATAAATGGATAAATAAAAGCTTCTCAGGTTAACCGAGGTGCGAGCTATGATGAGTTTATCGGCATGTGCAGCGGCGTCCTTTATAATACGCCACTCACCTAGTCTGACGTTAGTAGTTGACCCAGCTCTCGGCAATATACTGTATTACTCGAGAGTAACAGTTCATCTCTTGCTGGGCTGTTTAAGAATAGCTGAACGCTGTTCACTTGGAGTCACTGTCTGTTCAACAATAAAAGAAGAGCTCCTTGCAGTTGTAATTATATTTATCGTTGCAATTAAAATTACAGAAATGGTTGAATTAACAGGATCTGTTACTGTAAGCCAAACAATATAGCCGAATAACTGCAGAAGGAGCATTATGTTCGGTTGGCAAATAATTTAGCTGCATGAATCACTTCANCAAATAATTTCGCTGCATGAATCACTTCATTTTGTGAAAATTTCTACAAGTAGTATTATCCTCGTTTAGCAACACTAAAATCGATTAATCAGTCCAGTTGTCTGCCGTTCCGTCAATGAGAGAAAGGGTTGTTTGTTTTACGCGCACAATGTTACAATTCAGCTGAAACGTTTCTTGAAGTTATAGAAGCGCTATGAAGAATATTTTTTAATGACATGTATTTTATTCGCCTTGTAATTAGATTTTTACCCTCTGGCTACATTTAAATAAAATTTTATTGTAAAATTTAAATAAAATTACGGGCGAACCACGTAAAGAAGTTTAATGAAATCCCTTTGCCTTGTAATGTTATCAGCTATTAATTTCAATCGTACCAAAACATGCTAATTATGAAAAATTGTGACATTTGTATGGAAAAACATATAAATTAAAAATTCCCCACGTCTTTAATTAATTTTTGTAAATAAAATTTTCAAAAATTTTTAAAACTACTATTTAATATAATACCACAAAAATATATAATACACAAAACATATAGAAGGTTATTTTATTTGAACGCCCTTAAGGTCGTTACGTGTCGGAAATGATCTACATGCCACGCCCTAAATGAAAAACTATCTTAATTAACAAAATTAAGTTTTTGCAATATTTGTGCTGTGAGGCATACAAATGGCTGCAGTGCTTCGAAAAAGAGGATTATTAAATAAACATTTACATTGCATATTTACGCATACAATTGTAGTTAAAATATTGAATGGCGCACTGTTTTATATTAAAACAGTTTTTATACTGTACTCCACACTTTCCCTTGTTGACAATTACTCTTCGAAAACTGCGAAGATGCGACGTTATAAATTCCACGGTTCGGGTGAATGATGATAGAGAGAAAATAAGTAACTTGCAAAAACGCAGAGATTTGGGAAACTATTAATTTAATTCGCCAAATAATTCTGTGGAATACATAACATAGCAACTGTGTCGCACAGGTTTTGTATGCCCCATAATTAACCAATTTTCAATGAAAGTGTGATCTCAATTAGCAGAAACAAGATGATCTCAAAAAAAAAAAACGAAATATGTAAGAACAACCACGAATGGTAAAAGTGATTGCAAAAAATTAAAAAGGCAATTATTTTACCATTATGTTCGTCCAATTTTATACACTAGTGAAGATATTCAGTTTATGTGACCCCTGACGTAAATAAACGAAAACGATCACTACATACCATTCAACAGGACTCAGTAAAAGAATAATTTGAATTGCCATATTCTCCATAATAATAATAATACCCAGAAGCAACCACGGATTAACACACCGTTGCTACCAAGAGATCTACGTGCAGCGAGGCTCTAGGAACCAATTAATATAGTCAATTTAGGGTAAATTCCAACTTTTCTGAAGCCTTGCTTAAGTTCTACTTCCAGGATATTCCTCCGCCCCATGCAAACAAAGTCTACCCTAGTCTAGAAATTTACACCAAAAGGACAAAGTACCGCATTTGTGTGCACTCAGTCTAGCAATATTTTGCATAATAACTATTTCTTACTAGGCATTACCATAACACCTATTTTCTCACTGTTTTAATTGATATTAACCATAAATGAAATCTAATAATTTATCGATAAAATAAAAATTATAAAATCTCTACTTAATCAAAATCGAGGTACTTTAATATTGACGGAGGTATAAAACGCTTATGATGCATAACATAATTAGGAAACAACCAAACGCATTATGGTGTGATTTTTTGAGGGTTGATTCAAAAAGTGTGAAGATGATCGTCTATTATAAAGATGGTCCCTAGCACGGAAGAAATCAAGATGCTGCGGCGATTCCTCTCGTGCTAAGGCACCGCGATTCCATGACGCCACAATTCTTTTACTCTCGCTTGCCGTACGTAAGATAAACACTGAGGCGACAAAAGTCATGGGATGCCTCCTAATATCGTGTCGGACCTCCTTTTGCACGGCGAAGTGCAGCAACTTGGCGTGGCATGGACTCAACAAGTCGTTGGAAGTCCCCGGCAGAAATATTGAGCCATGCTGCCTCTATAGACGTCCATAATTGCAAAAGTATTGCCGGTGCAGGAGTTTGTGCACGAACTGACTTCTCGATTATGTCCCATAAATGTTCGATGGGATTCATGTCGGGCGATCTTGGTGGCCAAATCATTCGCTAGAATTGTCCAGAATGTTCTTCAAACCAATCGCGAACAGTTGTGGCCCGGTGACATGGCGCATTGTCATCCACACAAATTCCATCGTTGTTTGGGTACATGAAGTCCATGAATGGCTGCAAGTGGTCTCCAAGTAGCTGAACATAACCCTTTCCAGTCAATGTTCGGTTCAGTTGGACCAAAGGACCCAGTCTTTTCCATATAAAAACAGCCCACACCATTATGGAGCCAACACCAACTTGCACAGTTCCTTGTTGACAACTTGGGTCCATGGATTCGTGGGGTCTGCGCCACACTCTAACCGTACCATCAGCTCTTACCAACTGAAATCGGGACTCATCTGACCAAGCCACGGTTTTCCAGTCGTCTAGAGTCCAACTNTACCATCAGCTCTTACCAACTGAAATCGGGACTCATCTGACCAAGCCACGGTTTTCCAGTCGTCTAGAGTCCAACTGATATGGTCACGAGCCCAGGAGAGGCGCTGCAGGCGATGTCGTGCTGTTAGTAAAGGCACTCGAGTCGGTCTTCTGCTGGCATAGCCCAGTACAGCCAAAGTTCCCCACACTGTCCTAACGGACACGTCCGTCGTACGTCCCACATTGATTCCTGCGGTTATTTCACGCAGTGTTGCTTGTCTGTTAACACTGACCATTCTGCGCACACGTCGTTGGTCTCGGTCATTAAGTGCAGGCGGTCGGCCACTGCGTTGTCCATGGTGGGAGGTTATGCCTGAAATTAGGTATTCTGGGCACACTCTTGACACTGTGGATCTCGGAATGTTTAATTCCCTAACCATTTCCGAAATGGAATGTCCCATGCGTCTAGCTCCAACTACCATTCCGCGTTCAAAGTCTGTTAATTCCCGTCGTGCGGCCATAATCACGTCAGGAACGTTTTCACATGAATCGCTTGACTACAAATGAAAGCCCAACCAATGCACTGCCCATTTATACATTTTGTACGCGATACTACAGCTATCTGTATATTTGCATATTGCTATCCCATGACTTTTGTCACCTCTGTGTATATTCCCACAGTCTTGCTTGCAAGGTGCGAGGGGATGCAACTTCTCTGTACGACCTTGGCAACAGGGGACGTGGGTCGCCACCCACGCATCTGAGACGGGAGCACTGTGTAGACGAGATTGGAAGATTGCCCGACGAGACCTTGGCCGGCGCTGAAACAGCTCCCTCGCCATCCGTCCGTCAAAGAGAGCGGCAATTGTCTGGACGAGACAAGTGATACTCGTGTCAGGGGCGGAGGGAGGCGCGGTGATGTAGTGGTTAGGTTACTTGCCTCCCACCAGGGTGAGCGGGCTCGTTTCCCGGCGGGGTCATTCCCGAATCTTCGTACTTGGGAATCGTGCCGGACAATGACGCTGGACGGCGGTTTATTTTGGTTTTTTCGGGGATCTCCCATTTCCTCCGCCATTGCATTCTGGCGCTGCTCCATTCTCACCTCGCTTCCCCTTCGTCGGGTCTCAAGACCTCGATGTTTAAGAGCCGCCCAAATCTCTCCACTTCACTGAAAGGAATAACGCGCTTATGAAATATTTTTGTGCAACATTAGTGTTTCATTAAAGAAAATTAAAGACTATCTTTTTATTTTTTACTTATTTGTAGTCTTTAGTCTTCAGCGTACAGCAGTATTAATTCCAGCGTGTATTCCTTTACATTTTATTCATTCATTTATTAATTTCAATTGTATTTAGTTATACTTCACACCTGAAATAGTGAAAATGGAGTCAACTAATTAAAAACCTGTGAAAATGACTTCATTTGTAATCAGTTGCAGTTTACTGATTGTATGGTGACTGAAATTCTCTGATTTAAATTTCGCTTTGCGGCGTTGTAAATACCTTCTAACAGGTTGGATTTTAAACTTTGCAAATATGTTTGAATGCACGATACACATTTATTACACAAGCATGAAGTATTTTTAAGTGACAAAACAATTGCTGTTCGTTTGCCGCTGCATTTTTACGCTCTACTTTAAGTGTGTGAACACTAACAGAGTAGAGCGTTCGACTTGTGTTGCCTGATGTATAGTACGTTTTGGGTGAAGGTACAATCCCGCCCTCCACCAAAATTATTTACGGTTTTTAAATGAAATGTATTTGGTTAATATAGACAAAATATTGTTACTCCCTCGCTGCTTCGCATCCTGCACGAGTGAGTGCAAGTGAAGGACAGCAGTTATATGATAGCGGCGGCAAGTCAAAGGATAGTTTTGAATAACAGGCGAGCGATAGGCCGGTGGCCACGTATCTGTTACAGAAAGCGAGTCAACACGATTATCCTTTATGCTGCACGCGCTGCTGACACTGGTTGTATTGATTTTNGTTACAGAAAGCGAGTCAACACGATTATCCTTTATGCTGCACGCGCTGCTGACACTGGTTGTATTGATTTTCTGCGTCTATCTGGGGAATTTTCTAGTGGTTTATTATCTTATATTCTGTCCGCATGACTTGGGATACGTCGAACTTTCCAGGCCAAGGCCAGCAGAGTATATAAATTGTGCAACGGGCCTCCGGGTCGTTCTGTAGTTGAATGGATGAGTGCCTGAGTTTCAGCGACAGACGACGAGCTGTATAAGAAGTGACCAGCGGAAGGAAAATCTGCGACTGCGAGTATCAAGCAGTGAAGAGTGCGGCTGGCAGGCTGGACTATTGGACTATATGCGTTAGTGAAAGACGTTACAAATGACGGCTACAGACAGACTGATTGTGTGTTAATGATGAGTATGAGTTAATTGAATATAACGAAACATCGACATTAAGGATGTTAATTAGAGTTAGAATACATTGAATATTGCGCTCACTAAGAAATAAAAAGAGTAAGAGTGGAGATAGATAATTTAATGCTGTAAATAATATCTGTGTTAATAAATTAGAAATCAACATAAGGGTTTTTATTTTATTAGTAAGACCTACATCCCTCATGACCTCAGATACGCCCTTCAGGCGCCCATGTAACAATACTTTTAATGTACTTCATCGTGTACAAAATTATCCCCAAACTCATGAACGGGTGAACGGGCCCATCTAAAAAGTTTTCGCAAGTACGCTATAATGTCGATAGCGTCGTTTCATCATTGAATAAACAGAGAGTGAAAGATTCTGAGAAGCCAATGCAAAAAATGTCTCCTCTTTCTTGACGCTTCGCTGAAAACAAATTGTTATTGATTAATAAAAGCTATTTTGTTGACGTTTCCTAAAAAAATTTTGTCCGTGAAAAAAAAAAAACACCCACACTGAATTTTACAAGACATTTAGTGCTTGACAAATTTGTTATTGCCATGATATGCATGGGTATTTTAGTAGTAATACCAATTTATTATGCACCTGGCAACTATGTCTTTAGTTGCCAGGCAATAGCACTCGTGTCATTAACGACCACATTTTTCGCGACGTCTATAAAACTATAACCGGATATGTACGAATGTTGCTTTGTCCTACGCGGTTGATTACGTCGCGTGTTTTCTTTCTGTGCAGTGTTTTATTATGTTTATGTTTGCTTGCACCCCTCCTGGGCGACTTTTCTGTACTTGTAGTCCTTAAGAATTTCGTTTCTGTTCTGTGTATTCTACCTTAGCTTTTAATTAATTCTATTTCATGCTGCTGTATCAGCGTTTGCTGTTTACCGGGTTTATGTTTTCCCGGCATGTGTGTATTTCTGTTTCCTTTTGTCTATTATGTTCTTTATGTTTTCTTTGGTTATCCTGAAAGAGCTCTAAGCTGGAGCAGAACTATGTCACCTTTCTGTTCGCCACTTGTTGGCAAATTTTATTTCTGTTAGGTAATCACTTAAAAATAAAAAATAAATGTCGGTGTTTGTCTCCTGGAGTCAGGTTATTGAATGACTCACTAGGGAAATTCTTAAGATATGGAGACGGTGCATTACACGATACATTTATCACAAGGTAAGTAAATGTTACACGTAAATTATTTTTAAAAAAATGCAGCTTTTCTTGAGGCAAAATGTGGAAGCCTTGGCATGTGTGTCAGTTGTTACGTTCATGGTGTTTGCAAGCCAAATCACTTTTGTTAGCCTCATAGCATTGCTACTAGCACTGCGACTAATGAACACATTTTTGTCTTTTAACACATTGAAATTTTGGTGACCAAAAAAGCTATATTATGACTGGAAATAAAAATTATTTCGTTGGTGCCACAAATTATTTTGTGTCGTACACATTTGCCAAATAAACTTTATGGTAGCCAACAACATGCTTTTTTTTTTTTACCAGAAACAAAACTGATACTTCTAGAGTAGTTTTTTCTCGCCAAATAATATAGCTCTGGAATTGCTTCCGCTGCGCGCGTGGAGCCGGTTTGTGCGAACACACGTAGATAGAGTACTTTTGAAATCAAACTTAGGAAATACTCACTGTCTGTTAAGTACGTATGTGCTCCACTACACACTGGCATGCAGGCTTCTATATGCTGTTCACGGTAAAGTGAGCACTTTTGAGACCCTAGTTAAGTTTTCCTTCCAGTTATTTTTTTTTATCCTTTAACCATATTTTCAAATAAATATTGCCATGCAAGTAATAAACACAATGTGCATATTCCCCCACACTCGAAAGTTAACGTCTAAGGGTAAAATAAAATGTATTTGTATAATATTCCAAATGAGAGGGCTTTCAAAAGTGCTCACTTTACCGTGAGTAACCATTAGTTAAGTTGGCAGTAAATTAAATCGAAACCAAGCTCGGGCATGCGCGGTACAACGCCCGAGCGAACACACGACAACGCTCCGCGCAGGAAGATGTCTGGTCAAGAACTATCAAACACTATTGTTGTGGTCTCTGCAGACTGATGGTATCTGTTCGATATGAGTATAGTTCAATTCATTCTATCACGTGATCATTTTCCGCCCTGGTAAACTACATCTTACACCACCATATTGCCTTGATAACATTTCACGTAACAGCTGACATAGTATTTCAACTTATGCATTAATCCTAGGCAATTAAAATTTTACAAACTCATCGGCAAGTAAATATTCGTTTTATTCATCTGAAGCTACACAAATTATGTCATTTATAAAAGATTCAACGGCTATCATGTTAAAATAATATTAATTATATTTTTAATATGTCTTAC
The DNA here is from genome assembly GCA_002778355.1 of Clitarchus hookeri. NCBI lineage: Eukaryota > Metazoa > Arthropoda > Insecta > Phasmatodea > Phasmatidae > Clitarchus > Clitarchus hookeri. The sequence goes on along the minus strand of NQII01001940.1, from coordinate 190,033 downwards.
AAATTTGTAATACAGTCATAAATAGTCTGTTAAAAGAGCAGAAAAAGTGACAAAATAACTTGCAAAAATAAATTAAGACAGTTGTGGGTGTTTTACACTGCACAGAAATAATATGTTTCGTTGCAGTTGAAATTAATCGTTGAAGTCACTAGAATACCAAGAGTAAATTTCATTAAAAATGTATTACATTGTTTGCCCATAATTTTGTTTTAAATTTTACGATTGAATTCATAGTAAAATTAGTTATAATTTAAGACCTAATCGCAGGCGACAAAAATTTATGTTTTCGAAGCAATTACTTCATGACATTCTTATTACTTTAAAAAACACCAGCTGAAATAAAAGATTGCTTTTAAAATATTTAAGTCAAAAGTCCTCTTCGTTAGGCAAAAGAAAAACATAGTATATGAGTGTGGAATTTCAATTGATTTCATATTTTAAATTAAATCTGCATCAATACTTCACAAAACCCTAGCCAAAATTAAAACCTTTAAAAGATGTATACACTTCGAAATTCTTTACCGACTTACAGTATATCTTTATAATTTCGGACATTAGTAGCAGATTTCACTAAATTAGCCTTTGTAATTGATATTCATGGCTGAATGAGAAATAATACACCTTCTAGTCCAAATTGTTAACAGACCAAGCGTGTTAAAGGCTCTTCTAATTTATTGTTTTATGAACGCACAGATTAAACATTTTTTTTTTGGAGGAAGGGACATTTATATATTTTTACTACGTTAATTTAAAATACAAAGCTAGCTATTTCTGCTACAATTGTTATATTACCATAAGCATTATTTTCAATTCATTTTTAGAATAACGGGTAATTATTTTTACGATGGTAGTTCCTCTTTCGTTTTAATTGTTCATTACAGTTTTTTTTTTTGTTGCGAACCGAATTCATTTTTACTCTGTGAATTACAACGGCACGCGCGCGAAATAATGGAACGGTTATTTTAGCATGTTTGCCTACGTTTCTATGCACGTCGCGTGTTACGTGTTTTGGATGAAAACATCACGAAGTGAAAGGTCGCGAGCACACAGCAGCAGCGGCAGCAGGAAAAACAAATTAGTAGTCGGGATAAAATAAATACACGCGTTTTGCCAGATATCACCTAATTATCTGTTATTTACTCACACTCGCGGCAGACGTACCGAAGAAGAGGGGGGGGGGAGTAGGTACTGCATACTGCTAAGCAGCAGTGACATACGTAATTCACGAGCCGATGATCGAATTAATTTCGCACGAAACTGAATTAAAAAGAGATACTGTATGAAAATGGTGCAGCAAACTGCGTTAAATTCTGCGGGAAAATAAAAACAAACTCCCTGAGGTCTCGTAGCGCACTCGGACGTTAAATAATTTACGTGGTAGCGACAGTGACTGTCAAATATATTACGTATCAAATATTTATTTACGGGCATTGTCGTTGGTGCAATTGGACGAACTTTCGCTGCAGAGGTTTACATATTTACATTTTGTGAGTGAATCAAATTACTGATGCGTTTACCTGGCTTCCTGTTCGCGTGTTCTCGTTATGTTTTGGCGTAGTTTTATTTTGATGTACCTGACATTTTACTGCGCACCGAGGCAGATGAAATGAATAGCGCAGATATCAGGACATAGAATGGATCGGATGAAGGGAGAAGAAACACTTACTTCTGGCGTTTTTTGTCAAGTTTCCGTATATCATGCAAATTCTCATAGGCCTAAGGCAGGTGTGCTTAAGAGCCCGTGTTACACGCCATAATGGATTGATTTTTTATTTTTTTATTTCTAATTCAAATTTAGGAGGATTTATTGAAATGATGTGGCAATAGAAGATCAGCTAATTACTTTACCCTTCATTACAGACATAATACAGGATGAGCATAAAAGAATACCTCAAATTTGAAGGTCTATAATATCAAAACCGAACAACCTACAACCTTTATTGACCAATCAAATGAGCCGTGGAACTGTGAAGTCTGCTTACCATACATTCATAAATGTTCAATGCGACCACCATGAGTAGCAAGAACGACATCTACGCGATAATCAAACTCGTTCCACGCTCTTGTCAGCGTGTCCGGTGTTACGGCTTGGATGGCGTCCGTGACTCTGGTGCTGGCCAGCGGGAGTGAAGTCTGCGGACTGCGAGCATCGGCACAGTGAAGAGTGAGACCAACAGGCAGAACTATCAAAGTGGAGGCGTGAGTGACAGACATTCATAATAATGACAGTAGACATTTTTAATATGTGTAAGTGAAAAGTGTGAATAAAGTTTGTCTGTAACTAATAAAAATATGGAGATAAGGATTTTAATTAGAATCGAGATTGGTATTGAATATTTCGCTCACTGAGAATAACCATTGTTAATAGTAGAAATAGGTAATTTAAATGTTGTAAATAATATATGTGTGTAATCAGCACTGTAAATAAATAAGGTAATTAAGTTTAATCACATTATTATAATTAATACCTCTATCCCTCACGATCTCGGATACCGTCTCGTGCATCTTGTGACAACGTATTGAGAAGGAGAGATCCCATTTGTCTCCTAGGGCGGAGGAAGTGATAGCATTGCTCGCTTTTGGGCGGTGGCGGAGGGGGAGGGGGACGGGTTGTGATCCTTAGTCTCCTGGAGGAGGTGAGGTACAGAGCCGTGCCAAACGTATGAAAGCTAGTATTACAATGAATTCCCGTGGGATATATGACACCGCACATGTTATAAAATAACTTGATCATTTTTGCTAGGGCGGTAAATCGATAGCATTGGGAGTGTGCAGTGTCGTATTGTTTCAATAATTTGAAAAAAAAAAAAATTGCTGCAAGTTTCAACCAAATACTGATGGTGTAGAAATATGTAATTCGATATAAACTGTGATTGTGCACTAGTTCCCAGTATTGCTGTTCCACGCCCTATGCGCTCATTTTACATTTTAAATTACGGCTTGCTTCAACCGTCCTCTAGTTTCAATTATAACAATTCCAAACTCATAATTCATGCGTCACGTGATATGATCTGTGCACCAGTAATAATTCGTCGCAATTAAAATTTCCCGAAACGATTATTAATTCCGAGAATCCCTCATACGTGCATTGGACATTATGCTGAATCGTCAGCATGAGGACTGCAACATTTAGTTTCACTTAAAAAAAAAAAAAAAGAGTGAGAGAGCTGAGGTTTTGTTAGCAACACATTAAAAAAAAAAAACGAGCGGAAGTTCTGGCAGGTAAAACTCCGTGGTTTCGAACAAAAGAAATCGTTTTATGCGAGGAAAGGAAAGTTTCGCGTTTACAGCACGCCTTAAGTTCGGGATGAGGATTTCAACCACCAATATTTGACCTCAAGAATTCAGAGCCTTCAAGACCTCTTCCTCTCCGCTCGCCGCTTCGAAAGTCGCCCTCCAATTTTTCTCCAGTCCCCGGAGAGTTTTCTCCAGTTTTCCAAGATGGCTGTTTCCCTGCCGAAGAATTTCGTGCTCCGCTGCAGGATGTGCTATAGAAGCTCCGGAAAGAAACAGGGAACTATTCTTGGCGGTCAGATGAAACTTTTTTTTTTTTTCAGCTACAGCCCCTAAGGCCGTGGAAGGTATTGGTATTGGCGCATGGTCGAATAGAGGTAAAGCTAAAAAAAGGGGGGGGGTGGTGTCCGGGGGTTGCAGGCAGTTATTGATTGGTTGGCGGCTGCGTGCGATGGAATGATAGATTGTGCCGCTCAATGCACAGGCCTCCGGTAGGCTCATCCCTCCTTTTTCCACCCCTTGNCAAAGTCAGACGGAAAAGTTAAGCCCCCTCCGGGTTGGAAATTTCATTCCGCAAATATACTTAACAATCTGACCCCGGGGCGTCCTCGGACGGGAGAATGCGATCTGAAAGGTTGGCACGCCTGGCCGGACCGGCGGACAGCGACGAATCACAGTCGCCGCCAGGAACGAAAAGGACCGGCGAGGGAAGGGAAAAAACCGTTAAATGAGATACGAGACGTGACTGCGGAGTCAGTTACCATTACGGCAGTTTCATTTACGGGAAGGTTTGCATCGAAAATTACAAAACCTGCACTGCGATTTGACATCGCTAACAAATTAATGGTCTTCAATTAAACATTTTAAATGTAATACATATTTGAAATACGTGGCGTCAATTATAGTAGGTGTGCCAATATAGTTATAGATCCCAATAATCATTAACCTTTAATATTATTATAACTAAAACTCAAAATTTTTCACAACTCAGCTCAAGTCATCTGCTTTCTTCAATTGTATATTTNTTAATATTATTATAACTAAAACTCAAAATTTTTCACAACTCAGCTCAAGTCATCTGCTTTCTTCAATTGTATATTTCTTCTTATTATGACCTGAGATTCCACTGTTTGACAGATAATTTTTTAATTGATAATGAAGTCTTACAGCGAAATAAATTTAATTCCTTAATTACGTTAGTGTAAACGTTACCAATTGTAATGTATTAAGATAAGAGCTGTTATTATCTTATATATATATATACTGCAGGTAAAATAAAATATGCTTTAAACACTCATGTTTGTAAATGAAGGCAAAGTAGATTNTTATATATATATATACTGCAGGTAAAATAAAATATGCTTTAAACACTCATGTTTGTAAATGAAGGCAAAGTAGATTTGTTTTAATATAATTCCTAAGTATACTGAAAAGAAAATGTCATTACAAAGCATTTCGATCTACGATTACTGTCTGTGACAGATGCTGCTGGGGTGTATATATTTTTTTTGTTCGTTAAACATGGCATTTATTTTCAGTACTGCAACGTTCGTTTCGGAACCCGTTGCTGTGTTATATGTAGCCGAGAATTTCTACGAGAAGATCACCTAGCGAAATACGCAAGAACAAAGTATGAAGCAAAAACTAAAATGTTATATTCCAGGGAAATATTACGCTCCTGGTACTGATTAGTTTTTTAAAAGACTAATAGGATGTAACGATTCTAGACCGCCAAATAAATTTTATGTTGTGTTTGTCTTAACACAGTTTTCTGTTAATATTTTAATTTGAAAACATTGGTATACTTAACTAATAATATTATATTTATAATCAAAATTATAGAGGATATTTAATTGGATAGTCAAGAGATAATTATTCTTAAATATAAATTTTCTTCCTGCATTCGTTAAATAGAATTTGCTGCTTCCGTCATGTTACTTTTCTACAGTTGGTTTATCATCGCGTAACACATCTAAAGATTTTACCAAACGAAATTGTTCCTTTTTTTTTATTTACTTCAACAAGAGCAATATATGTACATAGTGATATTTTTCCTTCGGTTTATTGGAACGTTAATAATAGTAAAATGGCCAGTAAAAAAATTAAACTACAATTTCAGATCAAAAATTTTATTATTCCGCACCTTTAGAAATCACCAACCTAAGATCACGTTGGTCTTAATATTTTGGCATTCAAATTCGNAATTTTATTATTCCGCACCTTTAGAAATCACCAACCTAAGATCACGTTGGTCTTAATATTTTGGCATTCAAATTCGGACAATTTCGCGTTCAAGATGCGGAGAAAACTGATAGATATTTTACTTTGTGAGGATCTGGGTATCATTCAATCCCCATCCCACTCATTGTATTCTAACACAAAGAACTTGAAATTGGTTTTTGTCCATTCGTTACGTGTGTGTATACATATTTGAGCGCACACANGTATTCTAACACAAAGAACTTGAAATTGGTTTTTGTCCATTCGTTACGTGTGTGTATACATATTTGAGCGCACACACGCCTGTATCCGTCACACTCCTCCCCAAAAAAATATTTAATGGCTGAGCCACCTCCAAAAAAATTGGATACACGTTTATTCCATCACACGTAACACATCGCTTGGATGTGCTTCTACCGAAGTTTATTTTCAATCTATTTCCAACTTTCTGCTTCGTGCCTTGAATCACTGCAAGAAAATATCATCTTAAGTACAACGATACTGAAACATGAAAATTTTGTTCTCAATATTTTAATTTTTCAACTCGTAGTCGAAACAGTTACGTTGCTAAAAGTCGTGCTTTTGTTAAAATCACGCCTTTTAAAATTCCTCTGAAAGAAACTACCCCAAGAAAAATAAATATTAGTGTGTATCAAAATTTGTTTGGGTAAACAAATTGTAAGTTTTTATATGTGGCGAAACAAATTCACTGTTGATGAAACAAATAAAATGTTTCGCCATATTTGTTTACACTAATCAAAAAGCGCACATTTTATTTAAGTGAAATATTCTTGTTTATTTAAAGTGAAATTTAATATTGCTGCTAAAGCTTGTTGAATTCGTTTGATCGAAGACTAACGTATTTTTATTATAGTTTTTCTATAATACTATTCACAAATTTCGTTACCCTAGCCTCGTATACATAGCATTTAGTAAAAATGCGGGATTCGAACGCGAAGAACTGGCTTTGAAGTTGAAATCTGACGCTCTACCCACTGACTTGCCAATTACAAATTAACGTTGTAAAACAGATATAATGTGATATATATATATGTAACTCTTATAAACATTTGGTTTTAAATTTTCTTCATCTTTCTTTCTTCACTTGAAACATTTTAGAGGAAAGCTGCCTGTTTCTAAGCTTTTTTTTTTTCGCCGTGGTCAATATCTTGAAAACTTCCATTCTGAAACACTCGTTACGTTTATGTTCTGCGAGATGAAATTGTTTACGCGAGTAGTAGGAAAATTATGCGTCTGGCATAACGAATTCTGGAGTAGGAGCCAGGTGCCGGCCGACGCCATCTTGAATTTCTCTTTTTTCCCTTAAAATTTTTCTTTCCCTCTAAATCGACCATTTATCGCTAAAAGTTATATTTTTTTCCTTAAAATTTCCCTTTATCCCTTAAAATTTCCCGTTTTTCGCTTAAAAAGCACCGATCCCCTCATTTGCAAAGAACGAGCCCCTTTTCAAAAAACTATCCATTGCAAGGATTTGGAGGGCTCGTTTTTTACCTGTGAACTTGACCTTCGACATTGACCTTGCCCCTAAGCTTGGTAACCTTGAATGAAATTCCAAAAACTTTAAAAAATTATAAAAATGAAAAAAAAAAATGAAATTTTTTAAAAAATATTATTTAAAGATGTACATGTAGGAGGTCCGGAGTACGATGACAGAAGGATCGACAAAGCTCCAGACACAACCCACCAACGCCAGGTCGACCGGTGTCCACCTCGTCAGCCATGTTAGATGTTGATAATCTTGACCCATTACCTAGACCCCATCTCATGACCTTGTATAACCTTAAACTTAAAAAATTCGAAAAATCCAAACAAAGCCAAAAAATATATCAGTATTTTGAAAAATAATAAAAATATATATAAAGCCCAAAAATTTTCAAAACATTCCCCAAATTGCAATACATTTGTTAAAAATATTATTAAAAAATACATAAAATCACAACAAATTTCCAAAATGTTGCAAAAAATTCCCCAAAAAAAAAAAACCCTGTACATTTGACTCAAGACTTGACTGAAGACTCAAGACCCTTAAATCAAGACCAAGACCCAAGAATCAAGGCTCAAAACCGAAGACTCAAAACCCAAGACTCAATACTCAAGGCTCAAAACCGAAGACTCAAAACCCAAGACTCAATACTCAAGGCTCAAGACGCACGACCCTTGATCTTCAACCTTAACCCTTGTCCCTTGACACTTGACCTTAACCCCCCCCCCCAAATAAAAAATAGCTAGAATTCTAAAAAAAAAAATCCAAAATTTTTTTTTAAAGTTTATTAAATCGATAATAATTTATGAAAAAAATTAGGTAACAATACCTCGCTGCTGTTTTCGTTCTGATTGCTCTCAATTTTAACCGTATACATGTTTTAACCATGCACACAGCTCGACTTTTATGTAGGTATATGTATGCTACTCAGAATGTTTTAAAAAATATATTTATATGTGACCAATCCAAGCCCTTCATACGAGTAGCAACCACCTGCTCAAGTCATGTTATAATCATGTCATGGATGAGCATCTGAAAACACTTTTATAGAAATACTTGGCATTAATTTAAATACCAATAGTACTAGTCCCTTGAGACTTGGAATGCACGAGGGCGATAAACATGTGTAGCCCTCTGTCACTGAAATCAGAGTTTCTATAGGTTTATACAAATTAGAACACAAATCTGCATATTATTAACGCATTTGCATTCCTAACGAATTGCACGGTTTAACTTGGACAGCGCATGAATATAGTGATGTGACCCATGGCAATGATAATTTTACATATGGCAGAAGGATACATAATGAGATTAAAAGTAGATCCTAAGCTGGACTTTAAAAAGTAGGAACTCAGTAAACCGTGAACAGTCTATACATCGTGGTTCTTTAAATATTTTACAACGTTTGGGTTAAACATATATGTACTCAATTATAAACTTAAGTGATTATCAAAGGAATTATGCACATCAAAAAAAAAAAAAAAGTAAAATAAATTAAAAGGATCATAAACTACTAGGGATGAAAGAAAACGAATGTGGGCGTACGCCACCGAAATAAGAGAAACAACTTTTGAAAACGTAAGTGCATGCAAATAACATACCCCATCAGAAACAAAATATGTAGAGGTTGCAATTATCACATCACATTTGATGTTGCACCCCAAAGGGTCTGCTTTGTCTGAAATGGTGGGGGGGTTTAAAACATTACAACAAGGTGACCTTTTTTTTTTTTTTTTGTACATTTGAGCGCTGTGATTAATAATTTGTGTTGAAAATGCACTAAATGCTCAAGGGTGCAACATTTAATGCGGCGTGGTAATGGGAACCCATGCGTATTTTGTTACTGATATAGGGATGTTAATTTTCAGTAACAGGTCAAGAGGTTATTTATCTTATTTAAGTGATACACTGTCCAGATTGGTTTTATTTCATCCCTAGTAGTTTTTGATATTTTCAATTAAAATATTTTTATTTTCCCATTTTCACGACGTGCATACCACCCTTAATAATCACGTTTAGGTCATAAAGTGAGTAAAGAGATCTGGGCGGCTCTTAACATCTAGGTCTTCAGAGCCGATGAGGGTGAAGTGGGGTGAAAGGGCGGGGGAAACTGGAGATCCGGCAATATTCCCACTTGCGAAAATCCGCAGTGAACCGGTTAGGGATTGAACCCGGTTCGCCTTGGTGGGACGCGAGCAGTCTAACCGCTCAGTCACCGTGGCCTCTTTTAGACCATAAACCGAACGCATATTTGCTATATGCTATTCACGTAAATTGAGCACTTTTTAAGGCCCTCCCAACAGGCATTACCCAGAATAATAAATATATTTTATTGCAGCCTCAGACGTTAACTTTTGAGAGTGGTGAAATGTATAAACTGTGTTTATTAGTCACATGGCAATGTCCCGCGTTATCATGCCTGAAGGCGTATCAGGGGACGGCTTACAAACTAACTTATAACCTAACTTAAACTAACACCCATGTCTTACTTGGGATTCTAATCCAGAACCTACCGCACCACCACAGACCGGCGGTGCACCAACCGACTGCGCCGCGGGAGGCCAGAACATGGCAACGTTGAAGTACATAGTGGAGGGAAGATAAAAATTAGTTTGAAGTAAATATTTCGCAGGGCCTTAAAAAGTGCTGATTTTACCGTGAACATCCCATACCTAGATTTACCATCACCTCCCAAACTTTGACACACGCTGTATATGAGTTCCACGTGCCGCGGAGTACGGAGAGTTACTTGTCTCAGTTTTGCGATGCTTCGCGCCGGCTACGATGTTGCCCAGCGGGGCGAGGTCAAGCGAGCTGGAAGCTACGCGATTTTAGGGGGTTGTGGATATTGATGAGGATAAGGGAGGGGGGAGCGTGGTGCTCGAGGGTTGCAGAAATGCGACCGATGATGGCACGGTTCGAATATTGAAGGGAGGTCCCCCCTATAGCGCGCCATCATGGCCTGGCGGAAACTGCCAAGTTATCGGCGAACTTCCTCTCTCGCTATCCCCTCCAACACGGCAGCGCGAATATCGTCCGGGGGTGGGGGGCTACACGAGGTTGTGAAGTGATGAATAAGGAAGGGGGGGGAGGCTCCCGAATATTCGGCCGTGCGCTGCATTAATCATCCCACCCGCGACTACACGCCGACTAGAAAATAAGTTTACCCGCTTTCGCAAGACGCTAAACTGTCGCTCGATGGGTGCACACAGGCCCGACAAATGTGGTATTTGAAATTTGGTGATATGCCGATACCCGGCGGGTTCGTAACATCACTGACGTAAATTTCAAAATTATTAAAAGGCTCTCATTTTCGCAATACAATAATTCATAATAGTGAGTGGGTGAAGAGATTTGGGCGGCTCTTAACAGCGGGGTATTGAGAGCCGATGAGGGTGAAGCGAGGTGAGTACGGAGCAGCGCCGGAATGAAAGGGCGGTGGAAACGGGAGATCACTGAGAAAACCCTCCAACCAGTGTCATCGTCCGGCACGATTCCCACACGCGAAAATCCGGGGCCGACCCAGCCGGTAATCGAACCCGGTTCGCCATGGTGGGATGCTAATATTCTAACCACTACACCATCGCGGCCCCATTATTTATAATAAATTGAGAGACTTTACACGTACATATATGACAATTCTTATATATACAGTTTGGCATTACAATAAAAAAATGTGAAATTCTTGGCATTTCTAAAAAAAAAAAAAAAAAAAAAAAAAAAANACAAATATAACGCTGTGGTGTGTAGTCTTAACGACTGTTTCCTCTTATCCACTTTCCTCACGTATTACCTAGTAACACCTTCTTTTTTCTTATCTTATTATCGCTGTAATTCTCAACTTACCTTTCTCTTTTAGTTTTCTGTCTTCTGCTTTTCGAAACGCCAAGTAAAAGGTTCTTTATCACTATCGCAATCTTCGAATACTGCAGCTGTAATTAACCTATGGACCTCGACATCCCGACGACTGGCGTGTTTTTATCGCGTATGGCAGTCAACTTTCACCAACATAGAGGTTTTACAAGATTTCAGCAACAGGTTATTTTAAAAAATAGTACGTACTTTTGTCTGAACAGGTTTTTTTTCTACGGCGTAATTTCTTTCTTCGCAATAAAACATACAATTCACGGTGCAAGAAACATCTTGGCGCATGTGCAGCCCTTTGTCAAAATATATTCTCACAAAGTTGGGTTGGGATGTCCCTATATTACTTTTTCTACACTAACATCCTACAATTTACACAGTATTTGATTAACACACTTGACACGATCTGTAATTTTTAACGAATCAATCATGTTCCACTGTGTCTGCAAAACCATTTATCTAAATTTCCTATTTTCATAGCACACACAGTTAACAAATAATTCGAGGAAACTAACACAGCCGTAGAGAGAGCCACGGTTTGCTCAGTTGGTTATTCGTTAGCCTCTTTCATTTGAGAACCCTGCTCATTCCCAGGCTACGGAGGGCGGATAATTTTTCTAACAGTGGACTCCCGTGTGGGGAGTGTGGGTTCTCTCGGGGCTCTTCTGTTTCCTACCTCGTTTTCAATCCGCTGCGTTTCCACTCCATCAAGCTTAACCTCATACATTCTGAGGGATGGCCAGAGCGACAGGTCTGTTTCTCGGGTATGGGCAGACAGCTCGTAAGTATTATGATAGAAGGAAGTCTGGCACAATGTATTTTAAATGGGAGCTATGCGGCTGGGTGGCTGGGAGGTTTCGGCTCGACTCGACTCGGACGAGCTCGGCAATCTTCGGCTGGACTCAAGAGGTGCTCGGAAGCTGCCGACTCAGGATTGACGAAAGTACCCGAAGGTGCTTGCCAGTTACGCCCACTAATTCTTCAATCATATATGTTTGCTCTGGTAGCCATATTGGTTTTATAGGCATAGGTAGAGACCTGAAAAATTCGCGAGTTCAATAACCTGTAGGCTAGACTCTACAGTCTTATTTACAACTATGCGGATGTCAACTGCACATTGGTTGTCTCCTGTCAGAGTGGAAGGCGATAATGGGACACCGCTCTCCAGAAAGTGTCAAACACCGTGTGGACCAATGGCTAAAGTTATATAAACACACGTGTTTTGAGTTCTAGCTTGTATTAAAATGAATCCACGAATTCTTTAGGTCTCTAGGCATAGGTTATGTCAAAACGTAAATATTGTTGTTTTTTATCAGTGTTATATTCTTTTAATTCAAAATAAACATTACGTATTAAATTACACTAAGCATAACTATTTTTTCATTGCTCTATTTCATTCCTCCCCAGTATATTTCTCAATTTCATTCCTAAATTTATAGTAGAGTTTATAGAGTTTCCATCATTTCGTTGTAGAGTGCACAGGTTACTCGTGTTTTCAGCATTTTCTCCTAGAGTGCGCTGATGAGGAAAGAATGATGACGTCACATTGCTCGCTCATGATTGGCTGTTGGTCACGCGAGCAGATTCGCGCATCGTCCCAGTTATTCGTCTGATGAGAAAAATGATACATCGTCTTCTCTCTCCTGACCTTCTTAGTGCTCAGTTCAGTTATCTATTTTTATGTTCGACTCTTCCATTAAATTTTGTAGGGAATTATCGAGCGTGCTCATATTTACGCGCGTGTTCCATATTGGATGGTGCAGAAACCTTATAACTTTATATTATCAGAAAAAATTAATTATGCTTCTTTTAATTTACCTTGCAGAGATCAAGATGAAACGTGCGTTTAATGATGCTCCTGCGAGTGGCGTCCCTACTTCATCTTTCGCTGTACGATCGCTGACACCATACGAGCTCTGGTGGAGAATCCCCCGAATATGCACGTAATAAGTACGACATGCCCTCAGCACTCAGATAANACACCATACGAGCTCTGGTGGAGAATCCCCCGAATATGCACGTAATAAGTACGACATGCCCTCAGCACTCAGATAACTGCAATTTGCGGATAGCCTTTCCCAGTCCCCTTCTTGCGCGGTGAAAGAAGTTTGAGAACAGAACGGAATGACACAGCAAAGCATTGGGCGCGGATTGCTCATAACGACCNCTGCGCGGTGAAAGAAGTTTGAGAACAGAACGGAATGACACAGCAAAGCATTGGGCGCGGATTGCTCATAACGACCTGCAATGCCAGATTAGTTGGGAATGTTACCGAAGTTGCTCAGTAGACACCGGCTGCTTCCCTGCCCTCCCTCCCTCTTACCGTTAAACCCGCCCTTCTCGGCGAGACTAATTATGCTGCCACCGATACCACCCCGTTCCTTCTAAAACGTAACCAAGATTGATGTCGATTTGAGAACTTGCACTGTCATGTCGTGCCTGCGCCCCCCCTCCCCTTCCCCGGTGATTTATACTCGCGTCACTGCAACTTCGAGAGATACCGACTGCGCATGTGCTTAGCTTCATCCCTGACACGTCAATTACCACGTCGTATTAAATATGAAGTATAGCTTAGCCCCGAGTTACCGAAGGCGTCAGATGAAAGTTCTTGCGTCCATGTTCTTCTTTGTGGATGGGGGATAGTTCTGACGGTATACTAATTACTCTCGCTGATTTAATGATATTTTCACCCGTTTCCTGTGAATTTCATTGTTCAAATGCACTGGTTCTTAGTGGTTTCCTGTTTCTTTATAAGCCTGTAACAAGTCGTTAACTCAGTTTTCAGTGAGTAGCGAGTCGCATATTGGAAACATTTTATTCGTGTGAAGCGTATGCCATAGCAGCGTCGGGCTTGAGTCGTCGTTAAGTTATCGCGGGTTGAGTGCGAACAGAGTCCGGCCACAGACAGTTTTGATCCTACCGTTCAATTTTGCCTTGTCGCTCCGTCTTCAAAGAACAACGGCAAATGTTTCTCAGAGACAACAGCCACCCACGTGAAGCCTTCTGTAACTGATGATCGCCAGCTAAGAAACGCCAGTTTGAAAATGTCGCAACAGTTCAGTTTCACTCGTTCTGCTGATATCTATGCTGTAAATGTGAGTAGTTTGCNACCAGTTTGAAAATGTCGCAACAGTTCAGTTTCACTCGTTCTGCTGATATCTATGCTGTAAATGTGAGTAGTTTGCCCGTGTCCTTCTTAACGCTCTCAGGCACAGTGTCCACTATGGAGAATCTGTTGAAACCGTAGAAGGAATTAAGGCTAGCATGCGCCCGTCAGCTGCGCAGTAACCAAAACTTAACGGCTGCCTTGTCTATAGGAGCATGGATTTGTGGTTACAATAAGGAACTGAAAAATTTTGACCCAAATGAAAAACAACTGTATTACACGCTGTCCCAAGAGGAAAGGCAATTATTAAGGAAGATGAAAGAAGGGTATAATTTTAATAAAAACAATTCTTGTCATATACCTGTGTGCCCTGTCCCAAATAGTTTCCAATTTTGAGCTACTTCAGTGTACACGTGTTTTGAAATTGGCGCCCCTCCAAGCCCTTATTACGTCACTCTCCTTCGCCAGGGGCCGCGGTGGTGTAGTGGTCAGACTGCTCGCCTCTTACCAAGGTGAAACCGGGTTCGATTTCCGGCGGGGTCGCTCCCTGATTTTTTGCACGTGGGAATCGTTCCGTACAATGCCGCTGGTCCGCCGGTTTTCTCGGGTACTCCCGCTTCCCCCGCCTTTGTATTCCGGCGCTACTCCATATTCACCTCGCTTCCCCTCGTCGGCTGTCAAGACCACACCCTAAACTCTCCCGCAATGCGGCGCGCATTACGCCCCTCCTCTACCATCGCTCTGCGTGGTTCGAATGTCGATTGTATGTAGTAACTGCAGAAATGGCACATTCGTACATCTTGAATGTAAAATTGTTAGCTAAAAATGACATAAACTGATTTCACGAGGAATATGCATTTATGTTTTGTTTTGTANCTTGAATGTAAAATTGTTAGCTAAAAATGACATAAACTGATTTCACGAGGAATATGCATTTATGTTTTGTTTTGTATGGCTTCTGTGATGGTAATGTGCCCGATGCTGTTGTTGAAGAATTCCGTCAGCGCTTTCCTACATGTCGAATCTCAGATCGCAAAGTGTTTCTCACCGTGTACAATGAATCACGTGCGAGCGGTAAGCTCCCCAGAGCTCATTTGAAATCAGAACGAGGCCGTCAACACGGTGCACTGCACGACCATCGCATTCTTGACATGGTTCAGCGTAGCCCCACAACTAACACGCGTAGACTTCTTGCACGTTTCCGTGTTTCACGAACACACGCATGAAGAACACTGCATGTACTGAACACTGCTTGTACTATTTTCGCGTACAGTCTGTGCAATATCTCTACGCAGGGGACGACAGAATTCGCCTTGAATTCTGTCACTGGGTAATTGGCAATCGTGAAGTGCTCTCTACACTGATATTTACTTACGAAGCAACATTATCCGAGATGGGGTGAACAATACGCATAACAGTGATCGTTGGTCTCTCGAGAGAATCCGCATGCTAAAGTAGTTACAGGTTTCCAATAAAGTTAGTATGTACATCAGTTCGTGATACGGCATGATTACTGGCATGTTGATGGATCCCGTTATTTTTCGCCACCGAATTACAGGACCCACATTATTTGCAATTTTTGCGGCGTGCACTCCGACAAGCAGCAATGTGTTCTACTGGGAGCAGAACAATGCATTGAAGTGCGTAGAGGAATTTTCGAAAAACACTTTAAACTGTTGAGCACCCGACTCTGTAAAAGGCAGTAATTAAAGTAGCTCTAAATTGAGAACCATTATGGATAGCACATATATTATATATGCTGTACACTAAAAGTAAAAGCTTTACACAAAACAAAGTATTTAAATTTATCTGCAAATCAATGTCGTTTTACCTTTTTAGATGATGTAATTAATCTTTATACAGGAACGTGAAATGCACTGTAAGTTTTTTTATCGAGGGCTTGTGTTATTTTAAAGTTATTTTACTTAGTACGTTTGCAACGTCTATTGATTAACAGGCATTAAAGTCCTTCTTAACTGGAATATACTTAGTGGGCCGGACATACCAAGAGCACTGAAATATCAGCTAATGTGTAATTTTCACAGGAAGAAAAATTTCCGGGTCAAAATTTTGTTATATATTTAGTAATCACAATACGGTAAATATACGCATCCATGTAAACAGCCGCTTGCTTATAACGGTTACGTAGCATACACGTATCTCGGCGGATTAAAATGTCTACAAACGAACAATTGTTGCACTTTGATTCGAATTCTGCCTGTTTTTGTACTTGTAAGAAGTGTGGATGTGCCGAAGCAACCACGATTAGCGAGTTGTAAGTTCCAAGCAATTAGAGAAATAATATATATGAAGCTCTCTCTATGTTTATATTTATTTCAAACAACAATTCGATTTCTAATGAATTTCGTATATCATTTAGGCTTTTATTCGTAAGCACGAGTGATTCAACAATACTGGTGGAAGTATAATTTATACAGTATTTTTAATGCAGCCATGTTGAACTATTTCATGTAACTTTTTTTTTTTTGCAGAATGGCTAGAAGCTCCAAGGCTTTCTGATTTGTAGTAAGCTAAAAATAATTTTATTGAAGTATTGTAGCACAAATTTCAAGTCCTGCCTTGAGTGAGTATCGAACCACCGCCACTTGTTCGTCTGAATGGTGACGTCCGTTCCGAGTACCGAAGACGACACTATACATTTAGTAAGCGAATGTTGTAAACTGCCCGTAATACAGCTTTTAGGATTACTTTACCCTCATAATGTTTCCTGGTCTAAGTATACACGAGAAGCTACTTGGATGTTGGTGAGGGTGGCGAGGGGATAGAGGAGAGGGTGGAGGCCCAACTTCTAGTAAATTAATGAAGTTAAATTAGAGTATCGCCATTCCCCTTATACCGCTTCCCTAAAGAAAAAAAGATGGGATTGATTTTTTATCAGCTGGTGAACTGGTGTTTGCTCATGGTGAATTTCATAACTTTAAAATATATGTTACTTAATTTTTTCCACTCAACAAACGTTATCTTTTCTTCGAGATTTTTGCATTACAAATTCTTTTCTAATAGGCAATCAGATTTTTTTCCTTTATAAACCATCCCTCACTTAATTTTAAGCTCCTTTAATTAAAGCCCTTATAAAGTTGCGTATGATGTTCATAAGTTCTTGAAAGGTAGGGTGTTACAGAATTGATGTTTATGGCGTAATTTCCCATACCATTACATTTAGTTTTAACATGAATTTAAATTACGGTCTAACCTACTTTAGCAACTATTTCTCCATACTTTTCTCNTGCATTACAAATTCTTTTCTAATAGGCAATCAGATTTTTTTCCTTTATAAACCATCCCTCACTTAATTTTAAGCTCATTTAATTAAAGCCCTTATAAAGTTGCGTATGATGTTCATAAGTTCTTGAAAGGTAGGGTGTTACAGAATTGATGTTTATGGCGTAATTTCCCATATCATTACATTTAGTTTTAACATGAATTTAAATTACGGTCTAACCTACTTTAGCAACTATTTCTCCATACTTTTCTCNTCATTACATTTAGTTTTAACATGAATTTAAATTACGGTCTAACCTACTTTAGCAACTATTTCTCCATACTTTTCTCAGACATACTTTTCTGATGGCGGCCGTGGTGGCTGAGTGGTTAGTATGCTCGCCTCCCACCAAGGCGAACAGGGTTCAATCCCCGACCAGGCCTCTCCGGATCTTCAAGTGGGAATCGTGCCGGACGATGCTGCTGGCCGATGGGTTTCCTCGGTGATCTCACGTTTCTCCCGCCCCTTCATTCCGGCGCTGCTCCATACTCACTTCGTGTCTCCCCCATCGGCTCTCAAGGTCCCAATGTTAAGAGCGGCCCAAATCTCTTCACTCACTCACTCACTCACTTCTCTGAGGGTTCAACCACCCACCATTTGTGAATCGAAATATACCTAAACTAAATTATTTGCTTATCTAAATAATCGTATAGTATGTGTTTATGTGCAGAGGAGAATTGTCAATTTTCATACTGTGTATATGTTTTCCATTGTGCCGGTGATGTAACATAATCCAGGCAACGAATTATATTTCAGTTTATTTTAAATTCAAGTATATATATATATCAAATATTTATATTTCTGCACCGGTAGGAATCCTTATGCTGTAATTTATATGGGCCGCATTTTACATGCATCATTGCTTTTAGCGTCCTTGTTTTTATGCCGCAAGGCTAAACAAAGGATGGCTTACTTGCTTCACAATTCTAAATTTATATCTGAAATNCGTCCTTGTTTTTATGCCGCAAGGCTAAACAAAGGATGGCTTACTTGCTTCACAATTCTAAATTTATATCTGAAATAAGAACACATCTGCATTGCTTACCGACAAACCAACCCTGAATTTAAGGTCGATATATGTATGACTTGACTTCAATAGCACATGTTGTCTCTGTGGGGAAAATAATGAAACTTTTGATAATCACGCCAGAATTATAGGTGAGCGAGTGAGTTAAAGCAATCTGATGCTAAGTCTTTGGACTTTACTCAACCCCCACCCTACCTGTTACTCATCCCCCACCCCACCTGTTACTCAACCCCCACCACACCGGTTTTTTCAAGGTGTGCCACAGTAAGAGAGACATTAAAAGCGTAAATCTTTACTTCCATTTTAAGCTCAGCCACTAAGCGAAAGAAGCTAAGAAGTGCTCTCTTACCTTTAAAATTGAACCGTGTTGATTATTTGTTTAATGTATTTAAACACGACGCACAGGTTAAAAATACGATCGTTTATTATTCTTGTATTGCGTCCGGATATACCTTCCTGGCTAAGAAAGAGGTATCCGTGCCCAATGCCAGCTTTAAGTTGATGGCATCCGTTATTGCAAAACATTACATGCACATGCTGGATGTTCTTCATACGTGTTTGTTATCTTGATTGGTAAAAACATTCTTAACGTCTTNAAAAAAAAAAAAAAAAAAAAAAAAAAAAGTGCTGAGTGAATGCATTACATGAACATTGCACTCGACATGATCTGTGGCTCTGGCATAGTACAAATATTCAGAACTTGGGCAAGATTATCACTTCAGCCACGTCGCTATATAGCAAAGTAGGTTGGGGTCAGGTTAATAACAGCGAGGGTGCAAAATGTGGGGTTAGGGTAAGGACGAGTGGGTTGCAGACAGTGGAAGTCAGACAAAGATCAAGCTAATGACGGGCGTGGTACCAACCGTGGGGTTAAGCCAAATACGGGTGGAACATATTCATATATAATCGATGATGGGGCCGACCAAAGGATATGATGGGATATTGCTAGTGGGCGCCAAGTTAAGGGTCGACGAGGTATATATAGATAACGGAGTCAATCTAAGGACGCGCGGTGTATATCAGGTGGGATTCAAGCTAAGGATAGATAGGATATAGGTTGTGGAACTCAGTTAAGAACCGATGGGTCATAGATAATGGAGCCAACCTAAGAAAACTCGAGGTATTAATTTTGGGAGACAAGGGCAAGTTACAGGCAGTGAGAAAGAAGTTAAGGATGCGTGGTATACACAGGGTAGGACCAAGCTGAGGACGGGTGGGGTATAGATGGCGGTGATCACGTACAAGCCTACCCGAGCCTCCTGCCAGATCATCAATCATTCTCGCGTCTCTGGTATCGCCCCAGGAGACGGGGCCTGGGCGAAGGGCACAGATGTGTTCCGCTGCGTGGCTCTGGGCACTCCAGAGGTGTCAAACAAGTCCCGCCCACAGAGCTGCGGTTCCAGGCAGGAAGGCATCGATTTGCCTTCCGCCCACAACGCTCCATTCTCCTTGGCGGGAGTGCACGGACTACACGTCCGTTTAACGTCCAATAATTGAAGGAGGTGTAATGATTAGTTATGGACTGGCAAACCTCTAATTAGCCATACGAATTTTCAAAACTGACTGCTGAAGCAAAGTAGTCATCTGAAATTGAAATATATCAGAAATATCGAACTCCGTTAAGTTATCAACCTTTGACAAATGTCACTGCCCGTACCTGCATGTATTTCAACTGGTACATTGACTGGAATACGCCCTGTTAATTTGATTAAATAACGACGAGAAAGTAGTTCCATGTCTTAACGTTGCATTTAAAGTTTCACGTAAACGTTTGAATGCACTAATTTTTTTTCTATCGGTTTTTTTAATGCATGTACGTGTCAGATTTTGCATATTAGTAAAATATTTACTTTCCTAACAACTCGCCATAAGATGAAGCCACAGGCAAATGGAAATGATTGTAGAGTTCCCTTGTGACGAGCCCCTGGATAACTCCAACAGTGTCGAGAANGAAGCCACAGGCAAATGGAAATGATTGTAGAGTTCCCTTGTGACGAGCCCCTGGATAACTCCAACAGTGTCGAGAAAATTTTTACGGCTTTTTAATTTATGCAGTATTATTTATATTCGATGATGCTGCTGATGTCCTAGTGTGAAATTTTGATTGATTAGAGCATTTATGTCATCTTAGAAGGCAAATTGTTCTGAATTCATGTAAAAGTGTATTTTTAGCATTCACTGGGAAACATAAGTAAGATCATAGTAAAGGGCTCCTTATAAAGTTTTTTTTTAAATACTTATTTGAATAGTGTTGCTAGTGACATTTCTATGGTCACCGGCAAAAAAAAATTGTTTTACATATTTCTTGTCGACAGACACTAGCTAGATATAATAAAGGCAGTTCAGCTGTAACAAATCGATAACACTCGACAAAGTATTAGTTATGATGTGTCGTGCGAACAAATTTCGTTAAACAATTTCAACAGAGTTTACAGCAAAAAAATTGGATAATTTGAAGGTATCTCTATCTGATTACCTTAAAACGTCTCACTACAACATGGATCTTCCTCGCTGCTGCACTTATTCTCTTCACCTCCATTTTGTATTGTAAGGACCCAAATTTAGTGTATACAGATTTAAGAAGTTCAGGTGACTTACTAGTAATATATTTAAACCCCATGAGTGTGTGCCAAGCCGTTAAGGGCGTGCAAGAGTTTAAAATAGTTT
Organism: Clitarchus hookeri; assembly: GCA_002778355.1. Lineage (NCBI taxonomy): Eukaryota > Metazoa > Arthropoda > Insecta > Phasmatodea > Phasmatidae > Clitarchus > Clitarchus hookeri. The sequence continues at coordinate 169,128 of NQII01001940.1, read as the reverse complement.
TTTTTTTTTACTTTTAAAATATTACGTTTTTTTTTACGCTGTGAGATGAAATAATAGTCTGAAAAAAGTATGACACTTGAGGAAAATTACTTTTAATACATTACTGATACCAGCTATAGAAACAATATATATATAATTCTTTTTCTACAAATCTCAAAATTCAACCAAAGAAATACGATAGCATACAGCTCTAAATAATTATTCGTATTATCATAATGTCATGAAGCATTTTCCTCACAAATTTGTCATCCCGATCGCCTGTAATTCTATTTTTATTTCCGATATAAAATCAATCCTTACAGAAAGCGAACCAAGTGTCGGACATTAGAGTGAGTGAGTGGAGAGATTTGGGCGACTATTAACATCAGGGTCTTGAGAGTCCACGGGGGTGAGGCTATGTGAGTATGGAGTAGCACCCGAATTCAAGGGCGGGGAAAACGGGAGAACCCCGAGAAAACCCGCCGACCAGCGATATCGTCCGGCACGATTATAGCACGAAAGAAACAGTTTTAATCAGTACGCCTGGACTTCAAAATAATAAATACAGTCGGAATTGTTGTCTGCAGCCATGACACTGCAAAATGACTAACCAGACAATATTTTTGACTTCGGTACTGGCAATGCACAGCTCTGCTGCTACCTTCGGATAGGCCAAGCAACGCTGGGAGTAGTATGGTTAAGTTCCTTCTGGAGCATGGCATCTGGCATGTCGTAGTCGGAGTTGTCTGCTATGACGTCACAGGCGCTCCCAACGGCCTCGTTCAATCCCCTCCCCCGGCCAAAAACCACCAACCCGCGGCCGGCAATTACAGCAACCCGTACGCGTAAAATCTATTGCAATAAAAATTATTCTAATGAAATATATTTTAATAACAAAAATTTTCATAAAAAATTAAAAATTTACGGTCCACCACCTTGGATTTTCAATAATAATATCGGTTTAGCGATTTAGTGTGTTGCTGCAGATCATAATTCCATTTTTCAAGGAAATTATAAAAATGATCGAATCGAGTAATATTGCCTAGAAACGATTTTAATAAGAATTAAATAATNATTTTTCAAGGAAATTATAAAAATGATCGAATCGAGTAATATTGCCTAGAAACGATTTTAATAAGAATTAAATAATCTTGGTCTGCCACGTTGGTACCCAGTGCATCGGGGGACGTATTTACCCCTCTTCTCCATCAAAAATGTGTAACCCGAAACAATTTTTTTTTAATTAAAAAAAAAGCGTAAAAATTAAATAATTCTGGCTCACAACCTTGGATTTCTAAAAGTTCCAATCGCAAATTTAACTGTTAATAGTTATGTTATGTTTAAGATTTATGGTACAGGTATGCTCCGGACTTCATGGTCTCGCGCGACTAATCGATACATAACTCGAAAGTCGAGAAATACATAAAATAATACACAAATGACGTTTTTCATTTTGCTAACTGAAATTAAGAATTTACACAATATTGTGAATTTAAATAATTAATAAACACTAAAAGAATTATTTTTTAAAACAAATAGTATAATAGAATAAAACAGGTAAATATTTTAACATTACACTGTTTTCAGAACATAGAGTTTGTTTACAACTTCAAGTTGAATAAACGAAATAATTAAGTGTAACTAAAGCACGTTTCAATAGGCGAAAAAAAAAATATTTGGCGGAATACCAAATAAGTACGAAATAAATTAATGGAATTACATTTATATGAAATAAGTGCCAACACAACTGGCTGGCACGAAACTTGCCAGAAACAGCAGACAGCAGTAACGGCTGTTCAGCGATGATCGCCTCCACCGACACAGTTTTCATTAGTTTTTTTTTTCTAGGAAAACAGATATAAATACAAAGTGGAGGGCCTAAATTATTTAATTTTTACACAGTTTTTTTAATTGAAACAATTTTTTTAATGGTTTTTTTTGTGAGGAAGGAGGGGATATCAATGCGTCCCTGGTGCACTGGGTACCGAAGTGGCAGGTCGAAATTATTTAATTGTTATTAAAATAGTTTCTAGACAATAGTACTCGAAAAAAAAATATATATCTGCAGTGACACTTTAAACCTATATAATTGATTAAAAAATACAAGGTCGCAGGCCGATACTTTTTAATTTGTTAATATAATTT
>NQII01001940.1:145370-160324 GCA_002778355.1 Clitarchus hookeri | reverse complement strand
GGGACCTGGTCACTATGCCACCGCTGCCCCTGGTGTGTAGTTGCCATGTGCTCACAGACGCGCCACCGGGATTCTAGTAGACTCCTCTTCACGACTGAGATATCAGCATAGGCACTCGCGGTCGCCTAAGAAACCTTGAAGTAATCCCTCGCCTCCCACCTAGGCGAACCGGGTTCCATTCCCAGCGGGGTCTCACCCAGATTTTCGCATGTGGGAATCGTGCCAGACTATGCCACTGGTCGGCGGGTTTTCTCGGAGATCTCCCGCTTCCTCCGCCCCTTAATTGCGGAGCCGCTCCATACACGCTTCGCCCTCATCGACTCTTCAAGACCTCGATGGTAAGATGTTCCTAAACATGTCGTGTATCACAAGAGTTTTATATTTCTATTAAAATAAATTACAATATTCTTTGTTAAATTTAACTTATAAGTAAATTATCTTTTGTTTACAAATTCTAATATTACATTTATAATTAATACGATTAAAATTCAGGGAGAAAATGGGTGTGTTTGAAATGCCTAGTAAGAAATAGTTCTTATGCAAAATATTATTTCACCGAGTGTACACAACGGCGGTGCGTTGTTCCTTTGGTGTAATTTTCTAGACTCGGTTAAGCTTTGTTTGCATGAAGGGAAGGAATATCTCGGAAGTAGAACTTCAGCAGGGCTTCATAAAAGTTGGAGTGAGAGTACCGAGAGCCGATGAAGGTGATTTATGTGAGTATGAAGCAACGCTGGAGTGGGGGAAACGGAAGATCTCCGAGAAAACCCACCGACCAGTGGCATCGTCCTGCACGATTTCCACATGGTGAAATCCGGGAGTGACCCGGCCGGGGATTGAATCTGGTTTCACCTTGGTGGGAGGCAAGCAGGCTAACCGCTCAGCCACCGCGGCCCCTCAGAAAAGTTGTAAGTAACCGTGAATGGACTAGAGTATTCATAGAATTGTATTTACATTTACAAGAAGAGAAGCAAAGTGTCAGATGGTTTGGTGTGCGGAACAAGGTTGCTTTCTTCTGGACTGCAAGTGACAGTGCAGGGAACACCGTGAGAGTGCTTGACGTCATCTTTCTCTACTAGCCTTTGTTCAAGTCCAGCTTTACTCCTGCAACCACATTGCCCCGCTACTTGACTTCCACATCTGGAATTAATGTAACATTTCTTTCTCCTTGATTACCGTAAAAACCATCACCATCCACTTTCGTATGTAAGTAAACGATATCAAATTTAAAGGTTCGATGGGGAAAGGGGTGGGGGAGGCGTGCGGCCCTGTGCCTCCCGTTTAAATTCGCGCTTTTTTTTTCAAGTTTATTTGTGTTGGTAGAGAACCTAGAACTTATAAATCGCTGACTAGTTGCTTCCTTTTGTTCCCTGTGTCTCATTGCGCCAAATTTACATTTCCGAGTTCCAGTCCAAGTGACGCGTGACGCCTGCTGTTATTAACAACGTTGCATTCCAGCGCCGCTCCATTCTAGGGTCTCACCTCTGCCATGCCCGGGGATGACGGTCACCTACGGGTCCCAGCTGGAAAGACCGTCACTCGGAGGGTGTTGCCTTGCCCTGGGTGCACTCCCCACACGCCATTATTATTATTATTATTATTATTATTATTATTATTATTAACAACGTCAATATTTTCCCAACGAATATAAAAAAAAAAGAAACCAATTCCAGACTTCAAGTTTAAATATCGCGCTTTTAACGACATAATTTCTTCCTCTGCTATTTCCTGCCAGCATTAGCATAGGTACATAACTTTCGTTCACGTTACAATGCATAGGCCTATAATTAAGGGCAAAAATATCATATATGAATTTTAATTTCAATTTTTATTTTGATAACCTTGTAGCAGGTGTAACATGTTGTACGGAATATACAGTTAAAAAATGGAGTTACTGCCTTAGTTACGGGATTATCTGTATTTTACGCACTTATAATGTTGGAACATCGCAAGAAGACAGTAAAATTCAACCCTGTGTCATAGATACCCGTAGTCTTTTCATATTTTCTTTTACGTTATGAGTGGATTTTAAGTAGTTGGTTTCTTAATGTTCAGCTAACACAATGACGCATCTTTCTCCTACAAAATATGCATTAACACAACACAAGTCTCAATTTTATCTTCAGTTCTGCGTATTTTCGAGCACATACTTATAGCAACTTCTCACTGAAACTGCTTATATATAGAAATACGCAGAAAAAAAACGTAAAATAAGACCGCGATCTTTTAATATGTTAATTTTCATTTTCAATAAGATCGAGCTTCTAAATCTTAATATGTTTTGATATTATTTCATTTATTTATTGTAAAATACACGTAATTTGCTTAAAATAACCATTTATAAGATTTATTTTTCATTTCTACTTTAGAAAACATGTTTGAAAGGACTGGCGGACAGATTAGAGAAAATAGTTCCACTCACGTTTATATAAAATTGTTGGTATTTTGCAAAGCTGTGCAACACTGAATAATATTACTTAAATGAAAGTTTTAATGCTAATACAAAATTTTTGCTTACTAAAAAGGATTGATTATCAGCTAAATAAATACCATTATAACAAAAAAAAAATATTGTTGGTATAAATATATTCCTCTTTATGTTTGTGTGTCCAAACGTATGTCAACTAAAAAAATCCACAAAATAGACATCAAATGCACTTTCAGTGCAAATGAGCTATCTCACCGAATCTCGTGGATATACTAACGTTATTGTGTTAAAATCGTTATGTTCATTTTATAACGTAGCTGGGGAACAAAGTATGAATAACGGTGATATTTTGTTTTGAAATGCCAGAAATATTTGCAGGCGTGTAGGCACCGACTCACGTAAATTATTGCGCGTGGGGGGGGAGGGGGGCAATTTTCATTGACTTCCATTTAATGGCAAACATGTTAACCGGCTACACATGAGGACTGGCGACGTAGTTACTTTCTCCACGGGTGTGACAGCTTACATTCAAACTTATGGACGTGGAATGTGACATAATGATAATAAAATTTATTGTTTCTATTGAACTAAACTTATGCTAGATAGTTTTGTTCGAAATAAAACTTTCCGTGCAGAAAGAGGCGTGTTAGTAAGCTATACCAATGCTGGGTTTATACATTTTTTTTTATAATGCCTTATGGTTTTTTTAATGTACTAAAATATGTTCTCCAATTTGTGTACTGACGCGTTTTGTGACTATTGATGCAAATATTAATAAAGGTAGTACAGATAGTAGTACAGATATTTAGGAGGTAGTACAGTCGTTAACTTGCACTATTAAAAAAAAATCTCGACAGTCTTTCTCACTATAGGTTCTTTAGACAAGTTAATGACTTCTTCATGATATGAACCTGACGGTGTTTTAGAGCGGCCGACCTCCCTACTGACGATTATTGGGGGGGGGGGTAGGTGTTTTGGGCCCCCTAAGAGTTGGCGACTATGTGCAGGAGCATGGGCTATATTAGGTAACAAACCTGTGCAGTTTAAGAAAAAAATTTTAATCCTCAATTAAAAAAAAAAAAAAAAAAAAACCAACAACGTTTGGGCGTTTGAGAAGTTTAATGCAAGGTATTTTTCCAGTACAACTGCTTCCAAATATTTGAGCCCTGAAAATAATGACTTTTTGCAAGCGCGTATAATTTATTAGTGGTTAAAAATACACGTATTGGGTAGTAATACATATAGGAATAAATTTATACTGCATTCTTTATTAACATTTCAAAATATAGAATGCACACTGCATATGAATAAATATAAATTCAACGGTTGGAAATGTGAATATTAAATAAACAGTGTTGATGTCGATAATCTTGAAGTTATATGAGATTTTCGTTGTTTAGGCCTACACGACGACTAGCTTTAACGAGGGCTCAAAACGGATAACTGAATCACGTGGGCCGTAAAACCCTGGCCACATTTGTTGTTATATACGACTTCACTTGCTAGAATATTTTAATAAACTTACGTCTAATAGAAAATACATATGACTGCGTAGTATTTTAATGCACTGGTAAGTTATTAAGGGAAATACAAAATCAGGCAAAATCTGTCTGATAACCAACTGAATGGAGAAAGAAAATTGTGACCTTGGTTGTAGCCCATTTATTATGTCTTTTAATTACTAACATTTATATTAAACCTGTGATCTCAGTTGTATGAAAGAGAGAATGTGTTATAAAAAAACATAATTTTAGGTCAAAAAAACTCTTACTCGCCGCAGCGTAAATATATAAATCTTAGTATTTTTTCACGTTTGTTTTGATGGCAGTGTGTTCGAACGACGGNACATAATTTTAAGTCAAACAAACTCTTACTCGCCGCAGCGTAAATATATAAATCTTAGTATTTTTTCACGTTTGTTTTGATGGCAGTGTGTTCGAACGACGGGAAAAGCGATACCTTCACATAAATTAGTGCGAGATAAATTATAATTCTGCCGTATCTGCCGGCAGCGAAAGGGAAAACATAAATATCTAGCCTGACATTTCATAGCAGGAAAGTTCGCCTGTGGGACGAAATGGTTTACGTGTCCGGCTTATNAACATAATTTTAGGTCAAAAAAACTCTTACTCGCCGCAGCGTAAATATATAAATCTTAGTATTTTTTCACGTTTGTTTTGATGGCAGTGTGTTCGAACGACGGGAAAAGCGATACCTTCACATAAATTAGTGCGAGATAAATTATAATTCTGCCGTATCTGCCGGCAGCGAAAGGGAAAACATACATAAATATCTAGCCTGACATTTCATAGCAGGAAAGTTCGCCTGTGGGACGAAATGGTTTACGTGTCCGGCTTATCGTCTCGCTGTGACAGGCGTGACGCCACACGTAGGCAACACTGCATTAAGTCGAGCTGAAGTGATGTTTCTTTAGCAGTGAAAGTCTTTATGCACAAACAACTGGAACACACTATAAGTCAAGGTGATATAAATGTAACAATCTGTTCTCGATGGTTGGGTAATATAGACGCCCATACCAATCGTGATGTTCCACTACCACATAATATCCACATCTGCTGTAAGTACCAGACGCTCATAAATAACATAAAAAGGACGTTCACTTTGGAAAATGAGGACACTGCAACTTCATTAGCGCCGCAAATTATTTATACCGGACAACCTTACATGACAATTTTTTTTTCGCATTATTTATGTTTTAAAATAGTATAATCCAATTGTTCTTTTTTCAAACCAACATTTTTGCAAAAGTTTGAATAATGAAATAAAATAATGTTCCCATTTCGAGTTGACATTAAATATGAAAGCGTATTGGCAATAAATATACAATGATTGGTTACAGTTATTAATACACACACTGCAGTGTCGAAAAATCAATTTCAATGAGAAGTTAAAAAAAGTATAGTTCGCTTATGTGGTTATTTCCAACTGTTCTGAAGCCCTGCTCAAGTTTTACTTTCGCACTATTTTCCGCCTCATGCAAAAAAAGATAAATGAAGTCTATAACATTACAACAAAAGGACAACTCACCATATTCCTGCGCAATCAATTTAATAACATTTTACATGAGAACTATTCCTTACTAGGCGTTACCAACGCACCTATTTTCTCTTTATTTCTATTCATTTCAATTACGAATGAAATATTACAATTTATATATAAAATACAAGTAAAATTTCTATCTAATCTAAAATTAGATACTTTTATGTTAACGTAAGTATAAAACTCTTGTGATACTTGAAATATTTAGGAAACAATAAAACACGTCATACATGAGGTGTTTTTTCAAAGGTTTAATTAAAAAAGTGTTAAGAAACCACGAATTGATTATTAACGTAATTTACACATACGTTTTTATATGATTAACCAAGGGAATGTTGACAACGTAGCTATTACAAAACAAAATGTGTTTACACAAAAACTAAAAATATTAAAATGAATAGTATACAAATACTATATTTTATCAAGTCAAAAATATCAGGACTTGTAGTCTTTTTTTTCCCCCGGATGTCTGGTAACGCCTTTCTTCCAGCAGCCTTAGGACTCGGGGAAACGGTCATTAGTTATGCATGGTGTTAATTATGGGGATAAAGGGGTAAATTTATGACGGAGTTCTCTGTGGTCGTGATCGCAAAGGTGTCAAGTCTCATGACTGACTCACGATCAGTAATATCCGCTCACGAGCAAGTTGACGCCATGGTAACATTGTAAACCCCCCTCCCCCGCAGGCGATAGTCCCCGTCAGTTATCACGCGTCCGTTTCGTATTTGTCGGCGCCACGTCGTTTTCGCGCAAGTTGCTGGCTTGTTTGCATTTCACCTCGACTACGAGTTTTTCCATTCCCACAGTGGATATTCACTGAACGGGAAATGCTTGTGGAATTACGTGGAAACATTTCTTTGAATACTGACGTACTCAAGGCTTGTGTAGCATCCGGGTGGAATGACCCCGGGGGCCAGTTAGGAGAGGGTGAGGCGTAAAGGAAAAAGTTTTTGGAAGTTATTTTCACTACTTGAAACCAAAATTTAGTTACGAAAAGACAAACTTTTAATGTTATTTACTTACTGCGCGTGCGTTCGTTCCCGCCTCTGCGCAGTCTAGCGGCAAATGTAAAAATTAACTACAAAAGAGGCCATTATTTTGTCAGCCTTATAAGGCATAGGTTGGTGAGTTGTAAGGTGTCGGTGTTTTTTTTTTTTCGCTGTCACAAGTAGTATGTTTAAATATTTGCGTTTACCCAACTTCGTTAATTTTACTCCGGTGACTTGTGCGAAAGCGAGTACTATTTGATTTGCAAGTTGAAATGTTTTAAGAAATTAAGTGGCGCCATGTTTTGGGAGCGATGAATTTGAAGTATTAAAAAAAAAAGTGCCGGTTCCTGAGAGTACTCAAAGGTATATATTTCCGTGCGTTTTGTAAACGCCAGGTAAGAATATTTCGCAAGTGGAGTGGAGTGGGGAGATTTGTACGGCTCTTAGCATCGAGGTCTTGAGAGTCGATGAGGGTGAAGTGAGGTGAGTATGGAGCAGCGTCGGAATGCAAGGGTCGCGGGGAAACTGGAGATCCCCGAGGAAACCCGTCGACCAGCGGTATCGTCCGGCACGGTTCCCACTTGCGAAAATCCGAAGTGACCCGGCCGGGATTGAACCCGGTTCGCCTTGTTGGGAGGCGAGCATATTTCTTACTAGCCATCACCAGCATGCTTTTTTTTCTCTGTTTTTATTAAGTATCGACTATGGTATGAATATAATTACTTAATAGAAAATATAAATAAAGGGTTTTAATAATCAATGTAAATAAATTTTTTATATTAAATAAGTATAAAAACGCGTGTGATACATATTAATTATTTTGAGACTGGAAAACGTGTTGCGCATGGGGTAATTTTTCAAAGGTTCGATTAAAAAAAGTGTGAAGGTACCATGGATGGGCCTATACCTTGTTGCGAGCCAGGAATATGTATCCATAAACAATAATAAAATCTCATACCACTTCGTTCTTTAGACTCACTTGTACTTGTGGTTTCACGTGTTCCAAATAGTATGTTTTTTTATCTGTGCTGTACTTAAGACGGCATAGCTCTTATAAGTTACCACGACCAATGTAGACTTTGCGGGTGACTATAGTCCACCCAGGATACATTATTGCGTGGAGTGAATATGGGATACGATGATCACGCTAGCCTTGCAGAACCTGTCTCCGTGTCCCAACATTGAACTGTTTTTCGACCAATACGACCATCATAAACGACGTTGATAGCGTTTGAAGTTAGAACACTCTTTATGTAAACAAGTGCTTTGAAATGTCCGTATACTTCATCTAACCAATATTTAATGCAATTAGATTAAATTCCAATTGCTAAAAGTATTTTATTCATATAAAAGTGTTTGTCTTTTGAAATTTAAATATATAAACATGCACGTTCAAAAACATTTAACATGTGAATTAGGCAGTTGTAATGGTGTGGGGTAGGTGAATGTTGGGGGCACATGGCAGACGACGAAAATTCGGGCTACCTCATCTTTAGTCTATGAGTCATTAGGCACTGCGCGTTCCAGTGTACAGGATTGACAAACAATAAACTTACTTTGCCTTACGTGAACAATTGTGATCATTGGGCCTGTGTGGGTTAATATTCAGTGACCTTATGCCCAGGGCACAACAAGTGGTTGGTGTTGGTGGTTCGTGTTGGTGTTTGTAGCAGTTGAAGTACGGGGCAGTAAATGTGAGATAGAATAGGCGGTTGGTGGTTGGTGTTGATGGTTAGCGGTTGGTGTTGTAACGAGTTAGAATACCTTGAACTGTTACCACCAACTGACAATCAGAGAGCGTGTTCTATGTTATGAACGAGTGACAGTGGAAAAGCTTCGAAAAGAAAAAAAAAAAAAAAGGTACAAATAATTACATTTATATTAAGCTGGTAATACATTCTCTTACTCAGAAACCAGCCATATTTAATATCAAGAATCCCCAAGTCCAATCATAAAAGCTAAAGCAAATCATACAAGTCGATTGTATTTTCAGAATTTTACGATTTGCTTGCATGATTACAGACTAATTTGAGTTAACTATGTTAATATCATTTTAATTCTTAGCATACAGAAATAATTTAATGTTTTATATAGAAATAGTTTGTACTTTGGTATGCCTTATTAAAAAAAATGAAAATATAGGCAATAAAAATTTTGTTTGCTTAACTATAAAATTCAAATTCCAGCAATAGCCAATCAAAATGAATGCAACACCTATCTTAAGTCTTTACTGCTGTCTGTTGGCACACCCATAAACAGTTTACAAAATCAACCCTGACTATTGTGCCATGGGACACACAGCACACCAACACCACCAACAACGACGACCAACACCAACCGTCTATTGTACCAGGGCCTTTAGTCTGCGATTCAATAGCCAAGCAGGCGAGAGTCTTAAACTAGCCGGCGAGGCTAGGGGCATTTCGACCCGCCCGACTCCAAGGAGCAGGCGAAGGTACAGGATCTGGAGGTAGGCGGGATCACAATGGCCCGTTTGACGAGGCCGGCTGCCATCCCCCCCCCCCCNCTCGGCCCCACGCCTAATTAGCGTGCATTGTTCGCGGTACGCGTCATTATCGCCAACCCGCTAGCTTAAATAGAGGCGTAATTACCCCGGGCCAAACATGGCCGCCTGCGAGCGAAGCCTCCATCTGTTCGAATCCTGTACGCGGATACGCCTACACTGTTAGAATAAAACAAATCCGGCATTTTACTGAAAAAGTGCCTTTTAAAAACCCGTAAACTTACTAACACGTTCCTTTTTTCAATAACGGACTTCCAGTGAATTTCACATGCACGTTAGTTTCTCTCCACTCATAGACAAAAAAAACACAATGAAAAAATATTTTAATTTTCACTATAGTGGCAGTTATATTAAAGAAGAATTAAAAAAAAAAAAGTCAAGATTTATGTTTTATAGTGACATATGAAGATGCATAGAAAGTTTTGAAGTTCGTGACACTAACCGTGTTAATTTTCTAAAAACTTCAGTGACATTCATTGCGATACTTGACACGGTGCGTTCATCAGGGCACGGCGACCCTCACCGGTGCACGCCCGTGCCTCGCCCGGGACGCGAACCCGGAATTCTCTCGCGCCGTAAGCCAGTCCGTAACGCGAAGAGGTCAGCGTTCCATTGACCTGCGACTTTCAGGTGCCAATGTAGGCTGTAATTACGTTATTTCTTCAATCTTTGCATGCATACCTTTTTCAGTTTCTGGTAGCGTCTGAGAGTTTTAAGTCGTTGCTAACTGTTACAGGTGCCTGATTCTAATGTTAGATGTTTGAAAGAACAGGTCTGAGTGGCGTGGATATCGTAACCGCCCCAGGAACAACGATAATTTTCTAGTTACAGTGGCGAAGAAAGTTTCGTGTAAACTCGGCATTGTTCGTTCCCGGAACCCGAAGATAAAAGAAACGTGAATGTGTTCCGTAATTCGTATTCACGGAACTCAGCTCCGTCTTTTCGTAACTACACATTGAGCTTCTGAATACGCTATTAAGTGTACATTTCAGTATATATCAAATAATTTCATTTTAGTTTTTTCACCCTAATCAAATAATTTCATTTTACTTAAATGCGAATATACGGGAATTTTGAGCAGTGTGGGAACAATCTCACGCTGCATATGACATAACAAAATTAAACGATTGCACACACACACACACACACACACACACACACAACTGATTTCAACCAGTGACAGGCAGCTTACTGAAAATGCACTTGATTAGATGAGAGCACGCCTACATGTGGCAAGGAAGTGATTTGACAGGACGCGTTCAGCCTCGGCTTTCAGAGTGACGTATTTTACAAGCGTCTAATAGTTCGGGGACCACTGTAATAAACAGGTCCCGATGTAAAACTAGGAATTTATTTTTTTTAAAGAAAATATTTTAAAATACATGAAAGTTCTGAAAAGAATTTGCCGAGCTCCCGCGGTGCAGTAGACTGGCACGCCGGTGGTCTGGGGCGCAGGAGGCTCTGGGTTCGAATCCCATGCATGGGTGTAAGTTTAAGTTGTCTTAAGTTAGTTTGTAAGCCGTCCCCTGATAAGCCTTCAGGCAAGACACCGGGGGGTCGTTAATAAGCCCTTTCCGATCCAACGAAACGAATCTCTGAAATATTTGTTATAAGCTCGTTGTCACCTCCAAATAAAAGGCGTATGGGCCCCCTTAGAGAATTACGTTATACAAGTTGTATTTGTGTTTTCGTGACGAACTTGCACTTAACCGTAGGTTTTCAGTGTAACTGATATGCTTCGTACGTAGATATAATACATACAGTATGCGTGTTAGAATAGAATAGGGACAAATTAACTGTGAACTTGTGATAAAGAAGGCATTCAAAACATGTAGTGTGATGAATTATAATTCAAAACATTTATGCTGAAATTATTTTATTTTATATCACAACATCATTACGTAATTAAAATTTCAGTTTTACTCTTACCTTAATTTGTTTTCATGTATAGAACCGGTTATTAAATGGTAACTATGTTTTATTGTACTATCATATCACCGAAACACTTGTTCCTGCCAACTGTTCACGACTTGTGTTTCCGGTGTTCTACATTTAGCCCACTGGAAAGTATTGACTTCGTGGCAAAGTGCTTACAAAACGTTTGTCATCGTTCAGACGGCAGGACCTTCAAGAAACGCTCCGTTAACTTTCTGTAATCACGCGAAAGTAAATATAACTGCGATTTATGTCAAGGTAGGCATATGAAGAATTTCTGGAACTAGAGTGAAAGTAACATACTGCAATCAACGTATTTTGCATTAGTTACACATTCGCCAACCTTCATTTTTTTCTTTAATTTATTTCGAAAGCACGAAAAAATTTAAAAGTGATGTGATATTAATATAACAGCTGTTCGAATCAGTTGTGCGTATGTCGACCTATACAGTGCACACCCGGTGTATTGATCAACGGTGGAACACAAATCTGCAAAATTTCTTGAACCAACGCGGGGGATATTTAGCGGCTCACAAAACTGACTACACGAATTGTGAATGCCAACTGTGTGAAATAAAATTTCGAGTGGTGTTGTCAGATGCCAAACTATGCACTGTAGTTATTATGCAGACAGCAGTTTTAAACTTACGGTAATCACTAAAAACCTTCAGTTTTAGTCCTCTGTCATTTCATTTAGGTGGCAGCCATCCTGAATGCAAGCGAATGTTGTGTTCACGAAATAAAGTGTTTAAGAAATCGTAACAAAACAATTTTTCTAAATACAAAAAATTGATTTTTTTTTTAAATATTTTAAAAGAAACGACGCCCTCGCTTTGACACCCTCGACACAGTCGATTTTATTGGCTTCGCATGGTCTACTGTGCACTTTTGAAAACCATGTTTAAGATCTAACTGTACTCACACTATGTATGCTTATATCACGTGTAAAATTAACATAGCCATTGCGCTGATCTATTTACTCGTGCCTCGATCGAGTGAAACTGTGAAATTACAGTTTTCACAAATTATTGCTAAACACTTTTAATTCAGTGTCAAACATGGAACTACTTTATTTCCATCGCTACCAACTTTACTGGGTGCTTGCCAGCCAGTCGTTGTGCCAGTTAAAATACATGCAGACAGGAACAGTGACATTTTCTAAAATAATTATGAACAGCCCACGCACTCAGTAATGGGCAGTTTGATTGCAGTTGAGCTGGTCCATAACTAGACGCCTACGTTTGAAAATAACGATTTAAAAAAATGTAATTAAACATAATGCAAACAGCACGTAATGTAATCATTGCTATCTCTCGACTCCTTTCTCTCGAATCCATATTTTCCTACTACTAATACATTAGCAGTAATTTTCTAGTTAGCGGGAAAGTCGCTTCTTATCGATATTTTTAAAATTATCGATACCAAATATTTAATACCAAATATGAAATTTTTTAACCAAGATATTTAGTTAGTAGTAATTGAATGTTTTTTTTTTAAATCCTTGATTATGATCAGCGCACAGTGAATATTTTACACTGCATAGCATAATCACGCGTGTGCATGCGTGTGCGCGCGCGTGCAAGTGTTGCGTAGAGTTCTCGAGTGCTTCGTCAAGCGGGACGTCCATCGACAAGACTCTCGTCCCTGTCTCTATTGACAGTGAGGGATACGTGACAGGGACGCATCTGGGTCTTCGAGTTCCTCAGGCTATTACCAAGAAAATCCAGATAAAATAACGTCTTTATTTTTTTTACTCTACGTTATTCCCGTTCCATGTTTATTTCACAAACACGAGAACGTAGCTCAAAATTTCAAGTCCACGTCAACTCAATATTTTTAACAAGGTCGCAAAACGCAAAAAATACCTTTCCCATGTGCTGTTCACGATTAACTGAGCACTTTTCAAAACCCTGCTTAAGATCTACTTCTCGCCTCGTCGTGTATCCTTCCACCATATGTAAAATTAGAATTTGCACTGACCCTCTCACTTTATTTATGCACCAGTCATGTGTAACTGTGAAATCTGTGGAATTATGAAGAACGTAAATATGCTGACAATTCTTACTCTAACCAGCGTAAAACCGATAGAAAATATTTTAAATAAATTCAGTGGCCAAAAATGTAGGAGTCCAGCTTTGAATTCAACGATAAACTGGCAACTGGGGACATGCCAGTCAGTGTGTCTGTTCAAATGCATGCTGTTGGCGACAATGATTTTTTTTTTATGGGTTGATTTTAAAAGAGTTCAGTTTAGGGATGTAAATAAAACTCACTCTTTGTTTACATTTCACATTGACACTTGTACTGGTAAATATTACGATTCTATTGCAATGTTTACATCTGACAGTATAATATTTCTAGTTTGTTTAACTTTTAAAATTATGTTAGAAATTTTATCATAATTTTATTTTGGTAACCAGACTCTAATTTTCTGAAATTTTAATTAATTGGACGTTTTTATGTCACAGGTAAAGTGATTAATGTTGTTATGTTTAGGTGTTTTCTCCTTGCCAAACTAGTGACTAGTGACTTGCATAATGTTAACTTGTAGGCCAAAGTAATCGTTAAATTGAAACAGGTTATCCATAAGTTTCTCTTATCAGGAAATTACGTGTTCTTTGATCTTGTTAAAGAAGAAGGAGGTCTGCCTTACGCAAGCCCAGGGACTCTCTCTTCAGACATGACAGCGGTCAGACCTTTCAATTTTGCCTGATGTAAAATTTGGTTTAATTTTGATTTGGACCGCCCGTCATAATGGTAGGGCGATGGGAGAGCCAACGCTGGTACCTTGTAGAAGTAACCGAAAGCGCTAGATTATTCATTTTAGTGTCCGCAAGAAAGAAAGAAGATGTTGAAGGGGCGCGGACATTACCAGAGTCGTTAGACTTGCCTGCAGTCAAACTTATGTGTGGTAGGAACAAGCATGTCTACTTTATTTCAGTTTGTTTTGGAAATTGAAGATGATTTCTTTAAAGGATCTGAACCACAGAAAATGTTATTTTCAATATTTTTTATAGACCCAGTGGTCTGAGAATAGAGTGTATTAATCTCAAAGCTAACCGAAGGAAAAATGAAATTTTATCAAATCGATTCATTCTGAATAGAAATGAACTAATGCATAAACTTTTGCTAGAAGACTAATTATTCGAACTTTGAAATTTCTTCCACTAAAACTAGTCTCGTGGTTTGTCGTTCTGAGAGAAAGCGAGAGATAAATATTATTTTTATTGCTCTAAGAAGATTTTCAGTGCGCATTACAAACGTCATTGGAAAGCAATGTGTAATTCTGGGTATAAACATTCACAAGTGTGTAATGTAATGTATTCTAATTGCTTACGTTCGCAGCACGTTAATAAATATGTCATGTTTAAATAGGTTACTAGTGTGTGCTTCATGTAGATGTTGAATTTCCACTTTCTTTAAAAGGGCATTAGTGTTGTCTATCCTCATGCTCTGTCACAGCTTATCTTCGCCAGGCAATCCAAAGAAGGCAAAGGTGTAAGTACTTACCTGTGATGAGGTATTACAAGTTTGATTGATTTCTGTTTATTCTCAAGAGTTTTATACATGTACTTCGTGTTGATAATTGGATAATGAGCCTTTCCGCGCACGTATTTTATAATGGCATCGCTCCTCCAAAGAGAAAACTAAGAAACCCGTATGAAACAGTTTCCCTATTACGAATGCACACTCATTCACACAAGACAAAATTAAAACACTTAAGTAATACATTTTATACACAGTGGCAGTGAATAGAAATTTTGGCGCTCAATGTTGGCCCTAGCGTGATAAAAGATTTTTTTTTTCTCCCAGCTGTTTCACGGACGAACTGAAGTCCAGCGAGGAACTAGAAAGCTTCAGAAGACGGCCCCAGATATCGACGGGACCAATCTGCGAGCGCGTTACAGTAAATCGATTGACTCGTTCTTCCATGAAAATCCACCGATGCGATAAAAAGCAGCCGCCTCTTTGCACCCCCTCCCCGCCATGACTCTTTTCTCAGTTCTCTCTATCCGGC
>NQII01001940.1:105284-145326 GCA_002778355.1 Clitarchus hookeri | reverse complement strand
GATTCCTCCCCGCTTAACTGTTTATATAGCTGCACTTCCCAATGGAGCAAAATCTTCCAATAATAATACGCGCGAGCCCTAAATGAACACTGTCCACTTTATATCGTGGCAAGTGTAGCGTATTACGGCTTTGCAGTGGATATGAGAATGCTACTCTCCCCCCTCCCCTTTCCAACTCTTCGTTCCTCCATTTCTCTGTTCCGCTTTGCCAGTTGTGCTATACTCCCGGGTTTCCAAAAAAAAAAGTAGTATTTTTGTCTACCCCGCGTACGTTATACAGTTTGTCCATCTGTTTAAACGTTCTTTTAATAACTCCAAAATATGTAAACACGAAAGCTGAAAGTTCCATCACAGCGTCTCTGAGAAAATACCAGCGATAATACACAGTATTGGAGAGTGTGTGTGTTGAGAGACACTCGTTACTCAACGGAGCACAGAGCACTTTTAAAGCCCTGCTTAAGATCTACTTGTACGCACATCGTGTATTCTTCCGCCATATGCAAAATTAACATTGTCATATACCTGATCACTTTATTCGTCCATCGTTCAAGTTAATCTGTAAAATCGTTAGATAAATGTATTATATATATTTTTTTGCTAATTCTTACACTTATAAGCATTTAAAAATACAAAAAAAAAAAAACTTCAGCATCCATAAATGTTTCCAAAACACTTTTAATTCAACGTAAATACATGTAGATGCTTTTCCTCAGTCGTTACCAACTTTATTGGGTACAGGCCAGTTATTGTGCCTGTTAAAATGCGTGCGGGTGGTGCATTGACATTTTTCAAAGGTTGATTTAAAAAGTGCTCAATTAACCGCGAACAGCATATACGAGCAAATCTCGTTTGGTGTTTCTTCGTGTTAATGACAAATTAATTCGCAAGGACTTCTTAAATCTCTGCTTAAGATCTACTTTCTATCTCATCTTGAATCCTTCCGCCAGAAGTAAAGTGTACACAGCCATGGGCCTAATTACTTAATTCATGCGCCAGTCCATTGAAAACGTGAAATTGATTTTCCATAAATTAAAACACTGCACTGGCAATAAAGTGTCAATCAAAAGTTACAACGACGTTCATTAATTCTCTGCGAACTAAGCTGACAGCCACATGCCAGTCTGTGCCGTAACACAGCCAATGCGTGATTGACGGACAGTGATATATTTTCAAAGGTGGATTTCAAAAGAGTTTCACTTTACCGTGAACAGCATATACTGTAAGTCCCTGAAAAATACCTCAGTAGTACATATAACTGACATGAATATAACTAGCACGCAAATGCCATGTGTATATTATGTTTAATATATATATACTTCAATTTACATACACATATACATCGAACGTGCAAGTAAATTAAACACAAGTTGATAGGTTTTTGAACATATTTTCAAAATGTATATTTAAGATGACATGCGTTCAGAAATTCTATAAACATTTGGAGATATAGGCCTAAGCCGGAAATACAGACATCATTTATATTAAGTGCGATTACTTGAAAGGTCCGTATTACGGAAAATGGTCCAGAATTTGCTTAAATAAAGATGGGAAACCACTTGCGAACATCCACTCTTGAGACAGCAGACCTGCGCAACAAACCCACTACTTCCAGAATGCAAGTCGGACACTCCTTTTTTTTTTATGTTTTCCTGTAAATATTCCAATGAAATTTAATTCGACAGGTTTCAGCTTATAATAGTAACAGGCGACACTTTCCCGGGCAGAGCGACTTATACAGATCCGTTAAGAGAAACTCAATTTTACACCCATGTCTTGCCCGGGACTCAAACCCGGAACCTCTCACACCGTGGATCGGCGAGTGAACTAACTACGCCACGGAAGTCAGCGACTCAACATGATCGGTGAGTTGAACTCAAGTGTATGACGTTTGCAATAAAATTTTTTATCTACTTTTGAAGAAAGTCACTGCCCAACTCTGCGTGCCTTTTAACGTAAGCACTAATTGAAATACTCATGATAAAGTTGGTGACGAACTAAGAAAAAATAGTTCCTACCTAAAAGCCTTGTTAACAGAGTGATTTTTGAACTTTTTAACGGTGGAAATTTTCGTTTAGTTTCTGCTTGTTTTATGCGCACACGAAAACGAATTGGCAGGTGACAAATTCATAATCCTAACAATGTCAAATTTTCACTTGTTCGACGCACGAATTAAGTGAACAACCCCATAACAATTGTAAATTTTTATACAGCGGAAAGATACAAAATTGAGTGAAAATGCATCTCCGTCGCATAGTTCGCTGGAATGCCGGTAACGTTTCGGGGGTTTCTGCGTTCGATTCCGGGGTTGGGCATGAACGCTTAGAACTTTTTAGTTTTAAAAAAAGACATAATTTGGTTTTTAAACCACCTCCCGAAAGCCTTCCGGCGTAAAACGAGACAGTTACGAATATACGGCAATAAAAACAGTTCAAATGAAATTTTTATAGCTAGTTNTTTCCAAAAAAAAAAGTAGTATTTTTGTCTACCCCGCGTACGTTATACAGTTTGTCCATCTGTTTAAACGTTCTTTTAATAACTCCAAAATATGTAAACACGAAAGCTGAAAGTTCCATCACAGCGTCTCTGAGAAAATACCAGCGATAATACACAGTATTGGAGAGTGTGTGTGTTGAGAGACACTCGTTACTCAACGGAGCACAGAGCACTTTTAAAGCCCTGCTTAAGATCTACTTGTACGCACATCGTGTATTCTTCCGCCATATGCAAAATTAACATTGTCATATACCTGATCACTTTATTCGTCCATCGTTCAAGTTAATCTGTAAAATCGTTAGATAAATGTATTATATATATTTTTTTGCTAATTCTTACACTTATAAGCATTTAAAAATACAAAAAAAAAAAAACTTCAGCATCCATAAATGTTTCCAAAACACTTTTAATTCAACGTAAATACATGTAGATGCTTTTCCTCAGTCGTTACCAACTTTATTGGGTACAGGCCAGTTATTGTGCCTGTTAAAATGCGTGCGGGTGGNGATGCTTTTCCTCAGTCGTTACCAACTTTATTGGGTACAGGCCAGTTATTGTGCCTGTTAAAATGCGTGCGGGTGGCACATTGACATTTTTCAAAGGTTGATTTAAAAAGTGCTCAATTAACCGCGAACAGCATATACGAGTAAATCTCGTTTGGTGTTTCATGTTAATGACAAATTAATTCGCAAGGACTTCTTAAATCTCTGCTTAAGATCTACTTTCTATCTCATCTTGAATCCTNTGTTAATGACAAATTAATTCGCAAGGACTTCTTAAATCTCTGCTTAAGATCTACTTTCTATCTCATCTTGAATCCTTCCGCCAGAAGTAAAGTGTACACAGCCATGGGCCTAATTACTTAATTCATGCGCCAGTCCATTGAAAACGTGAAATTGATTTTCCATAAATTAAAACACTGCACTGGCAATAAAGTGTCAATCAAAAGTTACAACGACGTTCATTAATTCTCTGCGAACTAAGCTGACAGCCACATGCCAGTCTGTGCCGTAACACAGCCAATGCGTGATTGACGGACAGTGATATATTTTCAAAGGTGGATTTCAAAAGAGTTTCACTTTACCGTGAACAGCATATACTGTAAGTCCCTGAAAAATACCTCAGTAGTACATATAACTGACATGAATATAACTAGCACGCAAATGCCATGTGTATATTATGTTTAATATATATATANTCAGTAGTACATATAACTGACATGAATATAACTAGCACGCAAATGCCATGTGTATATTATGTTTAATATATATATATATATACTTCAATTTACATACACATATACATCGAACGTGCAAGTAAATTAAACACAAATTGATAGGTTTTTGAACATATTTTCAAAATGTATATTTAAGATGACATACGTTTAGAAATTCTATAAACATTTGGAGATATAGGCCTAAGCCGGAAATACAGACATCATTTATATTAAGTGCGATTACTTGAAAGGTCCGTATTACGGAAAATGGTCCAGAATTTGCTTAAATAAAGATGGGAAACCACTTGCGAACATCCACTCTTGAGACAGCAGACCTGCGCAACAAACCCACTACTTCCAGAATGCAAGTCGGACACTCCTTTTTTTTTTATGTTTTCCTGTAAATATTCCAATGAAATTTAATTCGACAGGTTTCAGCTTATAATAGTAACAGGCGACACTTTCCCGGGCAGAGCGACTTATACAGATCCGTTAAGAGAAACTCAATTTTACACCCATGTCTTGCCCGGGACTCAAACCCGGAACCTCTCACACCGTGGGTTGGCGAGTTAACCAACTACGCCACGGAAGTCAGCGACTCAACATGACCGGTGGGTTAAACTCAAGTGTATGCTGTTTGCAATAAATTTTTTAATCTACTTTTGAAGATAATCACTGCCCAACTCTGCGTGCCTTTTAACGTAGGCACTAATTTAAATACTCATGATAAAGTTGGCAACGAACTAAGAAAAAATAGTTCCTACCTAAAAGCCTTGTTAACAGAGTGATTTTTGAACTTTTTAATGTTGGAAATTTTCGTTTAGTTTCTGATTGTTTTACGCACACACGAAAACGAATTGGCAGGTGAAAAATTCATAATCCTAACAATGTCAAATTTTTACTTGATCGACGCACGAATTAAGTGAATAACCCCATAACAATTGTAAATTTTTATACAGCGGAAAGATGCAAAATTGAGTGAAAATGCATCTCCGTCGCATAGTTTGCTGGAATGCCAGTAACGTTTCGGGGGTTTCTGCGTTCGATTCCGGGGTTTGGGCATGAACGCTTAGAACTTTTTAGTTTTAACAAAATATATAATTTGGTTTTTAAACCACCTCCCGAAATCCTTCCGGCGTAAAACGAGACAGTTACGAATATACGGTAATAAAAACAGTTCAAATGAAATTTTTATAGCTAGTTNGCCTTCCGGCGTAAAACGAGACAGTTACGAATATACGGCAATAAAAACAGTTCAAATGAAATTTTTATAGCTAGTTTATTCTTCAAACTAAAGTAATTTTTTTTAATGATTTTATTTCCTTTTACGGCTAGAGTAAATTCAGCAATTTACAAGAGCAACGTATTTTATTTTTAATGTTATTCATCCGGCAGCCACTTATTTTTAGGTTCCCGAAATCGTTGTCGGGGTTGTATATTGGCGGAAAAACACACACCCACACACGCACACACGCACACATTGTGCTACTGGCTATCGTATAAATGAGCAGGCCTATAGAACGCGCCACAAAAAAAAATATCTACACCCGTGGCCGGGTGGTATTTGTTTGGCATTTGCGTCATTGCTCTTCAACGAAACGTGCATTATTCAATCGGATAACACATTTTTGCGCACAGCTATCGCGTGGTTTACGTATGAATACCGCTGTCACGAAGGTACTCTGATATCTCGTGCCGAGCTTTGCGGAATTGGAATATCGAGCATGTAATGCATCTGCGATGATCTGCGCGCCGCAGATATCGGGGAATTCCGGCGACGGGCTGTGCGGGTGGGACGCCAGCGGGATTAACGCCCGTTATGTATCCCGACGCGATGTAAAACGCCATAGCGCGCCTGTAGTGGTCTACAGTTGTGGCTAGTTCCGAACCGTCTGTTGTCCACTTAGCAAAACTCGTGGATAATCAATAACACTGCATGAAACAGTACTTTAAAAGCTTATCCTTTTGAAATCTTCCAAATGCGTAGAGGCTATATTATTTTCCAGNCACTGCATGAAACAGTACTTTAAAAGCTTATCCTTTTGAAATCTTCCAAATGCGTAGAGGCTATATTATTTTCCAGCACGAGCCCATCTTTTAAAGACCCTTTGTTTTTATTTACCATACCTCATCGGCTTCTACGCCTGCAATGCAAAAAACAATTGCGCTTTGGAAACTATTTTTTTTAAATATGTCTTTGTAACACTGCAGTTAAACAAGAGTAAATTCTACAAAACCTTCGCGTGGAATGTGTGAAACTAATGTTGAATTTTAACAAGCAAGTGTTTTAGACTTCAATATTGTTACATACGTTGAGCTACATAAACAAATTTGTGTATTTTATAAAATAATGTGTTGTAAATATACAATATTTCAGTTGTAGAATTACAAGAGAATCTTTAGCAACTAGTCCCCAAAGATTTGTTTGTAACAAATATAAACTTTTTTTTTACCGTGTGCGCCCGTTAAAAAGTGGATGAGGCCTTGGCCGCAGAGCTTTCATTTCAATTCTATTAAATAATTTGCTAGGACACAAGAACATTCTTTTAACTCTCAAAGAATATTACTGTTAAACCACTGGTACTTTTATTACACCTACATGTCAGCCTTACGAAGTAATTGGTTATTTATTGCCACCCACCTTTCATGATACACTCTTTAAAGCACCCTGTTAAGTTTGAGTTACATTTTATAACTTAGTTTCGAAAATGCTATCCAAATTTAAAAAGAAAATTAACTCCAATTTAAAGTGAACCAAGAAATTGTATTAAAAATTACATGATTTCTAACGAAATCAACTTTATGAGGCTTTACAATTAATTAAAAATAATGTAATCAGTGTATCGTGTAGCTACAGTCTATTCTTGCGATCGTGTTGACGGGCGGGTAAATGTTTTAACCTTCCTCAATAGTGTACTTAAAACTTACTCCTCATAGCATCAGGATGTTCACGTAATCCCTAATGCATGCATTAAAGTATGTCCGATATTGAAGTAGAAGTTGAAATATACACTAAACCTAACGCAACTGCTATCTTAAGAGATGAGACAAATGTTACTGTAAAAAATAAACTCCAGTATAAGTATGTTTCGGGCGTTCCTTGGGGTTGATCGTGATTCCAGTAGGAGTCCTCGTAACCCTATAGTGGTAGTTCGGATTCCCATACTCCACGGCTTCAACGCAAATGCCTTTCAAATACCAACATTAGTTATTAGAAAATTTATAATAAATTAGGCGTTTTCTGCCATGATCATAATTGTTTGTGTAAAAGGTGAAAACGTATTGTACAAGGGACGATTTGCGAAGTACGTAAGAGAAAAGACGTTTTGAAAATGTAGGTTGATGACAAGAGATACTCTGGAACCGTAAACGTTGTGTAAATAGACATAATGAAAGTGTCTTATTAGCCAAGGGGATGTTTTATTTCTGAAATAAGTAATACATACTCCAACCGCCAGTTTGTACAAGTCTTCTGGAGAAGTGACACCTAGGAACTGCAATAAAATGTCATTCTTCATTTTAAAAAGGAGAAAGGACGTTTTGGAAGCCAAATTGCGCAGATTTATCGACAAAATATGCCGGGAATCCCATGCACCAAAAAAACGCATTTTGAAAAAAAGTGGATAAGAGACATTTTGGAATTGGCCCACCTCGGTTGTACTTGCTGACTCTAGGTGCAATTCATTTTAAGTAAGTTTTTATTGAGCTGTCATTTGTGAAAGACTGCTTCATGTCTGAGTTATCAGNTTGAAGAGAGCACAATCGCAAGAGACACAGAAACTAGTGTTTTGAAGAGAGTGCAATCGCAAGAGACACAGGAACTAGGGTTTTGAAGAGAGCACAATCGCAAGAGACACAGGAAGGAACTAGTGTTTTGAAGAGATCACAATCGCAAGAGACACAGGAACTAGTGTTTTTAAGAGAGTGCAATCAAAAGCTTGGTAAAGAGAACTACTTTTTATGTAATAAAATCACTAGTTTATTATTAAAGCAATGCTTTAAAAAATAGTCTTTAATTTAAGGTGGANCTACTTTTTATGTAATAAAATCACTAGTTTATTATTAAAGCAATGCTTTAAAAAATAGTCTTTAATTTAAGGTGGAAATTATTTGTGAAAGAAAAGTGCTTGTAAAATAACAGCGTTGTCAAAATATGCAAAAAATAACATCGAACTCAAATAAGCATAACCACATAATGTTCTCATATTACCATGCATTTTGCGCATATNTATGCAAAAAATAACATCGAACTCAAATAAGCATAACCACATAATGTTCTCATATTACCATGCATTTTGCGCATATGTAGACGTAGCCACGGCTTAACGGGCGAATGAAAATTAATATTTGCAGAAAATTTGTGAATTTTGGTTACATTCAGNGTAGACGTAGCCACGGCTTAACGGGCGAATGAAAATTAATATTTGCAGAAAATTTGTGAATTTTGGTTACATTCAGGAAATGTGCTTGGAAAATATATGCAGTAGAATTAACATGTAAGGATTTGGTTTATCGTGTACATTACTGAAAATNAGGAAATGTGCTTGGAAAATATATGCAGTAGAATTAACATGTAAGGATTTGGTTTATCGTGTACATTACTGAAAATGTCTGCATTGCGACTAGTATAAGACCTGTATTTATAGTGTTGTGGTATTTATAGGGCATCTGCATACTTTTTTATCATGTACATTGAGTCAGATTTCGGTTATCTTCTGTGTATTAATAATAGGGAAGGGGGAGGAGACATAAAACCTTCTTTAAAACTTCTAAGTATGAATANGGTTATCTTCTGTGTATTAATAATAGGGAAGGGGGAGGAGACATAAAACCTTCTTTAAAACTTCTAAGTATGAATATTTCCTTAAGTCTTCTAAATAGATAATAGGGATAATTTGCTATTGTTTCAGACTGTGCGGTTATGACCAGGATGTTCATAACCATGTAATATGTGTGTTTGTATTTATGGTATCTGCAACTCTGTGTTGGTGTAAACGTTTAACATGTCACGGCTATGAGTTATATCACATACCTTTTTTATGTTTAATCCTCTTCTCACCTCTGTTCGTTTATCATAGGTAAAGATGCCGTTACGGAGATATCTTTTCCCAATTATTTTCTTATCCCACGCTTGCACTACCAGTTTTACGGACCGGTTTCCTTTTAAATTGCCTATCTTGTGTAATACANGGGGGGGGGGGAGGCAGAACGATATATCAAAATTAACGTAAAAATAATTATAGCATGATTTCGAAATCACTCACGTTTTGCAATCGCGGAAAAAGTCGAAATAACTCAGTTGTACATATAGTGGTAAATAGTAAATGTTGATGTTACTTTTTTATTGACACTGTCAGTTGCTTCCTATGTTAATGCAATTTTAAGTTACTTCGAAGGTTACGACATAACCAAAGAGCTCAATTTATAACAACGTAAATTAAGTGTGGCTGAACTGTTTTCTTATTGTTACGAATTTGTGTTTTCTATTATGCTGTTATGCTACAATCCTAACAACTTTTGAAGTCCTAAAAATAATACAACTTTATGTAGAAAATAATTATACTTTTACAGTATTAGCATAGATATCAGATTTATTTTTACTTCCCGAAAGAAATACTTTTTTTAACAGCTTTTTATTTGCCTCTTTTGTTTTTTCGTCTCTTCTAGCTAGGTACTTAATATCGATGAACCAATATTTAATTATATTTTTATCATCACTACTTTGTTGGGAAATCATAATTTTTGTTGAAACATGCGAAAAGACACTTGGACCGTAAATTACGCAATTCTCAATTCTGCATTTTATGATATACAATTACCTCATGTCGACATAAAATTTTTGCGTTTCAAATAAATTGTTAGTGTTGGAAAACAATATAGAACATTACTTCAGGGCATGTAAATAATAGTACATGGAAGTATTTGTAGCGATTTATTTAAGTAATATCAATGATTAATAAGTAGGCCATTAAAAAAAACTAAACATAATTTTCATAAAGTAAAGCAATTCCTATCATCTTTTTTACTTTATTTTGTAACTACACTTTTTTATGTTTCATGTAAATACAGTGAATTTTTTACTTTGGTGTAAAAGAACCAAATTAAGGGAGGATTTGTTGTGTATTCTGTAAATTGTATCACTTGTGAAATTCACAAATTAAACTGCGTTTGACAGGAATGAAATATGTTGGGTTTTTCTATTTAGAGTTTTTGTGTCACCACTTAAATTTTAAGTGATTCTTTTCGAGACGGCAGTTCTCCATCCATAGGTCAGTCATTCAGGCAAGAGGCCCAATGTTGCGGGTGACGTGTGCCATTCTTGTCCTCAGCGAAGTATTTCTACCCCACCCCCTAACCAGCCCACCCTCTTCCGCCACAGCCGCACAGCTTCATCCGTGACACAAATGGCAATACCAACCTTATTTGTGCAGCGCAAACGTTATACTCCGACTGGGACCGTATTGAATTTATATGCCGAGCTATTGGAACCAAAACGTAAGCTAATTCGCTTGCTCGCGAATAAATTTGCATTAAAACTGCAGAGCGTTCATTTGTAGTCGAGGTCGGCGGCGGCCTTTGAAGTCGCTGCCCGGCCACAAAACAACGCATCCGCGCAGGGCTCCCAACTGTGCAGGCTTAAAACTGCCGCCGCAGCAATGGATACGCGCTGTGGGGGGTGGGCGTGATCAAATCGATCACCTGAACATGAGCCAACTTTTGCCAGTCACAGCGTCGCCATGGTTCAGAAACATCGTTAACCTTATTATGACCCACCATTCATACTACGATCATTAATTTGGCCGTGGTCGCAACATGTTTGAGTCACTTTGTGTAGCTGTATTGGACTGAGACTGGATTTGGCACGACTGAAACAGATGATAGAACTTTTTTTTAGCAGAAAAATAAAGAAAACTGCGCTTACTTGTTTACTAAGCGACACTAACGTATTGTGCACAGTAATATAACAGCGGCTCATTTATCGTGAATATAGTAGTTTTAAAAGCTCCTTACATATATTTAGCAACGGAAAAAATAATATATATATATATATATATGCACTTCTCAGTGAACATTAAATATTGTTGTAGGCTGTTTACGGTAAAGTGAGCACTTTTGAGGCCCTACTTACTTTTTCCTTTCAGCCATTTTTTATCCTTTAACCACCTTTTAAAAATAAATATTGCAATGTAAGTAAAAAGAACAGTTTCTATATTCCACCGCACTCGGAAGTTAAAGTCTAGGGCTAAAATAAAATATATTTATTGGCTATTATTCCAAATGTGAGGGCTTTCAAAAGTGCTCTCTTTACCATGAATAGCCTTTAGCCGTGCTTTCAAATAATATGTCCTGGACTTTAGTTTTGAAATTTCGTGATAAACAGTTTAGGAAATGTATCACTCTGTCATACGTCCATTTCAAGTGATAAATTCAAGGCATTTCGTGTGTATAAATCAAATTGTAGACTTAGGTCACAAGTTTGGTTGCGATACTGTGCTCGAGCTGGCAGCAAAAGGAGACAGATTGATGTTCCACGCAATAATAGACGGTTAATAGAACTTTATTGTAAAGAAAAATATTAATGAATATTTTAAAATAAATACTTAATAAATTAATATTTAAAAAATATGTTCATTTTATTAATTTTTTGGTAGTGTTATTATAGTATATTAAACCAAAAGTACATTGTTCGTTTTGAATGCTATAACTTCAGCATAACTTAGGTAGTTTGTATGATTCGTCTAATGAGCCGTTATTACCA
Source organism: Clitarchus hookeri (assembly GCA_002778355.1). Classification (NCBI taxonomy): domain Eukaryota; kingdom Metazoa; phylum Arthropoda; class Insecta; order Phasmatodea; family Phasmatidae; genus Clitarchus; species Clitarchus hookeri. The sequence continues at coordinate 133,858 of NQII01001940.1, read as the reverse complement.
ATAGTGNGGGGGGGGGGGATTTCATGTTACAATTTTATAAATTTTATTATAATACATTATCAAAGCTGACCTATGTTGACCTATGTGTGTAGCTGGATGTGACGTCAGCTGAAGGTGAAAGGGTTCGAATCCCTGTTAAGGCATGGGTAGTTATAGCAGTTTTAGATTAAAGTTGTTATTTATTTTACTTTGAAAGCAACTGTCTGCATTAACTGGAATTGTTTTAAAAAACCACAACAAATAAGCAGCTAAAATTTGTCTTCTAAATCAATTGTGAATATTTAAATTGAAAAGACTGTTGTCTGGCACCAGAAATTAAATATTTCATTTTCTGGACCGGTAACTTCAACATTTGTGCTACCATTCAAAATATTTTTTAAGGTACCGTACTGAACATATAATGCTGTCATATTTGAAGAGACGTGATTTTATTTAAAAATAAACTGGACTGATGTTCTAATACTCAAGATTTTTCTTGTACACTATTTGAAAAGCTTAGAAAAATAATGTCCACGTATATGTTTACAGCTCCTAAGTGCCCAACTTGCGTTTAGGTGTACGGAGATAATTTAATTTCTGAACACTATTCCTTTGCATTCTTTGAATACGAATCTCTTGTTTATTCGGTTATTTTCAAAGCAAGTCGCAACAATTCAAAATTTTTTGTCGTTAACGTAACCAGTTTTTAGTAAACGTAAACAGTTCTCGACAAATTATTTTCAGTATTCCATGGAACGACAGTTTGTTGCTTACTAAAAAATATCCGTACGTAATCCCCGTCTTTAAGGAACACCCACCAAGGTTGAGGAAATTTGCTGCTGAAATTTTTACGTTGATTGCACAAGAACATTCGCAAATAAAATCACACAATACCGATTTCGTATTCAAACAGAAATAAGGGCTTATACGTTTATGTATATATTTTTTGTCGGTGAAGCACTATTTAACTTGTCTGAAACGTCCTTAGTATTCCTCCCTTCCGGAGCTGCTATCTATGAAAATGAAGAGAATAACAGTCGCTGATACAATATTTGTGTTTGGAAAAACATCAGCCTTTAATCCTTCGGTATTTAAATTATAATTAAAAACTGTTTACGTAGCTTATCATAATATAGTTTACTGCAGTTTTGTTACCAAAGATAATTTCATTGTATTATGATTTTTATTTATTTATTTCAGACTCAAGTGAACGTTTGGTGTTAATTTGTATGGCATTGACGGTTTACCTGGCGTGGTTATCTAATTTATAAAGAAAGTTTTGAAATGTTAATAGTTTTCCTATGGAATCTTGATAACTTATGTTGGCTTGGCAATATTTCGTGGTTGTGTTATAGGGTTGGCGTTACTTCAACGCAGGTTGCAAACCTCACAGAAAGAAACTTGTGTGTCGATTTTCAGGTGTTTCCCAGGTGCTGTGACCCGAAGTGTGTTATTTCATTTTACTTGTCTCAACATCCCCTACGACGCGACGAACATCTTTAAACGTTAATCAGTTACATCGTGTAAACTGTGTCTCAATGGGTTAGCGGGTACTACTCACGATTCCATCGGTACCGGACGATAAGAGAAATGGACAACTGTTTCCGGTCAAAGTTTGTTTCAGATATTTACTTCCGAGCAGCCTGGCACAGGCTGATCACAGCAAACTGCTTAAGATCTACTTGTATGCTCATAGTGTATTCTTCCACCACATTACCATGGGCCTCGTCACTTTGTTCATGCGTCGGTTTAGTGAAACTATGAAATTATTAGAAAAGTAATTATCTCACGAGTGTTCTTATTCTTACATCTATACGCCTTAATAAATCAGAAAGCAGAATAATTAATTTCAGTATTCACAAATACAATTTTAATTCAACGCTAACATATGGAGAACTACTTACCCTCCGTTCTTACCAACTTTACTGGACGCACGCCAGTCAGTTGTGCCCGTTAAAATATACGCAGGCATGGGCAGTAAAGTTTTTCAAATGTTGTTTTCAGAAGTGCCCAGTTAACCGTAAACATCCTATAAACGATTCATAAATGCTTTAAACTGCCATGCGAATAGTACGCCACTCCACCGCTGACACTATCTCAATTTAATTACAGCGAATTCAGAGGTGCAGGGTTACCGCAGCTCATGACAAGCACCGGATATACGTCTGTTAAAACACCCTTGACTACCCGCGTTACCTTGAGTAGTTCGTGAACTCCGCGGTCGTGATGAGAAGCGACGCATTACCGATCGGCAACCCTCTCTCCCGCAGTCTAGCGTTGCGGTAGTAACGGCTTGCCTGATCACACCTTCAAACATTAAACGTGGAAACGAGCGGGATTACAACGCCACCATTTGGTCGTTGATCCTTGCGAAACAAGACAGTTGAAGAAATCCCCTCCACCGGTCACTGAGCGGGGCCGCAGAACCACGCGCTTGATATAGGCCGGCGTAACACCTGGAACGTGGTATTTCATCTTTAGTCCTTTGGGAGACCCGACCAGCGAAGCAGACCAGGAAGATGGGTGTCCGGCCGTCGCTAACCGTCTCTTAGAATCAGCCTCCGGCAACATTAACAAGGTGATGACTTTCTAGATAGGGTTAAATAAAATGGCGTGAATTAAACTTAATAATGAATAATCTCAAAATTCAACGTAAAGCTCCCCCGGTCAATGGTAACATAAATAATAATTGTACAACCATAAATGTTAATAAACCTCATTAGGTGCTGTTGTGCTCTACCGAAGTCATTGAGTGATTATTGAGTTACGCCCCCAACATACTTTCAGGTACGAATTGGCTGAAAAGTTAGTTCGTAACACCTCGCATATCATAAACACGCTTAACGACGAGTATCAGTAACATGGTTCGCAACACCTGCGCTCTCGCAGTGCCCTCGCGACTCCTGGGTAAACAAAGCGCGTGCATGAGCTGCATCGGAATTACAGTCAACATTCACGGTTACTTCCTACTTTCTCGAAGTCCTGCTGAAGTTGCACTTCCAGGATATTCCTCCGCCTCGTGCAAACAACGCTTAACCGATTTTTAGAAAATCACACCAAAAGGACAGCGCACCACTGTCGTGCACACTCAGTGTAATAATGTTACGCATAATAACTATTTCCTACCAGGTAACACGCCAGGTAACACGCCTATTTTCCCCTTTCTTTTATTAGTATTAATTATAAACAAAATATTATAACTTATAGATAAAATATGTTTAGGATACAACCAAACACGTCACACATGGGGTGATTTTTCAAAGGTTTGATTTCAAAAGGGCGAAGAAACCGCGAATAGACAATACTTGAAGTTCGCGAGTTCATTTAGGCTTGTCAGTATTGCAAACCGGTATTGCAAGCGGAGTTTNCGAATAGACAATACTTGAAGTTCGCGAGTTCATTTAGGCTTGTCAGTATTGCAAACCGGTATTGCAAGCGGAGTTTACGAACTACTCAAGGTAACGTGGGTAGTCAACTTGTGTACATACTTCGACACAATTGTTTGTCCATCAGCTGCTGCTTTATTGCGAGGCTTTTTTTATTCAACTTATTTGCACGTGTTACGTTCACGTTGNTTGTTTGTCCATCAGCTGCTGCTTTATTGCGAGGCTTTTTTTATTCAACTTATTTGCACGTGTTACGTTCACGTTGTTTCCACCTGTTTATTGCTGATGAAAGTGGGGCCGCTGTGGTGTAGTGGTCAGACTACTCGCCTCCCATCTAGGCGAACCGGGCACTATTCCCGGTGGGGTCGCTTCCGGATTTTAGCGTGTGGGAATCGTGCAGGACGATGCCGCTGGTCGGCGGGGTTTTTTTCGGGGATCTCCCGTTTCCCCCGTCCTTGTATTCCGGCGCTGCTCCTTGTTCACCTCACTTCATTCTCATCGGCTTTCAAGACCTCGATGTTAAGAGCCACCTAAATCTATCCACTCCACTCCACTTAAAACACCTTAAGCCCGTCAAGCGAAAAAAAAAATTAATCTGTTAAATACATAAGATTGATTTATTTTGATGTTGTTGTACGCATGAAAAATTAAGTTGAAATATAAAATTATAATACTTGTCGTTATTTTTTAAACATATTATTTCTGTTCTGTGGCCAAGAAGAAATCCGTAAAAATATATTTTACCTAAAAACATACATTTCTAATATTTCATATTACCTTACCTTCCTGTGCACGTATATGCAAGTATTTTTATTGAGGCACTCAAAGACGTGTGATTAAAAAAAATAATAAGAACGAATTTTATACCAGTTTTTAAGTTNATAAGAACGAATTTTATACCAGTTTTTAAGTTAATCGGTCGAATATTTTCAGAGATATGATGTAGGCGCACAAAAGTATTTTTTGAGGCACTCAAAGACGTGTAGTTTAAAAAAATAATAAGAACGAATTTTATACCAGTTTTTAAGTTAATCGGTCGAATATTTTCAGATATATGATGTAGGCGCACAAAAGTATTTTTTGAGGCACTCAAAGACGTGTAGTTAAAAAAAAATAATAAGAACGAATTTTATACCAGTTTTTTAAGTTAATCGGTTGAATATTTTCAGAGATATGATGTAGGCGCACAAAAGTACTTTTTTTTTTTGGCTACACCTTTGACGATATTACTTAGCGAATTATTGCATCCAGGAGGTAACTCAGAAAACCTATATTAAGTAAAATTGTTTTAATGGTGCAAAACATACGCATTACCACTACGAGAGAACACCGTGGCTTTGAAGGTTAAAAATCATTCTAAATAATTCCATTTGACTTTACACAGTACTGTTTACGTGCAAAACGTGACGTGGATTGGTTGAAGATTTACTTCGATATCACTTTTAGGTTTAAATGTCATGTGTTTTATTTTAAATTGTGTACAGTCGTCGTGTGTGCCAACTATATGTTGTTGTAAAATGACTAGTTTACGTGAATTCACTTACTTTTTTTTTATTTCATGCATATGTGAAGTAAAATTATCGTGTGACATAACTAGTAATAAGAAAAAAAAATTGTTTCTAGACTCAAAACAGCAAAGCATCAAATGCTTTAAAAAACGTCTTTGGTTAACATTTTAAATAGTTCCAGAGAAGAAGTCCGAAAATGAAATACTAGAATTTTAAACATAATACATAAAGTCGCAGTATTGACTTGTGATACTAAAAAAAGTGATGTCCGTAGCTAAGATAATAATGCAATATGTACGCGTGTAATGTATTCGTATTTACTTAACGAAGTTGTACATGATTACATGATAGAGTAGACTACAAAATATAGGGTCATGAGTTCAATTCCACGCTCTCCAAATAAATTTTCCAATTGTAAAATAATACGACAGTTAAAATGTAAATCGACGGGGGGGAAAGAAATAATTCTTTTGGTTGTGAAAATGCACGAACAGCTGTTTTTAAGTGGGATAAAAGTGGTGATTAGGTAGGTTGTAAGTAGCAAACTGCTGGGCTGAAAGAGGCTTACCAACAGTTGGCCGACTACTGTTGGTTGACTTATAGCAGGCCGGAAGCAGCAAGTGAGCGGGTCAGCGCTGCCGCTCATGGCATACTGATGGTGCCGGCATGCTTGGAGTGCAGATTCAGTTTCGCTGCATGGGATTTGCCTGAACAGTGGTCGTGATGCAGTCAACTGCACGCAGCAGTCAAGGGGCGTCACGTGGGCCACACGCATATGCGAGTGCGGTGCGGAGGTTGACTTGCCGTGGAAACCGTTTGTGGGCTGCTCGTCAACGACTGATCTTCCCTAGTGGGTCAATCAAGTCTTACTATTTGCGGGTAATATCCGTAGTGGAAGACAGCACAGGAGTACACAACATGAAGGCCACGGCGTTCGCAGACGTTCTGGCGACGTGTGGCGAAGAAAGAAGATGGGTTTCAGTTGTGTTGAGTTGAGAGATTTAGGCGGCTCTTAACAAACGAGGTTTTGAGAGCCGAATGAGTTTCAAGTGCAACTGGATTCATGGAGTTATGAAGTGAGGGAGAGTGGTGTGAAGTTCATTACTGGCAAGGGCGAGGCGATGGTGATAAGTAGGAAAAGTTACAAGATCAGGAAGGGAATGAAATCAAAGGCAGAGGATCTGAAGCAAGCTGGATACTTCAGATATCTGGGCAGCATCCTGGAAAGACTAGACAGAAACAGGGAAGAGGTGATATTCAGACGGTAACAGGAAGTTGCTTTATATGGCCATGTGGAGGACGAATTGTGGAAAAGAGAAGTGCCACTGAGATGCATAAGAACTATTTCTTACTAGACGTTTCCAACACGCCTATTTTCTCCCTGCTTTTTATTCATATTAATTATAAATCAAATATTATAATTTATAGATAGAATATAAGTAAAAATATAATATAACTAAAAACAATGTGCTTTCATGTTAATACGTACATAAAACGCTTGTAATACGTAACATATTAATGAAACAACCAAACACGTCATTCATAAGGTGATTTTGAAAAGGTTTCATTAAAAAAAGTATGAATAAATCGCGAATAGACAATACAGGTTGTCATATAATTCGCGGATACGGACTGCACCACGCGAATCTGTGATCAAAACTAAACAGGAAATACTCTTTGGTAAAAATGCACAAGGCCCTTCGTTTACGAACAAAACGACATGAAAAAGTCCAAAAACCATTGCAGCGAACAGGTGATATTCCAATTAGATAAAGGTGATGCGATGTGGCAATGCTGCAACTAATGTGTCGGTAGTAAGGCATACGGTAAGGGAACGGGTCGAGCTCAGTAGTGCCGAGGAGAGCGTGGAGTTCACATGCAGCGAGTGCTGGGGCATGGCGNTTGCAGCGAACAGGTGATATTCCAATTAGATAAAGGTGATGCGATGTGGCAATGCTGCAACTAATGTGTCGGTAGTACGGCATACGGTAAGGGAACGGGTCGAGCTCAGTAGTGCCAAGGAGAGCATGGAGTTCACATGCAGCGAGTGCTGGGGCATGGCAATGGACGTGGCTGCATCCGGCGGCCGAGCTCCGTGCATGCTGCATGCCATCCGGCGTTCGGAAAAGTTCGTTACTATGGACAGAGGAAACTACGAACACCTGTTATGACATTTCGACGTTTTGTATGCTGATGCTGTATGCTATGCTAGACGTGAAACAAAGTCATTTAATCTACTTTAAAACCGTTTTTCTCTTAGGGTTTTTTTTACCAGAGAGTATTTTCTACTTAGTTTTGATCACAGATTCGTGTGGTGCAGTCCGTACCCGCGTATTACCCGACACTCTGTATAGGACGGGAGCGCTGCACGTGGTTTCGCGGACTGGGCAGAGCGCAGCAGTACCATGGTCGGCGAGTAAAAAGCCACGCCCGGCCCAGCAGATGAGGCCTGGTTGTCGGCGGTGGTAGAGGGGCACGAAGTGCGAACCAAGAACGTGCCGTGAATAACGCGCACTTGTATACTACGCTAACGAGCACCCCCTCCCCCTCCCCAACTCCGGCAGATTAAGTTACGAGGAGAGAAGTCGAGTCTTGTCTACCCCCCTACCCTCCTCAGCCAGACTTCCCCCCCTCCCAATTCCCTGCTCCAGGCTTTGTCGGAGGCCATGCGTTCTGTCTCGCCGCTCACGAATGCTCTTACGTCCGCAAGTACAGAAAAAAAAGCATGGGCGACCCGCGCGTCGCCGACAAAAGTCGTCGTCGGAGCGGAACAAGGCGCCTTTGGATGACAAAATAGCGTCTGCTTTGAGTGCTGATTCCCGACGTAGCCGTAGGGCAACGTCGCCGACGGCCTTACGCCCTGGTAACCTGGTGGTCTTCAGATCCTCGTGGTTCAATAGGTTATGGCGGGGTGAGAACTTGGATGGGTGACCGTCCTGAGGATGAGTAGCCAAAGGCGCACATCGAGCACTAGGCAGACCCACTAGGGTCATAACATCACAAGGTAAGGCTGGATGGAGGGGAGGTCGTGTCGACCAGGCACTGGGACGCCAGGCCATAGGGTAACCTTTCAGGCGACATCCTCAGATACCGAGTTTCGTGGCTTTGAACTAGAGACGGGCCGGCCAGTTACTTCCACGTAACGAGTTCCATTGTTCCAGCTCCAAGCTTGTAACACGTTCCGATAACATGTCCTTTTTGTGTAACAGGTTATCGTGAAACATTTCTCGCCTGTCCCGAAGTTAGGTACGTGAAGACGTTCCGGGAAATATCGGTAACGTAGTTCACGGTTCCAAGAAATAACGTTTGCGGTGGGGGGAAGTTGAACAATTACAAGCCAGACGTTCCAAAAAAAAATAATTGTAACGCATGCGCGGTAGTCATGCGTTGGTTTAAGGGAGGCAATCCAAGAAGTTCCAAAAATAATGGTGTAAACAATGGAACGAGTTAATCAAGTAACACATTACCAAATAGTAACAGTTAATTATAACTGTTACTTTAAATAACGCCCATTCCTTCTTTGAAACCAGGCAGGACCGCATTAAGGTTTCTGGGGACCCGGAGCGCTGGGTTGCTCACTCCCCTCTCCCCCCTTCCCATTGGTGGCTAAACAACATTATTGGCATTCATGTGAAAATATTATTATAGTATATTATACTATTACTAGAGTAACTAAATCACTTGAAATGATAGGGTACCATAAGGTATGGGCTGTTCACGAGTGAGCACTTTTGAGGCCCTAAACACGTTTTTAATTCAGCCATTTGAAATTTTTAACAATTTTTTGAAATAAATATTGCCATATAGGTAATAGACACAGTTTAGATTTCACCGCACTCGGAAGTTAACGTCTAACGCTAAAATGAAATACATTTATCGACTTATTCCAAATGAGAGGGCTTTCAAAAGTTCTCACTTTACCGTGCACAGATTTGTGGTTTATTTAAAGCCTGAAGAAACGGTATTTCGGTAACTTGGTGCAGCAACACCAGTGGATAGAGTGCTGGGAAGGGAGTAGGTGCAGGAATGACGCGGGAGCCCTGCGGCATTTGACTACAGCTGCCCCTACCTTGCTGCGGCTCTGGACACACGCATGCTGCGCGCTAGATACCTGCGAGCTTGAGCAACCTCGAGAGCGGGCGAGACGATTCCTGGAATCCTTTATGCAGCCAGAGTGCAGGTGTGAGGATATAACAGGACAAGTTACCGCCTGTCACACCGTGTAAAACATAAGAGAAATCATTATCTTTGGTGGCCACTTTCCTCCCACATCCCTTCATATTCTCAAGGTCATCCACTACTGTCGACGAAAGTACGCTGCTATAGGCTGTTAGTGGTTGATTGAGCACTTTTAAAATCAACCTTTTAAAAACGTCACTGCCTCTACCTGCGTACATTTTAACGGACACGCTAAATGGTATGCACCCAGTCAAGTTGGTAACGACAAACAGAAAGTAGTTCAAATTTTTTAACTTCGAATTAAAAGTGTTAGGTAAATATTTACGAAAACTGAAGTTATTTACTCTGGAGTCTGTTTGTTTCTTATGTCTATAAGTGTAAATAATTTGCATATTGGTCAAATATCTGCTTTCCTAATAATTCCACAGTTTCACTTTGTCGGTGGACGAACAAAGTGATAAGCCTGTCGAAACGTTTATTTTATGTATGGTGGAAGAATACACAACGTGCGGACAAGTAGANACGAACAAAGTGATAAGCCTGTCGAAACGTTTATTTTATGTATGGTGGAAGAATACACAACGTGCGGACAAGTAGATCTTAACCAAGGCTTTCAGAAGTGCTGAGTTTTCCGTGAACAGCCTTTATCGTCTCTGATCTTACTGTTATTTTAACAGATACTTTGAACCTTAAAAACTAACTTACCTTCACAGAGCTGAATTTATTGAAGGAGGTATTATTTTCTGATTAGTCAGCAGGAATAATTCATCACTGTCTTCTCAGGTTACCTGCTCCTTACCTGTGCCCAATCCTAGAGGTAACGGCAGATAGCAGGGCTGTTATAACTTCCGTGCTCGCATATACATATGTGGCTCTCAGTAGAGTTACGGCGTTGAAAAGTTTTTGAAATTTACTATCACCAACCCGCAAATGTATGCAGTGAAATGAAAGAGTTCAAATAAATAAATAATTTTTATTTTAACACTCATTTCAAATGAAATTTTAATCTCAAATATTTGTGTAGTATGGAATCGCTATTTTTAATTAGGACGCTTATTATTTGGAAAGTCTTAATTGGGCCAAACCTCAGAAGATAAAATGAGTTCACAGAATGTTCTGAAGTTGAGCCGGTTGGATGGAGTCAAAAAGTATTGTATTATATACTGTGTACAGATCTTCATGCCGAAAGAAAGCCGACAGAGTAAAATTTTTTTAACACAATAAAATTATCTTAATTTTAATATGTCATTAAACGAATACTGAATAATTAATACATAAATTCAAGGATAACCTATTGCACAACCATCGAGGAAAAATACTTGGGAAATTCTTAAAGGAATATAAATTAACGACAAGCCTTAGGTGCCAAAATTGACTAACAAAAATATGTAAATAAAATCTATAACAAAGAAGCAATACTCCAGAAATGGTAGTATTGCTTGGTAGTTGTGTATATTATAATTTTTTTTACAAAACTGTGGAGTATTTCCATGTAATTTTTTTATCAGGGCAGAAATGAAAGTTTATATTTTGTTACCAATTTATAAAATTGGGTTTTTAAACATTGAAGTGGTTGTTGAAAATTGTCGGTGTCAGCAAAAAATCGCACAAAGTTTATTTTTCAATATAACAGTGTTTTAAANGAAGTGGTTGTTGAAAATTGTCGGTGTCAGCAAAAAATCGCACAAAGTTTATTTTTCAATATAACAGTGTTTTAAATTATAGCAAAAATGCTGCATCTTTCCTAAATAGATTGTTTTATTTAAACCATATAGTCACCGTTTAAAATTCTGAGTAAACAACACGTGTGATCGCGAAGCTTTGTTACGATATCTTACATTGCTGTCGCAGCGCTTCCTTACAGCAGAACGTAACTGAGGCGTTTAACATTTTTTTTTTTACTATGGTGGCCCCTTGTTTGAGTACTTTTGAAATCCCTTGTTAGTGTTTTCTTTCTATTTTTTATCCTTTCGCCAGACAGAAAAATGGTATTGTATTTGACCATATAACTATGTTACTAATATGCAACTCCTTAACATTTATTTGTGTAAATCAAACAGAAACAAAAAATTAAAAAATTACACTTGTAATACGGCGTTAACGCACGGAACTTCATCCCTCCATTTCGCACGTGGAAATCGTGCCGGACGATGTCGCTGGTCGGCGGGTTTTCTCGGGGATCTTCAATTTCCCCCGCACTTTCATTCCGGCGCTGTTCCATACTCACCTCAATCACCCTCATCGGCTCTCAAGTCCTCGCTGTTCAGAGCCGCCCAAATGTCATCCCTCACTCACTCACTCACATTCCTCCATTCCCTACACTTCTACCAACTTTATTGGGGGAGCATGCAAATCAGTGTTTACGTCAAAAACGTATTGAAATACGGGCAGGGGACTTTTCTTTAAAACTGTTTTTAACTGTGCTCGATTAACAACGAACCGGCTATAGCCAATATGGTATTTGATACTCTCAGTGTATGAATTTCCTGGTATTTCCCCAACATTCGCCATAACTTGAAGGGGATGTAGGCTCCGCCAGGGTTTTCGGGGAGATCGATAAGACATGCCGCCAAAGTTTGCGCATCCAGTTCTGGTATTTTACATTTCTCCGGAGCGCAAGTTGGCAGCGGGAATCCGCGAGGGGAATCCCCACGGCGGCGTGCGGCTCAATGGCCGGGCTAACTGCTTCACAAAGAAGGCCTGCAGACAAAGGCTTTTCCAAGCCGTGAGAAATCGGCAAAGACACCCCTCCCCCCTCCTCGACCCACATTACGGCGAGGCTTCATAAACTATTTACTATTCCACGTCTTCTTATTCTTCAACTCGCCCGGAACTTCAACTCCTCTTTCCCGGCTCCTTTTTGGAGTCGCGATTCTCTTCAACCTCTTCCTTCCTTTTCCATTGGTTGGGGGGGGGGGAGAAGAAAAGATGTCTTTTTAAACACGTGTGCTTCTGCCTTAGTTTACGGTCGTCCTTTCCAAGATTTTTTTCCGTATGTTTACCATGGAATGCGTAACCTGGTTTCTTACTGAAAAGAAAAGTAATTTTCGCTTGTTGTGTATTCTCTCTCCGCGCGAATGTGTTTTCTTTCAACGCCCGTAGGCTGCGTTCACACGTAGTAGGCGTCACTTTTTTTTTTTTTAAAGAGATAAATGTTAGATCAAATACTTTTAAAACAGATTGGCTATTTTACTCGCTTTAGTAAGCATTGCGTGTCGCCTTTTTGAACTGCGAACTACAAATCTGATGTAGTTCTCAACGTAACATTTCGTATTACGTTTAGACAATTATACATCATACGCCCGATACTGAAAAGAAGCTTTTGGTAAGGCACTATACAAATTTAAGTGCATATATATATATATATATATATATATATATATTGTGTTGGCTGTCTTTGTAAAGGCAACGTACTTCGTACTATAGAAGGAGAAAAACAATATTATCCTTTGGCACTACTGCCAAAATGGAGAATATTATCTCCTTGGCAGTTACGAATTCATTTTAAAGACACTCGAATATGTTTTCGGCTCCAGACCTCTATTTTTAGCACATAATGCATTAATTCCGTAATATGCTGTACCAACAGTAATAAATTTAAGTACAACTTCTGGTTCGTAATTCATTGTTAGACACTGGCTTATGTAACAAATCTGTAATAAGTAATAAAGTAATTTTTGCATGAAATTTAGTAAATGTTATTTTCAGGTGGTGCTGTTTGCACTTACGTTTCAATTATTTTCTTAACTAGCATAGCCGAAGACAAATTCTGCAGGTATTACTTAATATAACTAAAATTTAAAAAATAGCTGTATCTTACCAGCATTAGATACGGTGTTTTTTTAGATTGTTTTTGCTGTTTTTTTTTTAATGTTACAAATGCTCTGAAACCATCTTCACTGTTTTCAAGTATTCAAAGAATGCCGAAATTTTACATCGGAAAACTAAGCAGTATTATTTCTACTTTTAGTAGCGAAGTTTAAAAATGCTACGAAATACGCACGCTGTGTAGAAGCAGTATATACGAAATGAACCATACACCAGCTGGAGTACTTCAGAGATGACGACATCAAACTGCAATGGTGCACTCAAATTGATATTTCAGACCAGCATTGTAATACCGTCGAAAGATATAACAAAGGCGCATATTTACGGCACTTTAATTACTCTCGTTGCAATGAGTGTGTAATTGCAGTACAGTTTGTTATGCGTCATCTTTCTGTATTACAAACTGTATGGTAATGGCAATAGATAACTGTTTAATTTAAAGTTCAAGGAATTAGAGATCTCAAATAAAATTTAAAGTTTAATAAATCCGCAATATAATAAATGTCACTTTCAGCCTAACCCACTGAGCGACACTCCTATGAAGGTTTTCTGAGCGAATATGCAGTGAAATCCATATTTGAAATAAACAAATTTTGTTAACTGTAGACGACAAAATATGGCAAAATCTTTCGGGAGACAAATCTTGGAAGCTTTAGATTCCTTTACTTGTAAAACATTCGTTTTTTGCAGTTGCTCTTCTTAAACTTCCAAAAATGTTATATAATTAATAAGAAATGGAAATATTGTGCCTGCGATAAAATTACTTGACGTTCAGAATACGATCGCTTAATTAGTTCGGTATTTCTGACTTTCGCGTCAACTTCATTTGTACAGCATCACTGTAACAGACACGTTTTGCGGGTATATTAGAATTAAATATAAATCACATGGTGCACATTGAATATAAAAATGAACCCTACAAAACAACATCATGCGTTAAAATATATATAATGCATTTAATAAAACTGTATTTATAAAAGCTTTTAATAGAGCAAAGAGTTAATTGATTCAGCAATAGTTAGGTACTATCCATTTTTTTAACGCATTCATTAATGTAAAAAAATATAGACAAATATTATAAATATATATTTAATTATCACTATGTTATTAGTTTGGCGTGGTTAAGTTAAAATTAAATTATATTCAGAATTAAATGAATTCTTCTCGACTGCTAACGATGACTACAAAATGTAACAAAAAGAAAAAAAACTACAAAATAAAAATAAATATGACCTACGTTCCCTTCTTTATTCAGTTTTTGTTCGGATATTTTTATATCCAACATAGTAAATGAACCAAGGCAAGTGAAATTCTGAATGCAAATAATATGCAATTTGATTTGCAATGTTACATTTAATTTCAAATACAACATGAAGTCAAAGAGGTTCACCACACGTAAAGTAACCTCATCAGGTAATAAACTTAGATGAAGGAGAAATATGGAGCAACGACCCGTCATGTTCAGCTCGGGAATAACGCGTGAATTAGCGCAGTCTAAACGTTCCGGTTACTCAGAATATAGTCCATTCACGGTTACTTCCAACATTTCTGAAGTCCTGCTAAAGTTATACTTCCAGGATATTCCTCCGCCTCGTGCGAACAAAGCTTAACCAAGTCTAGAAAATTACACCAAAGGGAAAATGCACTGCTTTCGTGAACACTAAGTATAATAATATTTTGCATAAGAATTATTTCCCTCTGCGTATTACCAACATTCCTATGTTCTCCCTGCTCTATAATCATATTAATTATGGATTTAATATTATAATTTATGGATAAAATATATGTAAAAGTTAAAACAAGTATAAAACGCTTGTGGTACTTGACATAGTTAGGTAACAACCAAGCACGTCATACCGGAAAGCAGACAGTAAATAAGGCTGCATTATACGCGATCAGTAAATTCTCTCTCCGTGCACGCGAGTGTCTTCTAAGCTGCCGAGACAGTGACGGCACTGTGAATAGGAAATGATCTCAGGGAAAGGCCTTATACGTGAAAGAAGGCAGGAAACTCAGTACGTTGTGTTATTGTTCTCAAATACAAACTGCAGTATCCTACCATAAAGGAATGCGTGAAATCTCGCTAGATTCAAGTAGGAGGCAATTAAAAATATATTCCTGTTTCTTAAAGTACTGCTTGCGTCAGCAATTTTAATCAGATAAATGATCTCGCTATGAAGTTATGTTAGCAAGCAATGTGCGAAACACCATTAAAAAAAAATCTTAATTACTAACATTCGAACATCGAGAAACGTAGGTATAATTTGAGCCCTATTTTAATCATATAAACAAATAAACAATATTTTAGCATATTACCATGAGATCGCAGAGCTCTTATTTCACACTTATATCACGACTCAATAAAGTGCTGTCAATTTTTGCCAAATTTATCTGCCGAGCTCCCAAATTCTGCAATGCTACCGTAAACACCTTCACAGTTTTGTGGGCCCTCCGTGGATCAGCCGAGTGAAAGGATACATTTTAAGTGTTAAATTATCTTAGGCACGCCTCTGTCAACTTTCACGATATCGCTTTCAAACGAAACACACTTTTCCCAACTTTGTCCGGGTCACACTGCAACAAAATGTCCCTTGTAAAAATTTTAATACCCTGAAAATTGCCGGTAAATAAAGATTCGTGGACTAAACAACAGAAAAACATAGAGATCTTATTAATTTATCCTTACATGTTTTCTTATAACCAGGTTCTTCTCTTCGAAACGCACCGAGTGTTTTTTTTGTTTGAAAGCGATATCGTGAAGGGTGGCCAAGATACACCTACAGTTATTTAACGGCATGAACCCCTATCCCTGCGTTCGTTCAGTCCCGCATTAGGCAGCCCTTGGGAAGACAGGACTTGTTTCAGGACAAGCCCTACGCACGCCTTACGTCTGTTTATCTGCGTTGAAAACAACGCACGCACCGTGGCTGGGCGTGGTTGTTTGACGGAGTGCCTGCAAACGAAGCCATGGACGCACCAAGGGGAAAACAAGAGTCAAATTGAAGGGCGCAGTGAGCAAACTGGGTAGGAGCTGGCGTTGGGAAACTGCTGCAGTCACGAGGAGTAAACACAAGACTTTACCGATATAACTAACTAGCTGTGCCCACGGACTGAGTAGAATAGTTCTGAGACGTGACTTTTGTTGAATGTAATATTTAAAAGTATGTTACATCAAGTAAATGTTTTTTCTTACTCTATACATACTTAGAGCAACAATTGGTATCTTAGTAGTATATTTTGGTTGCTAACAATTTCACATTTTCACTTAACTGACGCATAAATAATGTAATTATGGCCAAGAAAATGTGCATTTGACATATGTTTGCAGGATACAAGTTGAGAAGAGAGTTAGATCTTAAGGCCATTGGTAATACATTATGATATTGGCCACAGCTCGGAACCACGTTATATTTAAATGATATGGTCGCTGTGAACAGTCGCCTTTTAGAGACTATGCAGGATGTAGGAAGGTCAGAAGCTCAGTTCGTCACATTCATAAGACAGTCGCGGAGACTCTAAAAGTTAACGTACGCTGTGGTGACGTCCAACCACAGAATAACCAAACAAAAACCTTATGAAAATTTCACTTAATAGGTTGATCTATTTTTATAAACGCATTTGTCTAACAGAAATTATAACCATGAGTCAAAATTAGGCCAATTATTTTGGGACGTTATTGTACAAAATATGTCTTGTAATCAATCAAATAACAACGTTTCAAACTAGGCCTTTTTTTATATAGTTCAAGCCATTAATAGTACTTAGCAGATAAAAAATGGTAAAAAAATTATGACATTTAAATACTTAACACTTCGTATTGTATATTCTCTGTATAATAACTCAAAATAATAAATTTGAGAATTTAATAAAATATAAATTATTCAACTTTAAGTGTAGCTATTAATAAATTATACCTCCAATATTTTACTAATTTTAAACATAATAATACAGCATTTACCATAATACAGCATTTACCAATGGGTTTAAGCTGGGCATTCAAATGTGTTGAGTTAGCCGCGAACAGCCTATGTGGGCNATTAGAGTCGGCCGATCGCTGCGGGATGACGGAGCGAGAGGGATCACTCGAGACTGTGGACGTCTATCGCGTCGTATTCCTCAGCTCTGATCCCGAATCCCCTTCTGCTTTCTACTCTCAACGTCGCAGGCATCCTTCCTCGCCGGCGGAACTCCAAATAACGCACCCGTACGTTTCTGAGTGTGTGCGTGAAGATATTCGGGTGGCTCTTAACATCGACGTCTTGAGAGTCGATGAGGGTGAAGCGAGGTGAGTGTGGAGCAGCGCCAGAATGCGAGTGCGAGGGAAACAGGAGATCCTTGAGAAAACCCGCCGATCAGCGATATCGTCCGGCACGATACCCTCATGCCGGGATTTACCGCTGGGGATCGAACCCGGCTAGCCTCGTGGGAGGTGAGTAGTCTAACCACTGCACCACCGCAGCCCCTTGTACGTTTCTGTGCGGCCATCTTGACGCAAGGTGCCCGCTGGGCGATCACAAGAGCTCATGCTGTTCTTTTAAGATTTAGTAGGCCGGACATATATATTCTTTACTTTTGTTGTTTGCGCTTTTAAGCGTATCTCAGCAAATAAATATCCTGAGAATAAGACTTTTCACCAGAAAGTATAAAAATTAATTATTTAAGCCCGTAAAGTTTTGTTTTTATCATATTACGTGAATTCCAATGTAAAAGAATTGTAAAACGGTAAGAATATATTGCATCTTCAGAGCTTCCCTCCACAGTTTCTTTAAGACGCGGGAGAAAAGTAAAATCATGCAGTCATAGTTAAATATGTGGGCTTTCGTCCCATTTGATAAAGTCCCACTGTGGCGTATCTAATTTGCACGGTAAGCGTGACGACGGAAGCACCTGCACGCGGGTTCAACGCCATGCGCGTAGGGGCGATGGGGCGCTGGGCGCACGTGTTATTCTCGCCCGTATCGTTGTGCCTCGAAAGTAGAAAAGTATCTGGGGGCCCACGAAGAAAGGGTTCAAACGGACCACTGCACCCAAGTGTTGAACATGCAGAACTCGTTACGAAGTAGCACGTAGACACACACACACACACACACACACACACACACACACACACACACACACACACACACACACACACACACACACACACACAACTCCATAAGAAGTATCACACGCACAAAACCAAAATTGTCAGAAAAATTAAATTTATTTTGCGTATGAAATAAAAATGAACTCTTAAATATCTTGCTATAATTAACTACTGCTTATTTCTGTTCCTGGTGGGGTCACTCCCCCGGATGGATCTTCGCGTGTGGGATTCGTGCCGGACGATGCCGTTGGCCGGCGGATTTTCTCGGGGGTCTCCCGTTTCCCCCACCCCTACGTTCCGGCGCTGCTCCATGCTCTCCTCATTTCATCCCCATCTGCTCTCAATATCTCGCTGTTAACAACCCCCCAAAACTCTCCACTTTACTATTTATACTTAAATGTTTTAAAGTCTCTTAATAGGAGTCAAATTGTAGGTCCCTAATAAAAATATAATCACATTTCCATTCTGGATTTTTCAGAAAACACATTTTGCACAAATACTCTNTTGTAGGTCCCTAATAAAAATATAATCACATTTCCATTCTGGATTTTTCAGAAAACACATTTTGCACAAATACTCTTATCAAGCGATACCATCATAATTAGTACTCTGGTTGTATGTAACGAAAATGTTACAAATATTTTTAAAAACTGATTTTATGTACATCCACTTTAGTCACGAATGTTAACATTTTTATAACTGAAATGAACGTACATAAAATAAATTATTAAAGGTTTTATTAGTACTAATATTTTCTTCCATACAACTAGTCATTATTATGATGGTCCTATTTGACGAAGGTTTTCCTTGGAAATTGTGCTTNCAATATTTTCTTCCATACAACTAGTCATTATTATGATGGTCCTATTTGACGAAGGTTTTCCTTGGAAATTGTGCTTTCTGAAGCATTAAGCAGGGGAATACACTTACATTTTAAACAAAAATAGACTCTCATTAATTGATTTTTTCATGTTTAAATAAGTAGATTCTAGAAAAAAAATTTACTGTGTTACAAAATATATAAATTCTTCTATTATATGTACATAAATCGTACTTTCATGGCAATTTTGGTAAGGTGTGTACTACTTTTGATTGAATAACGCATGTTCCACGTTCAGGCACAGTGCTACTTCGGAAGTCACTGAGAATAACAATCAGATGCGTAAATCTTCTTCCAGAAGACGATCCAAGGAACAATTATAAATTGTAGATTTTTTTTTTTNAATAACAATCAGATGCGTAAATCTTCTTCCAGAAGACGATCCAAGGAACAATTATAAATTGTAGATTTTTTTTTTTAAGTATTCATTATCTAACATAAATATTCGTGACAATAATTCTACAATAATTTTTCTTTCACGTGTGCATCGTGGGCGTTGTCTTGGTATTTATGACATTGATAGCGTAGCGTTATGTGCTGCTGAAGTGAAACGTGAACACTTAAGCTAACCCGTTCAGAACCAGTGTACACAATTGTGTAAATTACGCNAATAACAATCAGATGCGTAAATCTTCTTCCAGAAGACGATCCAAGGAACAATTATAAATTGTAGATTTTTTTTTTTTAAGTATTCATTATCTAACATAAATATTCGTGACAATAATTCTACAATAATTTTTCTTTCACGTGTGCATCGTGGGCGTTGTCTTGGTATTTATGACATTGATAGCGTAGCGTTGTGTGCTGCTGAAGTGAAACGTGAACACTTAAGCTAACCCGTTCAGAACCAGTGTACACAATTGTGTAAATTACGCACGTGTAGGTAATTTTTTGTTTGAACTGCGCTATCCGGGTTCGATCCCCGGCGGGTTCACTCCCGGATTTTCGCATGTGGGAATCGTGCTCGACGATGCCGCTTGCCGGCGGGTTTTCTCGGGGTACTCCCGTTTCCCTCAACCTTGCATTCCAGCGCCGCTCCATTCTAGGGTCTCGTTTCTGTCATGCTCGTGGATGACGGTCACCTACGCGTCCCAGCTGGAAAGACCGTCACTCGGAGGGTGTTGCCTTGTCCTGGGTGCACTCCCCACACGCCATTATTATTATTTATTCCATGTGGGTAAATGACTCGCAAACCGTTTTACTGGCCCAGGTAGTAATTTGTTCATATTACTGTAGCCGAACATACAGCTTACAGCTCTTCGACTCTGGCAACGAAACAAGTGTTGTGTCGACTAAAGTACATCGCGCATCATAATCTTTTTTGTTTGCAACCCCTTAAACGGTAAATTAAAGTGTGTTTGAAAGGGTTAATTCTGATAAATAGTATAAGTTATAGCTTCTCCAAGCCAGGTCTTGAGTAGTTTGTTTCTTTCCTTTGGGGATGAAAGATTATGAAATACCTTCCTTTGTGTGTTTGCCCGTCTATTAACTCTGAAATTCTTGCCCTCGATTCTCGTGGCAAAGATGTAACCTTTCGCAGTTTTCATTTATATTTAATTATGATTACAATATTTGACATGAGCAATAAATAGGTAGAAGAAGCCTGCTACACCCACGATTTTGGAGAAAAAATATGTAAGCTTAACATTACACATTAAAACTCAGAAACTGATTTCCACCGAGTTTTGTATTCGTGATATGGTACGGGCGATACATTACCTTTATAGAATTCGCATTTATGGCAAATATGTTTTTCAAAATTATGCGTTGTAAATTTTTTAATGGGTATTATCAAATCTCTGCAATCACTCAACAACCTCAAACTAAAATTTCGATACATGCAGTAATTAATGAGAGCACTGAATTCGATGAGTGACGAAATATTTCATTCTCTGTCTAGGAAGATCATATCGTTTGAAAAAAAAATGTTTAAAGTGTTATAACGATTCCCAAAATATTCGGTATGCGAGTAGTAAAAAAGAGCACGTTGCGGTATTTTGATTTTGCCAAAAAAATAAATAAAATCGATATATTTTTCTATATTGGCGGCCTCTAAAATTTTTGGGTGAATAATTTTAAATCTGACATGTGATCCAAATATTGTGGTTAATATATATATGGCACTTGGACACTTCAACCAACTGTTATTTGGAAATAAGATATCACGAAAACTACTTCCTTATTCTACGTGCATATTCCTGTGTTTTTTGTGCGTGTGTGTGTGTTTGAGTGTGTGTTTAAGTGTATCCGTCCATTCATGCTATATTTGCATACATTTAGATTAAAATTCATGCTTAAGATCTTAACAAAATATATTTTTGATGTTCGTTAACAGTTTTTTTTTGACAATACTATCACTTTAATTAGGCCTTAAATAAAACCCCACTTTCTTAGTTACCGAGAAAGGCAATAACATTACGATAGAAAGTTAATGTCTCAGGAAGAATAATAATTGCAAATATTAAAAAATAGTGTGCAAACTCTACAAAATATCTGTAATAAGTTACATGGACGATAGTATTACGCTGTTCACTGAGTGCTTATAGTATATTCACAATTACTTCAAACTTTTCTGAAGCCCTGCTGAAGTTCTACTTTCAGGATATTTCTCCGCCTCATGCAAACAAAGCCTAACTTAATATAGAAAATCACACCAAAGGGATCACGCACCGGATTCGTGCGCATTCAGTTTAATGGTATTTCGCAAAATAACTATTTCTCACCAGGCATTATACCAACACACCTATTTTCTCCCTGGTTTCATTCACATTAATTGTAAATGTAATATAATTTATCGATAAAATACAAGTACAAGTTAAATTTAACCAAAACTAAGATACTTATATGTTAACAGACGTATAACTCGCTTGTGATGGAGATGAAATGAAGAGAGCATGGAGCAGTGACGGAATGTAAGGGTGGGGGAAACGGGAGACCCCCGAGAAAATCCGCCGACCAACGACATCGTCCGGCACGATTCCCACACGCGAAGATCCATCCGGGGGAGTGACCCCACCGGGAACCGAAATAAGTAGTAGTTAATCATAACAAGATATTTAAGAGTGCATTTTTATTTCATACGCAACATAAATTTAATTTTAATCTTAATATACGCAAATATAGCATGAATGGACGGATACACTTAAACACACACTCAAACACACACACACGCACACAAACACAGGATATGCACGTAGAATAAGGAAGTAGTTTTCGTGAGATTTTATTTCCAAATAACAGCTGGTTGAAGTGTCCACGTGCCATATATATAATAACCACAATATTATGATCACATGTCAGATTTAAAATTATTCACCCAAACACGTCATACATGGGGTGTTTTTTCAAAGGTTTGTTTTCAGAAGTGTGAAGAAACCACTAATAGATTATATATACAGGATGCGAGATATTGGTGAAGACCGGAGCACGGTGCACCACAGCAGTCTCAATCCTTCAGCTAAACGTGAGACTTGGGTTAGTGTTCTCGCCGTGCGGCAGTCAGACGAGAACGGCGGGGATTTCGCGCAGCCTGGCGAGGCCCTAGCGGCGTTCCTGCGCCTCCGGCATCTCACCTCGCAGATGTTCACGAGGGGCGCAGCCCGGGATCGATCCGATCACCGCAGAGAGTTTCTGCTGCTTCGTCAATAGCCCGACAGTTTCTGGATGGCGAAGCTCAACGCCCCGACTATTTCAAGTTTCGAGTTCCCCTCACCTCCCTCGTGCCCAGCAGCTTGGGGTTGGCACAGATTTACACACGTTTCAGAACAAGCTATTGTCTGTTTGCTGTATCTCCACTCTTCTTGAATCAAACATTTGAAAACCCGCCCCCTGTATAACATGTTTAGTAGTTTCCCAAACATGATTTTAACGCAGAGGTATTTTACGGCTGTCAACATAAAATTATCATTTATACTCATTTTATATAATACTTTATTTATAAATTATGATATTTAATTTATCAACAAAACGAATAAAAACAGAGAGAAAATAGGTGTCTTGGTAATGCCTAGTAATAAATAGTTCCCACGTAAAAATATTATCATACGGAGTGCGCACGAATTGGTTGTGTTATCCATTTGGTGCAATTTTCTATACTTAGTTAAGCTTTGTTTGCATGAGGCGGAGGAATATATTGGAAGTAGAACTTCAGCAGGGCTTCAAAAAAGTTGGAAGTAACCATGAATGACTACACAAAATTGTAGGTAAATCCAAATACAAACTTTGTGAGAAGATTTGTTATGTAAAATAAGGTAGAAATAAAATAATACGACCAATTACCAAACGTTATGATTAAGATATATATATATATATAGAGAGAGAGAGAGAGAGAGAGAGAGAGAGAGACAGAGACAGAGACACTCCGTGCTCCCTTGAAAAGTGGGAGTAATATTCAATTATTTTCAAAATGTAAAAAAAACTACGCGAGGCAAAACAAAAAAATTCACGAGTAATGTCAGCTTGATTTTCCATCCAAACGTCATTAGGAAATTAGGAGTTGCCGTATTATTTACCAACAGTGGAAATATTCGGACGGCTCTTAATATCGGGGTCTTGAGAACCGATGAGGGTGAAGCGAGGTGAGTATGGAGCAGTGCCAGAATGCAAGAGCGTGGGTAAACGGTAGCGTCACCCGGCGTGATTCCCACCTGCGAAAAACTGGGAGCGACCCCGTCGTGAATCGAACCGGGTTCGCCTTGGCGGGAGACGAGCGCTCTAGCCGCTACGACACCTCGGCCCCGCCGTTAACAAAAAAAAAAAGGCTTCACAGTAGGTGTTTGTCGATTTCTATGGCATAATAATAATGTCTACGTTTAAGGAACATTACATGTTGCCTTGGTGTTACATGCTCAGGTGAATGGTTCTCAAGAAAACATATTAGTTTGTGGCATATTTTAAATAACTATTTTTTTCAAGGACGTGTATCTCTACTTTAATAATAATGTTATGCCATAGGTCGAATTACGTTTTTCTTCATCATTTCCTATAACGTAACGTCGCATTACCATCTTTATTTAACATTATTTGGAAGACAGTAACCCTACACGTTGTTATCCCTATTTTAAGGGTGTTGGCTCCAAAAAATTAATCGTTTTATATTCGTACTAAACATTGTTTATCTTGTACACATTATATGTGATGATATTTTCCTCGAATAAAAAACTGAATTTTATACTTTATATTTTTTGAATACTTTGATGTCAAATACAAAATTTTTCTCTTTCGTTGTAGCCATTATAATAAATAATAACTATGTTGTACACATGAAAAAATTTGCAAAGTAAAAGAATCCAGTGGGCTACCGCATGACGCATATCTAAATGACCAAATAATAAACCACATATGTATGTTAAATATAAAGATATTTTTGAATATTTTAACGTTTTTTTTTAAACGTATGAACTGTTAATTGGTGATTACATATATGTCAAGCAGTAGCCCACGGAATTAGGTAATATTGTAAATTTTTTCATCTGCACAACTTAGTTAGTGGTTGTTATTATGGATGCAACAAAACAGAAGAATTTTGTATTTGTCATACAATTATTTAAAAAAATGTAAAGTGGAAATTTTTTTTATTTATGGAATATGTCTTCGCATATAATGCGTACGAGTTGAACAATATTTGGTGCAATTATAAAATGATTAATTATTTGGGGTCCAACACCGTTAACAGTCTTGGAGGGTTACATGTTCAGAAATATGACTCCTACCACAATATTGTTACAATTCCTCAAAGTCAGTGGGCTTAGCCCGGTTATTAAGGCGGGACCTGAGAGCATGGGCGATTGCACGCGCGCAGTGCGACACGGGGTCCAAAATAAAGCGGACGTTCTTTCGTTACTGGACGGATGTCAGTCAATATAACGCCCGAGCCGACAGTAAAATGCTCCTGCCTTCATAACGTATTATATAATATATTATGTCCATTTGAGTATTTCCAGTTTGAATGCTGCCGCCTTAACCTTACATCCCATGTGAACTTCATGTAAACTGCTGGCAACTTAACCATTTCAGCTGCAAATAAATATATGGTTTTAGGCGTTGCAAAAAAAAACATTTCGTTCGGGACCGTGCTATTATGGTATAACGATCTGCCATATACCGAAGCCCAATGAAATATGTGATTGTGTTTCGTGTTACTCGAAAAAATTATCGGTGAGAGTACGGAATGTTGTCTCAAACACGAATGAACTATTCCACACCTGAGGGCCTGCCGTCGTTGCACTGTATTTTCTACTGTGCCCAATGCAAACTGTTAAATTCACTTCCTATGCAACGTCCAGGTATAGCACACTACGACCGGAAGGGATAACACTACACGGCCAATGTCTTCAAACAATGTCGACATCGTAATCTTACAAGACGCCAGAGGGGCGTGTTAGAGTTTGTTAGGGATGGAGGTCTTGATAAAAATAAAATAACTAAATTATATTTTAATTTATTCACGTAACTATTGCTACAACATTAAACAACCTATCTCCACTATAACTCTATTACTCTTGTTATTCTCAATGAGCGAAATATTTAATGTCTATCTCAATTCCTTATCAAATTCTCTATATTGGTTACAGTTACGTAATTCACTTTCATTATTTCAACATATTCAGTATGTCTACTGCCATCATTCCAAATGTATGTCCCTCACGCATCCAGTTCAGTAGTCCCGCCCATCAGTCGCACTCTTCACTATACCGATGCTCGCAGTCTGCAGACTTCACTTTTGCCGCCACTCGTCACTCTGCTGGCTCGTCGCTTCCTGTCTTCGCACTCCTGGCGCTTTAAGACCGTACAATTCGCAGGCTTTGTGTTTATTCTACAGCGAGATTTATATTTCCAGAGAGGTTTAGTTGTAGTTTCATAATAAGTGTCCCTAAACACCTGAAATAGACTAGAAACGAGTAATTTAACATGCCGTTTGATTTTCTCCTCGCAGTTTGTTTTGTACTCCTTGTATTACAACTGATACTCTTAGTGGATAGCTGTATCGATCCCAATGCATGTCGCTATGAACTTCGCCATTTTGGCATTTAGGCCTGTCCCGCCTCCAGATTCACTTGCTCCGTCAGTATTTCCTTTGGTTTTCTTCGCCTGCTTCTGCCTGCCAGTTACGGAAGGTGGTCTTCCCCATTCTTATCTCATGCTGGTACCAGCCATATCTGTAGGTTAAAAAAAAAAAATGCATTTACTTACGTTATGGAGCAGGCTTTACACAGAATATTATTACTAACCTAAAGACGAGATTCAAATGCATTGGCACTGTTTTCANTAACTTAAAATTTGATATATTGATATTTTGGTGACTTGTAATTATTAAATTCTGCTGTGATTCCCTAAGTTTAAGTTGAAGGAGTATTGGAATATTGTAAATAAAAAAATATGATTTGTTAAAAAAAACTTAGGTAAACCATTTTTATTCTATACTGTCAATTAAATAAAAATTTTTAAGTCACAAGTTTGTTGGGAATTTTTTCAATTCATAAATATTCGAAAATGTTAACCAAACATTTGCAATTTGATTGCATAATCATCCTTAATTTTAAATTATGCTTAGTATTTTACGTTCAGTTTGTTGATAAATGACTGCTGCTTACAAAGAAAACTTCAGAGTTAATTGCTGATATACGACGGCCTTAATTAAGTGATTATTACTTAATTGTGTGAGGTATGACGTGATTTTACATAGACATTCATTCAAGCGATGTGTTGTCAGTGAACACTTGAAAGAGAAAAAAATTGTCAGAATCCCGAGATCTCAGAATGTGGCTAGCATGTAGTTGACCTGCCAAACCTCGTCAAACCATTGCTAATGCGTGCTGCAGCAGCTTGGCCCCGAGACCAAACGCACTTAGTGCTATAACAGCATAAGGGAGTCTGTCTTCTTAACCAGTCACTGATTTCTAAACACGCTAGTCAACAAGGTAAAGATGACTCTTAAGGCCGCACAATTCGCAGGCTTTGTGTTTATTCTACAGCGAGATTTATATTGCCAGAGAGGTTTAGTTGTAGTTTCATAATAAGTGTCCCTAAACACCTGAAATAGACTAGAAACGAGTAATTTAACATGCCGTGTGATTTTCTCCTCGCAGTTTGTTTTGTACTCCTTGCATTACAACTGATACTCTTAGTGGATAGCTGTATCGATCCCAATGCATGTCGCTATGAACTTCACCATTTTGGCATTTAGGCCTGTCCCGCCTCCAGATTCACTTGCTCCGTCAGTATTTTCTTTGGTTTTCTTCGCCTGCTTCTGCCTGCCAGTTACGGTAGGTGGTCTTCCCCCCATCCTTGTCTCATGCTGGTACCAGCCATATCTGTAGGTTAAAAAAAAAAATTTGTTTACTTAAGTTATGGAGCAGGCTTTACACAGAATATTATTACTAACCTAAAGACGAGATTCAAATGCATTGGCACTGTTTTCAANGTTATGGAGCAGGCTTTACACAGAATATTATTACTAACCTAAAGACGAGATTCAAATGCATTGGCACTGTTTTCAAGAGGATTTATGAAAATAATAATTTTATTTCCTCTTCTGGTAATGTTTAATTACTCAACATTCCGTACCTTTCTAGGTTCTGAAATTTCCTTAATGCAAAATGTTTTCTCCCAAACAAAGCCGCGAAAAAAAAAAAAAAAGTAAAAATCAACAGTTTGTTTCGAGCGTGTGGGGTTGTGAGAAAATAAATTGTGTTTGCGACGGCACTGCTCTAGCGTGCATTTCCGAACTCTTGGTAACGAACACTGGCGCACCCGTACTTGCTGGATATTTGGGAGTCGACTTTCTGAGGTCAACTTCCGAGTGAGAGCTGTTGAGTCATTACTCTTCCCACGTGTATACAATCTGCAGTTCAACTTACAACTGAGTGCACAGTGCAGGTATTGCGATTTATTTTCCACCAGTTACGTTGTACCGCGCAGCACACTTTAACCTTAATCTCATATTGGAAGTAAAATATCCCGCAGAGGAAACACTGCGAGACAATGACATCCCATAATTATTTATCTAAGTGGTAAGTTTTGTTTTCTTTTTTCCCCAAGACACATATTCAAGTTTTACCGAAGCTCTCCGTGGCGCGGAAAGTATGGTTTTGTACTTTAAAAACTTGATTAGGCATAAAGAAATGTATCGAAATATTTATATCATGTTCTAACAAAGTGAATGTTTACTTAATTTTCTAAAAACTGTTCTAGGGAAATTTGTTGAAACAAAAATAGAAAGATTTATCAAAATCGTATACATGGTTCCATTATCTCGGTAAATGTTGTATAATATGGTTACACACGATCCAAAAAAACGCATTTTCAATATGACGATGTGATTAATTCTTTAAAAGTTATTTTACTGTGTCATTTTAAAACCAATTAAAAAGAATTTTTGTATAGACCATGTTAAGCATAAAATTTTATCAAATCTGACGCAACGATATTGGTTTATTTTAAGAAAAATGAAACATGCTAAACAACAGCTAGCCGGAAAGTAATCTTACGTGGCTTTCTCTTCAAATTCCATGCACTAATTAGGCATTATAAAAGTAAAAAGTAGAGTTCAACTAAGAGTTAAACTTTCAGATGTATTATTCTTTTCAAAAATTTTGAAGCGTCACCATTTTGGACACCACAGTGTGATGCGTGAAACAAAAAATCCATTCTGCTTGTTGCTCTCCACTGCAGACCTTATATGGTATTCGAACCCAGCACTCCTCGCAACGCAAGCGTCGCAGTCAACC
>NQII01001940.1:77905-105265 GCA_002778355.1 Clitarchus hookeri | reverse complement strand
CAGCGCACGCCAGTAGCGGCGGCTGTCTGTTTCTTGTTATCGATCTCTCGCTCACTTTAATAAACCAGCCCCCGGTATCTATTTCTACTGACTGATGAAGCATGACAGCGGGACTGTGGTGTACGTGCCATTTCAGTCGACATTGACTTATCGACCTATCGATCTTGTGTCACACCCAGGCCACCAAGGCTTCTTTCGTCGCTGATGGGTCCTCGTGTTTCGCCCCTAAGTACAGGCTTGTACGCCCTCTTGTGTTTACTCCAGGGAATTACAACTCGTTTCAGAGAATTATCCCTTAATTCTGAACTAAGCTTCCTCATTTAGCTGTCTGCAAATTCCATTTATTATAATGTAATGGGAACTCGGGCAAAGAAACGTAATTTCATGTTTTGTAAGAGAAATAGAACGTACTGTTGCCTCTAAGCTGGCTAATAATTAATTTCGGAAAGAGGGATGGCATAGAAAGAGACGTCATGTTCTCTTCCTTAGGACGCTTTCTCAACTAATCTTACGAAATTTGTTTTTTTTTTGTGCGTATTAAGTTGTTTTTATTTTAACAACAAAACTGTTTTCTTAAGTTAATCTTGTTTGTTCCCTGAAAATGTTTTAATGAATTTCATTACGCGCTTATTATGAAGAAAAGTTCTTGATGTAAGAAAATTTCTGGAATGAACTTGGAAGTTACATAGCTCATAATTGTTACAATTAAAATCACTTGATGTTTATTACTTATATGTACACGGTATTTTTTATTCCAATTAAATGTGCCCAGTGAACGGAGAAGTCCTACGCTTAAAAACACTATAAAATTGTTATTTATGAAGCTGTGAAAAGAATTATTGATTAATTGAAAAATGCAATAACTTAACCAATATTTTCAGGAAACCTTCATATAGCACGCCTAATCAGACTATGTATAAAACATGTAAATGTTTTACTCTTATGTATAACAGTATATTTAAAAAGTTAGTGCACTTACCTTTGCAGTGATATCAACTTCTCAAAATATTTGAAACCTTACACGGTATTTTCACATTACCTTACGTTCATATTGAAACAGGTTCCTAAACTACATTTCATAAATCAGAAAGCAGAGGACATTAACAAGGCCATTTATAGGGCAAACGTGAAAAACTACAATATATTTGTTTCATGTCATATGACACCGATTACGTTAATGGAAAGCCCAATTGTTAGGTTAAGTCACATACGAAAATCAGGCGGTCACGGAAGAACTATATGCACAGTAAATTTCCACATGTCTCNCGGAAGAACTATATGCACAGTAAATTTCCACATGTCTCTCCCGTTAAACATGTCCAAATCTCGTTAGAAATTCCGCATAGCAATCAGGGGATTCCAATAAAGCGTGTGCCAGCATTCTAAGCTCGTCACTTGCCCGGATGAACTTACATCATTCATACACAAATAAAACAGTTACTTCTTATGAACGCGACCGTTGTCTATCCAGCTGTTGTGCCACCCAACTACCTCGTTAAACCGTCCATCGCAAACAATATTGACTATTGCCAACAAGCACGCTGACTACCATGGCTGCTTGCTGATATTCATAACATGGTTGGTACTTGTCAAATATATGAAACTTTTGCTTATAATGTGNTCTACCATGGCTGCTTGCTGATATTCATAACATGGTTGGTACTTGTCAAATATATGAAACTTTTGCTTATAATGTGTCTATAATTGAGAGTAGGCTTGTTTATTTTATAGTCCGGAGTGTATACGGAGATAAAAGACGCATGCTGGCAATCACTATTAAGAGCAGTATACACTGAACGTGCATCTCAGTATATAAATGTTCTGGGGATACGACTGTCTGCCAGAAAAAAGGAGAAACCGATAATCTGCGCGCGTATTTCTTTTTTACATTTGCCANTCTGGGGATACGACTGTCTGCCAGAAAAAAGGAGAAACCGATAATCTGCGCGCGTATTTCTTTTTTACATTTGCCATATCAAGTGTATTCCGAGAGAAAATAATCCTCTATATGGCAAGAAGTCGCATTTTTTAAGCTCGCCTGCGAAGTTTNTATCAAGTGTATTCCGAGAGAAAATAATCCTCTATATGGCAAGAAGTCGCATTTTTTAAGCTCGCCTGCGAAGTTTGTTTTGCCACTGCAAGTTCATTTCGGAATCGAGTGGTGGCATCAGTGATCGGCCGTACCAACTAGTCCCGTTGTGTCTGGTCTCCGTCCGCTGTGCACTCTACTCTTCAGGCGGCCCCAGGAGAAACAGTCCAGCGCGGAGAGGTCAGGAGACCGTGGCGGCCATGGGACTGGACCACCTCCTCCCACCCACCTGCGCTGACACTCTGCCTTCAAGAATTCAGTCACAGCCCTGCTGAAGTGAGGAGGTTCCCCATCCTGCTGCAACCACATGCCACGTCGTACTGCCAACGGAACATCTTCCGGTAAGAGTGGTAAGTCAGTTTCCGGAAATTTTCTGCTATAGTAATGAGCATTGAGATTGTCTTGTATGAAATGTGATCCAATGAGATAGTTGCTACGTAATCCGCACCACACAGTTACTGAAAACTGTTCTTGAGAATTTGTATTTATTGCATTTCCGTCACTGTAACTCTGAAACGGAGCTTGATAGACTACAAGTGTATGTGATTTGTTTTGTTGTTGCTAATGACCTCTAGAACACCCTGGTGAAGTTTGTCCGTTTCGTTGCGGAATATCCTGTACACGGGGTAGAGTGGTTGTGCTGGCTGCGCAGAACCAGTCTCCGTCTCCCAACATTAGACTACGTTTCTGCCAACATGACTGACATAAACGACGAGGATAGGATTTGAGGTNCAGTCTCCGTCTCCCAACATTAGACTACGTTTCTGCCAACATGACTGACATAAACGACGAGGATAGGATTTGAGGTTAGTACACTGTTCAATAAACAGATGCTTTGAGATGTTTTTAATACTTCCTCTAACCAATTTGTAATGCTGTCTGACTAAATTAAAAATTGTGAAAAGTGTTTTGTTCGTTTGAAATTTCTTGCCTTTATAAAATTAAGATAAAAGGAATTGCGTTCANTAAAAATTGTGAAAAGTGTTTTGTTCGTTTGAAATTTCTTGCCTTTATAAAATTAAGATAAAAGGAATTGCGTTCAACACTGTTGACCATGTGAATGACTTTGACATATGTGCTGGCTTGGGGTAGTTCAATGTTGGGTACATGCGCAGAATAAAAATAATCGGCCAACCTCATCTGTTCACGGTTAAATGAGCGCTTTTGAAAACAACTTTGAAAAATGTCACTGCTTCTAACTGTATTTGTTTTAACGGGTAATCTGACTGGGACGCGCCCAGTCTAGTTGGTAACAATGAAGGGAAAGTAGTTCCATTTCTTAATGCTGAATTACAAGTGTTGGGTAAAAATTTGTAACAATTGAATTTACTTATTGTTCTTTCTGTTATTTTAATGCACTTTAAGTGTAAGAGTGAGCGAATTTGTAAAATACCGTAAAAGAGGGGGACAATGGAACATAGGAGTTGACTTTGTGACACAGGATTTTGCAATGTTATATATATTTCCTTCCGTTTAAAAGAGGCTATTTGTAATGTACAGTGGTTCAATTAGCACCACTGAATATCTGAAACATCCCACTGAAATAGGGGGACTTTTAAATGCGATTTTTTGTGTCGCAAAGTGACCGCCACTTACGGTATTTACGTTTCTAATACTTTCCCAGATTTAACTGACCAACGCTTGACTAACGTGATTTGGCCCACAGCAATGTAAATATTGCGTATGGCGGAAGAATATTTATCGTGCGTACAAGAAGATCTCAAGCAGGGCTTTCAAAAGTGCTCAGCTTACCGTGGATATGGCCATGGCACGCTGTTGTCAACGGCGTCGCTGTGTCGTGTTGTTCCGCTCGCAGCCGTGTCGCGCACTCGACCTGGAGGGTGCAAGAATGCCCGCGCGCGGGGAGTGCACAGGCAAACAAGCGCTGTTTCCCTTTGATGACTGTTAATTATCAAGCGTTGCTGCTGCCTCGGCGCGTCGCGTCGCCGGAATCAATCAAGCGGTGCCCCTGTTTTCGTCAATATTGGCAGTCGTGGGGCGCGCGGAGCCCTCACGAGTCGTGTAGAACGAAAAAGGAGCGTGGGGTGAGGAGGGGGGTTGGAAAGTGGGTAGGGAGGGGATTTGGGAGAGAATTTATTGGTAAAGCGCGGAAAGCGAAAAAAAAGGGGGGAGAGATTTGGGCGGCTCTTAACATCGAGGTCTCCAGAGTCAGTGAGTGTGTTTGAGGTGAGTATGGAGCGGTGCCGGAATGAAGGGGCAGGGGAACGGGAGATCCCTGAGAAAACCCGCCGACCAATGGCATCATCCGGCACGATTCCCACATGCGAAGATCCGAAGTGGCCCGGTCGGGTATTGATCCCGGACCGCCTTGGTGGGATGCGAGNGGCACGATTCCCACATGCGAAGATCCGAAGTGGCCCGGTCGGGTATTGATCCCGGACCGCCTTGGTGGGATGCGAGCATGCTAACCGCTCAGCCACCGCGGCCCCGGGGGAGAAAGAGTCAAACGACATATCGAACTGACACGTGCCTGTCATGTCACGTTTACTCTCAACGTTTTTATCCCTGTCAGGTGATACGTCTCATAGCGCCATAACAAAAATCACCTCTATATTCGCCATGTTAACTTCTAAACTCAGGAAATGTACCATTTTTTTAAATTATAACTTAGAAAACAGCAAACAGTTTTGGTTTTACAATTTTCTGAATGGTTTTTTTTAAATTTCAACTGTCCTGCTTCCTGAACAAATGTGTCGGCTTATAATATAAATTGTTTTCCAGTTCACTTAAAAACAAGCACTGGGGGAAAAAATGTATCTTAACAGTTAATGACTTCTAAGTTTTCTTGACGTGATGCCATTTTCCTGGAGTATCGAATTTTTGGGACGAAACTTGGTACATATGTGCTACTAAGTGAGTTCCCAGTTTGCTTAATAATATTTTTTGTCTACTATTAAACTGTACTCTATCTAAGCCAGTTTCAATTATTTTTGTTACAATTGAAAACTTAAGAGCAATACATCGATTAATTGTTTTCATAGGTCAATTTTCTTTTAATTTATATAATACTATATTGTATTTTTATTATAAATTAATTTATAAATCTCTGTTTATGAAATGTGCTGTTTTGATTTTCCTAGTGGCAATACTAAATAAATAAATATTATTATTCGGTTCACCGATTATGCTCTAGATACAACTAAATGTTTTTTTCTTAACGTTGTAAACCTAGTTTCGCTAGGGCGTAAAATTATTTAAATGAGCGGAATTTTATATTAACGCACTTTGGCGATGTCAAAGTTGATGAATGGTTACAACGTGTATAGAACAATTTTCATTCATTGACATAATACTCATCGTCTAAAAATAGTTGCACCCAGAAGGAAGTATCGGATTGCGATGCTNAAATTTTCATTCATTGACATAATACTCATCGTCTAAAAATAGTTGCACCCAGAAGGAAGTATCGGATTGCGATGCTATTCGGAGGGAAGGTAAAAATCACCTAGGAAAAGAAATAATCGCAAACTGCGACTCGCATAAATTGTATGTATTGCCCTATAACATACTCCACTCAGTACGAAGTCGGGCCGCCATTTCTGTGAACACATTCCGCCAGACGTCGCCGAACGGAGTTGTGGAGTTCTTGAGTGGTGTTTTACAAAAACCCATCTCGTGCGTCTTGAATATTCGTTCTCAGTTCCTGAGGATTTTGCGGCAGGAGTGGAGTCGCTGTGGAGCGGTCAATAGCAGCCCACATATGTCAACTGGTGATTGGTCTGGCGATGCGGCTGGCCATAAAAGACTGCCCATGGCTTGAAGGCACGCTCTGGTGATGGCAGTGGTACGATGACGAGCGTTGTGCTTGTTGGAATCATGGACTAAAGATGTGGAAGACCGATGTCGCTGGCTGCGCAAACCCATCTCCGTGTTCCAACACTAAACTGCTCATCTGCCAACACGTCTAGCAAAAACGGCGTGGATTGGATTTGAGGTTAGAATACTGTTCAGTAAACAAGTGCTTTGAGATATTTTTATACTTCCCCCAACCAATCCGCAATGTACTTTGATCAAATTAAAATGGTAAAAGTATTTTATCCATATAATAGTGCTTGTCATTTAAAAATTAACACACAAACAAACATGTTCATCTCTGTTGACCATGTGACTTTGACAGTTGTGTTCCTTTGGGGTAGGTCAATGTTGGGTACACGCGCATCTTTATTCTATGTACGAAATCACAGCCCACGCCATGATACCAGGTCGCCTGTATGTGTGATGTGAGACAACAAACCGTATGTCCTGCCGCTGCCCACGTTGCCTCAGCACTCAGTTGTGTTGGTCGTCGCCACCAAGACGAAACACGAACACTGTAATAGAGTGTTCTTGTCACATTTGTTGTTTTCTCTTTATGTCTCCGATACAGGTTTACCTGTTCTTANAATCACAGCCCACGCCATGATACCAGGTCGCCTGTATGTGTGATGTGAGACAACAAACCGTATGTCCTGCCGCTGCTCACGTTGCCTCAGCACTCAGTTGTGTTGGTCGTCGCCACCAAGACGAAACACAAACACTGTAATAGAGTGTTCTTGTCACATTTGTTGTTTTCTCTTTATGTCTCCGATACAGGTTTACCTGTTCTTAGGCGCGATAAAAACCTTGATCAGCTATACTTGTATACATTTCTTGCGTTCACAGCATGTGAATTGGGCTACGAGAAGTTGAATTAACGCACTGGCTCCTGTGTTACTGAACGAGGAAACAACGATTTAAATGGTGCTTCGCCTTAATGCTGCACTACTTGCCAAAACGGAGTCGCTATGAGGGTTTTTGCCTGGAGAATCCTAGACGTTTTGTTTCGCTGCCTCGTTCATTTAAACGTTATTATTGGCTGTTCCTTGCGTCATCGCTGTAATGAAGTGTGATTTGTTATCGATGACGAAATGTGATGTAATGTATAATAGAGTGTTCTAGAGGTTCTCCGATTGGGCGGCGCTTGGATATGCACCGGGGTTGCGGGGAAGGAGCACCGAGTAGTAGATGGGCTGGTATTGTATGTTTGGTCCTTCGCCTCTGACCATTCTAAGGCGCCAGGCGTCGTGAAGCTCTCTGCAGCAACTGGCGGGGGTTGTTGTGGTGGCACGCCTACACCAACATGCACACTCAAACATACACTTTACTTCACAAAACTGCAAGCGAGGTCGCAAACAAGGCGATGACTACATTAAACCACTAATTATAATTTATTTATCTTATAATTGTCTGTAACACTAACAATTTTTTCGGTGTTACAGCGAGATGACTGACATACGTTGGGTGTGTGTCTCAGTCCTCCCCCTCCCCCCACCAGCACCGCATAGCGCGACCTTGGTTGCACTCCAGCTGCGCACTCGTTTCATATCACCCCGCACCAAACCCACACAAGTCTATCTTCGCTAACTAACAACTTACCGTACTTTCTCCAGCCCTAATACAGTCAGAAGAACATACATTTGTCTTCCGCGACTGTCGCATAGATTTTGCCAGAACCCTCTCCTCTTTGCGCTGGTTTGCTGTGCCCTTCCGTATAGACCCTTCGTCCTCCGGAGTGTTTCCATGGCTACAGTTGCCCTGCTATAGCCGCGATGCATGTGTCCCTACTGAAGGCGTAAAGGGCTTCCCCTGAGACGCATCCCATTACCGTCTTAGCTACTAACATGCATGCCGGAGGGCTCACGGAACTTTGAAGGAGTTCGCACTGGCATAGTGGTATTTGGGGGCTCACCAGTAAATTAAAAAAAAAAATGCCCGTGCAACGTCGACGGGAGACCACACCGAGACATCGTCTTGAGGAGAGACGGCTTGGCGACCAGAGGAGGAAACCATCTTTCGTTGTACNCGGGAGACCACACCGAGACATCGTCTTGAGGAGAGACGGCTTGGCGACCAGAGGAGGAAACCATCTTTCGTTGTACTGGTGATGCAATGCGCGATACTATATAACCTAATGTAGGTATATGCTGGGACTAACTTTCATGGTCTTGCACAGAGAAGTTGGGGGCACTTTAACTTTTCCCGGACATTGATTCAGTCGTACTGACACACGTGAAAATTGCCTTCAGAGAATACAGGACAACNCACTTTAACTTTTCCCGGACATTGATTCAGTCGTACTGACACACGTGAAAATTGCCTTCAGAGAATACAGGACAACTAGTTATTGCGAATACATACTCCTATACTTCTGTAAAAAGAAAGGAACTCCGGGGCACGAGTTGAGCGGAGACTTGTACGGGAAAATAGTAGTGAAATGGCAGTCCAGGAAGCTGCAAGCGTAGTCTATGTTTGAGTTTTGTTGTGGACTGAGAGAGAGAGAGAGAGAGAGTGATGAAGTGAGCACTGCCAGCATCGCAAGGTGTCTGATGGAGAGAATATCCCCAGCTCGGTCCTGGTTAAGAGTGGTACTGTGGAGAAGCACTACCTACCTACTCCCTTGGGGGTTAGGTGAAGAGAATATCCTCGGTTTCTGGTTTTATGGAGTGAACGATTGGAAGGAACATCAGTGAACACTGCCAACTATTTCGGGTGTTCGGTGAGGGGAGTACCCTCGGCTCCAGGGCTGATGAGGACGGGAGCTGCGAGTGAGCTTGCGTGATCATGACACCCGCGGAAAATTAAGTACTTTTAATTTGCAGTCGTCTCTTGGGGAGCCTCTCGGTTAGGTAAAGTTAAATGTAGTAAAACCAAGGTAAGTTTTTTATTATTATATGATAATCGTATGACTGTTTTATAGTTTTGTATATTGAAAAAGAAATATGGGTTGCATTTATGAAATGTTTTTTTTTTACAGATACATTTACTTGAAATCACAGATGTATGTTTGTTGATGTTTGCAGTAACTCTCTGCCAACCTTGTAAGGCATAACTATCGTCAAATTTCCTTTAGATGTTTGTTTAAAAGTTTTTGGAATAATAGCTACCCATCCCTCTCTCATCCTGTTGCTCTTAGGGTAGGAGTGGTGAGGTTGAGATGGGGAGTTAGGGCGGATGGAATCGGAAGTGATATGACACCACAGCACATCACTAGAGACACGGAAATTTCGCAGATTCATTTGGTAACCAGCTAGACGCCACAATCCTTAGTTTACTAGAGCCTCAACTAGTTGCTCATTGGCTGGTGCCTAAGTTTTGTCCCATAAAAGGTAGCACGGGATTTGGTGGTGTTTTTCTTGCAGTTCAGTTATTGGGTCGAATTCATCCAGGACGTGGCATACAGACTGCGACCCAATTGGAGAAAGAAGTCAAATGCACATGGGTTTGAAGTGTAGCTTTTCCTCAAATGAGTCCGCGGAATCTCCAGGTCTCTACACATNCCCGCGGAAAATTAAGTACTTTTAATTTGCAGTCGTCTCTTGGGGAGCCTCTCGGTTAGGTAAAGTTAAATGTAGTAAAACCAAGGTAAGTTTTTTATTATTATATGATAATCGTATGACTGTTTTATAGTTTTGTATATTGAAAAAGAAATATGGGTTGCATTTATGAAATGTTTTTTTTTTACAGATACATTTACTTGAAATCACAGATGTATGTTTGTTGATGTTTGCAGTAACTCTCTGCCAACCTTGTAAGGCATAACTATCGTCAAATTTCCTTTAGATGTTTGTTTAAAAGTTTTTGGAATAATAGCTACCCATCCCTCTCTCATCCTGTTGCTCTTAGGGTAGGAGTGGTGAGGTTGAGATGGGGAGTTAGGGCGGATGGAATCGGAAGTGATATGACACCACAGCACATCACTAGAGACACGGAAATTTCGCAGATTCATTTGGTAACCAGCTAGACGCCACAATCCTTAGTTTACTAGAGCCTCAACTAGTTGCTCATTGGCTGGTGCCTAAGTTTTGTCCCATAAAAGGTAGCACGGGATTTGGTGGTGTTTTTCTTGCAGTTCAGTTATTGGGTCGAATTCATCCAGGACGTGGCATACAGACTGCGACCCAATTGGAGAAAGAAGTCAAATGCACATGGGTTTGAAGTGTAGCTTTTCCTCAAATGAGTCCGCGGAATCTCCAGGTCTCTACACATCGACGAATATTGCCCTCTGCCATTCTGCAAGGTCAGGACACCACTGCAGTTCTGTAGCGACGCTGATCTAGTGGTACAGGGCAGTAGTAGTAACGCTGCTATGGGCGTCGCTGCTCGCTGAGTGTTCACAATCGTGGAGGTTGTGGCACTCCGCGCATGTCAGACAATCCGTCGGTTGTCCCTCGGCGTGGTTCATGACGGCCTACGAGGTCCTGCGTGTCGTGTGCCCGTGCCTTTCCCAACAACATGCCGCGGTGTTACCCGTACTGCAAGTATGGCACGCAATACAGCATCCCGCTTCCCGTAGTCCTATGGTGCACCATCTCTTGTACGCACCTAGCTGTACCAAGTCCTGTTGAACTTGTCTCCAAGGCAAAATACACTTTGAAGCGATAATACCCGCCATTTCTGACGTCACTTGCGCGACCCAGCTTGAAATATTGAATCATCTTCATGTCTTACATTGTCAAACCCACCCACTTTCATTCCTATAGGTTGCTTTATTGGGCTTGAAACTATTTTTTTTTTTGCCGTTGAGCGTACAATAATTACATCAACTCTAATCGGCTGCAAGTAACTTTACATTCATTTGACGTGTTTTACATTGTTTCTTACATATAAATCCAGTACCTCTATGACCCGGGCGTGTCGCAGTTTATTGCATTAATTATTGTGAATACATATGATCTGAGTACTGGGTAGCTTCTTCCTTTGACCACCCAGCCTATTGTTTTTTATGAACAATCACGAGGAAGTATTCTATTGTAACTGTTTTTAGGAAGCTAATTAACTTTCAGAATCCGCGATGACGTCTTCACGCACGCCTGTGTATTCGTTAACTCGTCAGAACCAACAACTTTTCTTGGCTTCAAGAAAATTCTCCCCCCCCCCNTTTTGTTTTCCTCCTCCTTTCAGTGGTGAAGTAGTCAGCCTACTGGTCTCCCACCAAGACGAACCGGGTTCTATTACCGGCGAGGTCACTAAGATTTTCGCACGTGGGAATCATGGTGGACGTTGCCATTGTCCGGCGGGTTTTATCAGGGCTTTCACGTTCCCCCGCCTTTGCATTTCGCCGCTGCTCTTTCTTCACCTCATTTCACCCTCTTCGACATTCAAGTCAGTGAGTGAGTGAGTGAAGAGATTTGGGCGGCTCTTAACATCGACGTCTTGAGAGACGATGTCGATGCTCAAGAACTCACTGTTAAAGAGTTAATCAAATGTATCTCAAAATCCCCCTCCCACCACTTCCACTTACTTCCCACTTTGTAGGGCATACTCCCGACTCAAATTATGCAATATTCGTGCTTTGCACAACCCTCCCCATCCCCCTTTTCCTGTCATACGACTGAATTAATCTGCCAAGATTACTTCTTTTATTAGCTGCCAAATGTAACACGATCGCACGGCTGTAGCTTGTAGGTAGTACGAATGTTATTTAATACCTTTCATGATTAATGTAATTTAATCGCAAATTGGAATCCACCCTACTCGTGAATCTCATGACCCTCTCCGCAAAATCTAGCGTGTGTTGATGCTTCTGTATCACTTTCTGAATATACTTACTGTACATCCAAGCACAGATAAAGGTGTTGGGCGTGTTCTATGTGGAGTTACATAGATGTCACTGACCCACCTCACCCTAAATTACAGCTAAGAGCTACTACCTTTATCCTTTTCACAGACAATAGCAACCGTCAATTTTCCCTCTCAGACTGGCTTTCAGAGTGGTCATTTCAGGATGACCTACCTGAAATTGATACGCACCTGCTAATATAGTTTACAAAAATTTTCACTATAGAGTGTAATTACGTATTGATTTACGTAGTGTCAAATGTGTTTGCGCTTTACCTGGCATATTTAATTAATGTTACAGTTAAACGTATCAAAGAAAATGAGGTTACTCCCTTAAAATTAAACGCTGCATAAAAAGCTAAATAAGATTAATTTATACGGCAGATATCATTTAGTAGAGCAAGAAAATGTATTATTCTAACTAAGAAGCACATATTTCTTCTGAAATCGTTCTTATAGAAGCAGCCTAATAAATTACAACACTTTTACACGCCGATTAACACAAAGTAATACAGTAAACAATAAGGGGGATATTTTAAATTCTGCTCTGTACCCAATTGACAATATATTCCGCTAGTCTGAACTGAATCATTAACAATATCAACTTTCATAAGAATCATTTAAGTCAAGAAAAAAATTGAGCACAATAAATGTGTATGGAATATAAATACTTATTAAAATAAAGTGAAAAATTACTTGCAATTTTAAATTGTGTTAATAATAATTGAACATTTTTGTGATGAAGTAACATAATTTCCTTACCTTTAAAATAAATAGTCAGGCACTTTATATTAAGTAACAAAACCGTGATTAAAATACAGTTGTGTGTCGAAAATATTATGACATAGTATCCATGCACGTAAAAAATAAGGTGTGTCAGAAAAACCATCATAATAAATATTAAAATTCTGAACCACGAACAGTGCAAAATGTTGTGTTATCTTCCAGTATGTACTGCTTAATCATCTCCATCACGATGAAAAACAAAATATTTACATTAATTGATTAGTGTAACTAAACGTATACATTGTTGATTCTAAAACTTCAGCAACTACAAAGTATTAAATAAGATAATGAACAAATCAACTTAACTCGTGTGAATGTACCAATTTATTCAGGTTATACTGAAAGCTCAAAAATATTGTTTTCTAAAAATTTACCAATAAAAGGATATGAAAAAGAGCACCAACGTACGGAAATAGAGTAAGAGAGAAAATTATTCATTTTTAAAGAAGGAATTTATTTTATAAAATATTTTCAAGATCATTTAAACAAGTAAACTAATAAAATAAAACAACGTATCGTACAAAGACAGAGCAACAACTGATTTTATAAAAAAAAAAATCTTAACTGCTAACGACAGACGTAGATGGCAGCACTAGACATATATTGTAGATATCATAACAACACCCCCACTATATCTAACAATATATACGCTTATATTAAACAATTTGCACACCCAATTTATCTAAAATTTTATAATGTTTAACAGAACATAAACTTTTGGTGAACAAATCAGCAGGCATTTCAGCCGTAGGCAAATACTTAACATTTACAACATTATTTGCCACACATTCTCTACAGAAATGATATTTTATGTCGATGTGTTTGGTTCTCTTATGAAAAACTGGATTTATAGTTAACTTTAGTGCACTCTGATTGTCATTGAACAGATCAATAGTATACATATTTTGTGTAATTTCACATTGCAAATTTCTTAAATAAACAGCCTCTTTACAAGCTTCTGTTATCGCCATGTACTCGGCCTCACTACTTGACAAAGCAACTGTTTTCTGTTTCTTTGTTTCCCAAGATATTACACAACCAGATAAAGTAAAACAAATTCCAGTATATGACCTCCTGTCAATAACATTTCCTGCCCAATCAGCATCAGCGAATCCTTCTAATATTGAACTACCATTAGCAGAATACTTTAAACCAAAATCTCTAGTACATTTTAAATACCTCAATAACCGCTTAACATATGCACAATGTTCTTTAGAATAACAATTATTGAATTGGCTTAAATACCCAACTGTATATGCTATATCCGGTCTGGTCAAAACCGTTAAATACATAAGACATCCAATTATCTGTTGATAAGGAAAATTACCTACACAATGCTCACTGTTAGATACATTCAACTTAGTCTCCATTGGAGTCCGAACTGGTTTACATTGACTCATATTAAATTTATACAGCAGCTGATCAATATAATCTCTTTGACTTAATGTTATTGTTTGCTGAGATTTATCAACAGTAACATTTACACCTAGAC
Source organism: Clitarchus hookeri (assembly GCA_002778355.1). Taxonomy (NCBI): domain Eukaryota; kingdom Metazoa; phylum Arthropoda; class Insecta; order Phasmatodea; family Phasmatidae; genus Clitarchus; species Clitarchus hookeri. Next base: position 91,301 of record NQII01001940.1, on the reverse strand, counting down.
ATTTTTTTATTTCTCCTAAATCTTTTATTTTGAACTGATTTGCTAGGACATGCTTCAAATGATTAGTCTCATTAATATCATTTGAGAAAATAAAAAAGTCATCGACAAATAATGTGACTACAGTTTTCAACTGATTTTTCATTTTTGTATACAAACATGGTTCTATTTTAGACTTATTATAACCCATGTTTAACAAACATTCATCTACTTTTTTGTACCAAGCTCTTGAAGACTGTTTCAGCCCATAAATAGCCTTTTTTAATTTAAGCACTTGGCCATTTTCTGTTTTTTCTGAAAAACCTTTTGGTATCTGCATATAAATAGTTTCTTCAAGAGTACCATTCAAAAAAGCAGTTGTAACATCTAGATGCGTAGTTTTAAATCCTAGTTGTACTGACAATGCAAAAAGTAATCTCAACGTTGTATGTCTCACTACCGGAGAAAAAGTTTCTGTAAAGTCCACACCTTCAACTTGCGTAAAACCTTTTGCCACTAAACGCGCACGAAAACGGACTTTATTTTCACTATCATACTTTTTACGAAGCACCCACTTGCACTGTACAACTCTACCGTCTTCTGGAGCATCACTCAACTCCCACGCATCATTGTCTTTGAAACATTGTAACTCTTCTCTCATAGCCGCCTCCCACTGCTCCTTTTCAGGCCCACTTAAAGCGTCGTGCAGAGACAGACCAGCCGCATCATCATATGTTTGACCGTCAACACACAGATTAGAGAACCCATATCTGTCAGGAACCTTCCTTACCCGCTTGGGTAGGCACTTTTGGCTTTCCTGCTCTTCGTCCTTCAGTGTGCTATCTGCATCTTCATATTCACTGGGAACATATGACTCATCATCATATCGGAAACTGTCTATAGAACTTTCAGAGTTATTTTGTATAGACTCAGGTTCTTGTTGTTCATCATCAGCAGGTTCCTTACGATCCCCCACTGAATCAACATTCTGAAAATTCTGATCAGCTTGCACCTCGATGAGATTTTCAGATTTTGATTCCTTCTCGATGATGATCACGTCCCTACTGGTTGATACTTTCCTGGTTTCTGGATCATAGACCCGATATCCCTTTACATTATCTGGATATCCTATGAGAATGCATTTAGTTGCCTTCTTGTCCCACTTCTTGCGCTTTTCTTTAGGTACATGGACCATCACAGTGCTACCAAAAATTCTAATATGACTAATATCTGGTTTGGAGCCAGTCCACAACTCATACGGAGTTCTATTATTCAACGTCGCTGCCACAATTCTATTCTGCAGATACACTGCCGTATTGGTGGCTTCACCCCAGAATTCTTTGCCTAAATTGGCATCAAAAAGTAGACACCTTGCCTTTTCTACTACTGTACGATTAAATCGTTCGCACAGTCCATTCTGTTCTGGAGTGTATGGATTGCTCTTCTGATGAATCATGCCGGCACTATTCAGGTAATCTTGAAATTCTTTGTTGCAGTACTCGAGCCCGTTGTCACTTCTTAATACTTTGATTGTCCTCTTTGTTTGATTTTCCACTTGAGCTTTGAAAATTTTGAAATACTTCAAAGCCTCATTCTTGTGTTTCAGAAAATAAACAAAAGTCATCCGACTATAATCGTCAACAAACAACAAGAAGTATCTCGAGCCGCCTATGGACACATTCTCCATAGGTCCACAGATGTCTGTATGCACAATATCTAGTAGATTACTGCTGCGCTGGCCAGTGCTCCTAAATGGTAACCGGCACTGTTTCCCTTCACAACATGTAGTACATGAGGACTTGCTTATTTCTACCTTCTCATCAAGGGACATACCCTGCACAGCATTCTTCATTTTATTTAAATAATCTTTATTAACGTGTCCCAATCTGCGATGCCAAGTTGTTCCTGACACAACTGAAGCTGCCAAACATTCTGGTTGTAACAAATTAACTTTGTACACTCCGTTGACCAACACTGCCTCAGCAACCAACTCATTATTCTGGTTGTAAACTGAGCAACCGTCTTCCTTGAAAGATACACTGTTGCCTTTTTCAATTAACTGGCTAACAGATAATAAGTTCGTTGTCAAACTCGGTACACAAAACACGTTCTCCACTACGATGTCATACTCGTGACTGTCGGTCGTAGTTGTGATTTTAACATCGCCGGAACAAATTACTGGTACACTCTGACTGTTTGCAACAACAATTTCCTTTTGTTCATACTTTGCATTCATAACCCAACTTTGATTAGCTGTTAAGTGTACACTTGCGCCTGAGTCGATATACCACTCGTCTTTGTTGAAACTTCCACTCAGGAATACTGCACTAAAAGCATTTGACTGCATTCGAGTACTATTTTTCTGCATTGACGAGGTATTTTCATTATTTGTGCACTGGTTTTTATAATGGCCGGTTTGTTTACATCGATAACATTTTATCTGTTTGACATTTGACTTTGACTTTGAAGGTTGAGTGTTGCCAACATCATTCTTTCCGGCCATAGACCAATTATTCTGCTTTCCCTTGAACCTAGAACGAGCCGCAAAAGCGCCGCTAACTTCACACTCATCATCATGACTTGCCAAATCCATATCCAACAGCTTTGTTTTGATAGAATCTGCCGTCATTTGAATGCCTGAATGCTCAATTGCCATGATCATAGGGGAAAAACGATCAGGCAATCCTGCTAATAGTAACGATCCTGTCCACTGATCATTAATTTCAAATCCTGTTCCGCTGAGTTTCTGTGCTGTATCGATAATCTGCGTCACATACGACGTCATCGAACTGCAACTCTCTCGGCGAATCGAAATCAAATTCCGTAGCAAACTTATTCTTCGTGAAAAACCGCTATCATCGAATAATTGTTTCAACTTTGCCCACAATTCTTTCGAAGATGTAACATTTTTTACGTGAACGTATAAAGACGGGTCGATGGTCATAATCAACTTCGCTTTGGTTCTTTCGTCATCTGCAGAATTTATTTCTTTATCGACTTCTGGCTTCACACAATGTTTCGTGCCTTCGAGTATTAAGAAATTCTCCGCCGCGAAACACCATTCGTTGTAATTATCACGTCCCTTTAACTTGGGAACGTTAACAAGATAGTTCGTTGACATTTTGAATCTGATGCACTAAACTTGTTCAGTCCGATAAATACAACAATCCGTCACGTCACAGTTCAATCGCGCACTTTTTGTAATCTGCTTTTAACACTTGCTAAACGTAACTGCAAAATACTTCTTAAAAGCAACAAAATCGCGAAACTTTTGTTTTGTAGAGCGAACGGCCCATAACCTAAAATAAAACAACGTATCGTACAAAGACAGAGCAACGACTGATTTTATTTTTAAAAAAATCTTAACTGCTAACGACAGACGTAGATGGCAGCACTAGACATATATTGTAGATATCATAACAACAACTAATCTAACGTGGCAGTTAAAATTTATTTATATTTATTGATAATACGTAATTATGCAGGTACGAAAAAATATCTCAAAATATTTAACATGAAAAGTGATTTTCATATGTTTAGTAAAATTTGATATTATATAAGAGATTAAAACACTGTATCGCAAAAAAGATGTTACTGATATAACTAATGACGCTAATTTCCTCTACGTGGATGGAAAAAATCTTTAATTAAGTGGTTCAAGGCTATGATGGTAAGTAGGCCTTGACGTCTCGTTGAAATCACTATCATTTGAGATGGAACCAGAAACATATGCAACATTAGTAAGACAATTACTAATAGACATGTGCCTTATCCAGAGCTCGAACCCAGAAAACCTCATATCATAAGTTAGCCACACCGAAATGCATTACGGAGGAAGTATTCCAAGCATCAACTTCCGATGTAATAAGTCCAATGTTTTAAATGAATTTAGAAAGTAGAATTTCGAAAATAAGTGTCTGACCCATTTAAATCACGCAAGTTTACATGGCCTACCATAGCGCTACTTATGTGAAAAATTTCGTGAAAATAGGTTGACTGGTTCCCGAAATATGAAAAAAAATAAACTCTATTTTCTCACGTGTGGCCATCTTACAAAATTGTGAAGAAATGAGGCTCAGAATAGACACATTTTATGGTTTCAATTGAGACTGCCAGCATACAAATTTAAGTTGAAATTTATTTCGTAGTTTTAGCAAACTTACCTAAACTGTGTATATAAACGCCATTTTGAAAAAAAATATTTCTGAACCTCTCGAATTTAGATGGTCTGCCGTGAGTTTGCTTGTTTACGAAATGTGGTGGAAATCTTTTATTTCAGGAGAGAATACATAAACATTATATATTCTTAGTGATGCTATGTTACAAACGTGTGGGCGACCCATGTAGTATGTAAGGTTCACATGTCTTCCTCAAGGTGGCTCCGTCGTCCGTGCATTAACTTGCGTTAAGGTTGGTGGCCGTCGCTTTCAGCAAACTGATACGCAAACACCGGTCCGTCTATGGAGTAGTCCTGTGCAGCACTACCTGTCAACAGTGTACGCACGCAATGTCAGTCATCCACGTTGCCAATACGGACACCTGTATTCGTGTTAGACGTATGCGCCCATGTCTTCTCTCGCTGGCTTCGCGGATCGCACCTTCCTAATCTCAAAACGTTCCGTCGTGCGGCCCCTATTCCCATTTTCATTTTTCCCACACTTTTACCGAAGCATCCTGTGTATCTAGGATGGCGTCCAACTCTCCCCATTAAGAAGAATAGTTCGACGTCGTGGGGATGTAAACGCCCGTCGAATCCGTCAGCCAACCGTCCGTCTGTGTTTTCGTCCGTCAGTTGAAAGCGATTCACAACAATCCGTCGACCGTCAATCCTTNGGCGTACTTGATGCGCGTGGCAGTGTCGCCCTTATCGCTCCCGTGCTTCTCGGCCTAAACGTTGGAAAAAGTTCCAAGTAGACGGGGGCCTTAAGAATAATAGTTCGATAAACGTGGGGACGTAAACGTCCGTCGAATCCGAAGGTCGTCCGCCCATCAGCCAACCGTCCGTCTGTGTTTTCGTCCGTCAGTTGAAAGCGATTCACAACAATCCGTCGACCGTCAATCCTTNATCAGCCAACCGTCCGTCTGTGTTTTCGTCCGTCAGTTGAAAGCGATTCACAACAATCCGTCGACCGTCAATCCTTCTGCACGGCAAAAATTCGGTGTGACAACTTATCATCGTGATCTTTCTTAAGTTGGCGAGATGTATTTTGTTTGGAAATACATTTTCAAGAGAAAACTATTTTGGGGAAATTAGTTTTTCACGTGATAAGAATTTACGCTGAATATTTTTACATTTAAAATTCCTAAATTTACCACCAAATATAGATAAACACAGATCCGCCGCCTTTCATTTTATTTTAAAGTGCGTATTCCCGTAAAAAGGAATATCGTCAGAAGGCGGTGGCTTCTGTTGAAAGTTTAAGTTTGGTAAATATTTGACGTATGGAATGATATAAAAAAAGTTTCCCTCCGATTGGTTGAAGAACACGTACGGATGGATGACTGCCGGGTTCGACTAATGGACCGTGTCCAGCTTAAGTCATCGGAACCAGCGCAGACAGCAGAGTGCCTGACGGTGAACGCACGAGCTCGCGGCATGAAACACCGAGACCACGCACGCATCCCTTCGCGGGAGGNCCGCGCAACCAGCAGCGCGCCTAGCGGCGGTAATGGGCACCGCGATCGCGCATACTGATAGCTCCCTCTCCACCCCACAGGGTGGTCAGGACCCACGGTACCACACAACACATGGCACTAGCGCCACGGAGAGTTGTGCTAGGTAGATGTGTAGGGCTCACGAGTGAACACAACGTAAATTAATGCTAAATCTGTTAACGTAAGCCAATTTCAGTTGAAACTGAGAAATGACCAGTGCTAGAAAACAGTTTTTACCAATTTCGTGATCAGATGTTTCACCAGAATGATGCATTCTTTTCGCATGAAATCTTGCGCTGCAAATATATGTACACACGTACATCCTAAGTAATAGCTCGACCACTAGGGAAAAATATTCGTTCATAAATGTGACAAAAACTGATGCCCGGATTTTTGTACGAAGTTATGCTAGGAACAGTTATCAGCCAAAATTATAGAGGACAGGTTAGTCGCAAGTTTTCATTGTCTGAAGTTTAAGAATTAAAGCTTGAATTGTGGATCTTTAGTTCAGAATACGCATCTCCGTGTGCGAGAACTGAGGTTACTGCTAAATTCTTGATCCAAAATTTTTCAATGGTAAACCCAGCTGTAGAGAATATGGGGGAGTGCCGACTCCCTCAAGTTGGAAAATAAGTGACAGTGTGCTTGAATTGTCGGGGCAGTGTCATTTCCTGCTATCAGAAAGCGATGATCNTCAAGTTGGAAAATAAGTGACAGTGTGCTTGAATTGTCGGGGCAGTGTCATTTCCTGCTATCAGAAAGCGATGATCCGCACATGATTGTGGAAAGGCTGGATGACGTGTCATACATAACCTCTCTCCGGTAACACTGCCCTCAGTCTCCTCGTGTGGTGCTTCGGCATCTGCCACACCTTGGCTTTAAGCAAATGAGAGGCACGCCGGGTGCCGGCTCATGCCACTCAGGATCTTCTCTACAGATGAAGGTGGTATCTGTCATGGGTAGTCAGATAGACTGAATATGTGAAGAGATTTGGGCTGCCCTTATCAGCGAGGTCTTGAGAGCCGATGAGGGTGATTGAGGTGAGAATGGAGCAGCGCAGGAAGAAGGGGCAGGGGAAACGGAAGATCCCTGAAAAAACGCACCGACCATCGGCATCGTCCGGCACGATTCCCACATGCAAAAATCCGGAAAATAGACAGATTCAAAAAGGAGTGTTGGACAACTGAGCGCTCAGGCCGTTTTGTCCCGAAGCATGAATTGCAAAGTGAAGAAATTCGTACGCCGTGGTAAAAGATAATTTGGTGTAAAACCCACAAGTGCAATGGAAAATTAAACAGGAACCTGGGACGATTAGTAGGTCCCATTGGAGGTCCTCTCTGGTGACCGAACCATTGATGTTGGACTTGCACTGGCAGTATTGAAACGCTGCATTCTGGAGTAGACCCTGGGGATCCCCCCACCCATTGATAGGTTGACGCAGTGATTGGCGACACAGCTGCGGTACTGTCCCGGATAGACAGAGGCGAGGATAGCACATCGGTGGGACCAGAGGAGGATCAATGATGATGTAGGAGGACACTGATGGAGTTCAACTACACCAGCCTCGGGGTTTGTGTCTTGCCGACTGTTGTTTTAGCTGGTGGTACATAATCTTAATATCCACCTTTTAGGTTTAGAGGTAGGTCTCTATATATTTTTTAAATTTTGAGAATTTATTTCAACTTGCGACCCACACACACTACACTTAACACCACATTCACCACAATCAGCACCACATTCACTGCAATCAGCACCACATGCACCACAATCAGCACCTCATGCACCACAATCAGCACCACATGCACAACCACAATCAGCACCACATTCACCGCAATCAGCACCACATGCACCACAATCAGCACCTCATGCACCACAATCAGCACCTCATGCACCAAATGCACCACAATCAGCACCAAAAATAATCCACACCAATCCATATGCCATTTCACACACCAATCTGCTCTAACCCATACCAGTCCACGCCGCATGCTCCTGCTCATCCAATGTGTGATATAAAATAAGCAGGATTAAATATATTACATAATGGCAGGGGTTCACAGACATTGCATGCCTCCCGAAAAATCACAGTCCTTTTAGACGAGATTATTTAAGAAAATAATTATAGTTTTATCGCCTATAAGTCTCTATCTTTGACTGATTCGTATTCCGGTAGCAACCGCATAAATACGACTCCAAGTACGCAAAGCCTGTCTGTCAATATTTAACGTAAAAAAAACACTTTATGTAAAATAACTCAAGGACAAAATAAATTTTCATATCAAAAAATGTATTCACTCGCAGGGCAGCGATGAGAAGTTTGCGCCTAGTAAGTCGCTCACAAGTTTTTTTTTTCTCCTCGTCTGGTAGTGTCCTTCCCGATCTAACCATAATGTACATTGTTTACGAATTAGAGATCTCCCCCCCCCCCCGTGGTAACTTGCGTGTGAGGTTTTATTTTTCCCGTATATTGTTACAGAATTAACTTTAGTGTAAGGGTTAAAAATTATTATTTTTTTACTACATGTTTTTTTACATTTGATGTGTCTGTATATAGACGTAATTGACGTAATAAATATTTACGCTACAGTTTATATTTTAAGTTTGAAATATTGCAAGTCTTGTTAGCTAGTGTGAAGTCACCGCTCTAGGCTGGGTGCTCGCTCTTTCCCAGAATCCAGGCGGCCGCACACCTTCGACAGCTAGTGTAGCGGGAAGAACAAAGTACAACTCACGGCAGCCAACTCGTGAATACTGCATGTGGTACCAATCCACACCTGCCGTCGTCGTTAAAACGATGCGTCTTACATATTCAAGGCCTTATCTCCTAAAAAATGTTTTTTTTTGTCAGTGGTGACTACATATTACGTTTCTCGTGGATGCCCCGCGACCCAATGTAATTGAATATCTTAACTTACCATTGCGCTCTAGTGGGCGATACTAAAAATAAATGGACATNATACTAAAAATAAATAGACATTAGATGTCATATGGTGAGGAAAGGGGGCTGGAAGAGGGTGGAGGCCTGCCGAATAATTAACGAACGCGAGTAATTGACCGATTACATAACCAATCAAAATTGGCAAGGGTGGTGGTGGAGGGGCCTCCAAAAATGTAAATTTTTAAAATAAATTTTCTAATAATAATTTTTAATACATTTTANTAAATACATTTTTTATTATTTTTTTATAAAAAATTTTAAGTTTTTATAATTGTTTGAAATTGTTTCGATTTTTTTGGGTTCAAGGTTATTTAAGGTCACGGGTATGGGGTCAAGGTCAAAGGTCATGGGTCAAGGTTGAGGTCAGCCAAATCCAATATGGCGGTTGGGTGACGTCACAACATGTCGGCCGGTTTTGTCCCATTTAAAATACATTATGCCAGATTTCCATAATCATTCTACTCAGAGTGACGAAACAATATTTCTTTAATTTCTTACTCATTTAATTTCTTTCTTGCATTACAATATCTAATAATGTTTTACGGTGACGGTAAATGGTCTCATTATACTCGATGGCAACACTTTTTGCATTAGTAAGCTGTAATGATAATTTTGGAGTTCGCTTTTCTCTTTAGAGAACGCGAATACGAGAAGAAATTACAAATTTTAACACAGCGCGGAATAATTCACTCATGGATGATTATTATCTCGGAATATGGAGGAAAACACAGATTGCAAATTTTGTTCGAGTGTCAATGTTTTATCGCCTTTGTTAGTATTGCAAGAAATCACCAACCACATCGTCTAGTATAATACAGCGACTTCCATATTAAAATTAATAGTGAATGCATTATTTAATTGTTTAATATTTTCATTAGAAGAATAAGTATTTCTTTCTACGTTTGTTGAATACAATTATTTGTATCCGTATCATTTGCGAGGCAGAGAAGCTCTTACTTGTATCCACGACTGATTAGTAAACATACGTTTGTAGGCTTCACCAAACATGCACAAATAAAAACATATTGACACTTCTTTATATTTTGATCAACCGAAACACTAGGCTGGTAAAATGCTGGAAGTGAATAAACGTGTTATTATAATGCCAGCAGAAAGTTACGAAGAACCAATATTATCAAAATACGAAGTTATATGCCAGGTTAAAAATATTTCATCCATGGCGATGTCTGAATATTTCATCGCATGCAAGCATGCGCGACAGAAAACGCCAGAAAATGAATATTTTAAAAAACTCTCGGACGTTGGTTGGCTTTGTGTTTTCATAACAAGGGATTTGCGTGCATTCGTCGTTATAATGAATATTTCATACATCCGCGGATAGAATGTTTAGTATAATGCTGTCGTTTACACATTTAAACCTACACCATTCGAAAATATTTAATTCAATAACTAATTACGTACAATTAATCATCGGGCGTAAGTGAAGGCGAACCAAGCAGAGTTAGCTTTCAAAACATTCAGTTTATTCCGAAATACAATAAATAGTTCATTATCTGCTCGCAACGCAAAAACAAAATATTATTTCCCTCTCATTGTGATCCATAGTTATGGTGTAGAGGTATGTTTTTACCGCATTATTCAACATAAACTTATAAAAATTATTCAGCGAACTATCCCGTAACTCGGCCCTTACACAACGTACAATGAAAAAAACTAATCTTTTTTGGTGTGTAAATAATTTGATAATTATTTTTTTTGAGTACGCAGTTTTGAGCTTGAAAGAAAATTGCTTGCTTTGAAATCCTGAAGAACCTAAGGGTAATCTATTTNTTTTGAGTACGCAGTTTTGAGCTTGAAAGAAAATTGCTTGCTTTGAAATCCTGAAGAACCTAAGGGTAATCTATTTAAATTGATCTGCTGCCTTATGAACTATAGAAAAAGGCACAGGCTTCTAAGCATACATTCTATACTTTAGTTGTCTAAGTGACCAGCAACTGTGTTGACTATTATTTTTATAATTAATTTGTTTCTCCCTAAAATTATGCTTCGCGCTGNAGCAACTGTGTTGACTATTATTTTTATAATTAATTTGTTTCTCCCTAAAATTATGCTTCGCGCTGAAACTTTAGCTACATTTTAATGTTTAATTTTCTTAGAAAAACCATCATCATTTGAAATATTTTCATTGTGGTTGCTAAAGGTCGAGTTTCTTATTGGCGTGATAGTAAGTAACGACTCTACATTTGATATTTAGGGAGCTAAAGCTAAAAAGGTGACATAGATTATATTCAGAACATACCTAATCGTTTAACGTGTATATTTTTCTTTGTAAAAACTTACAACACCATTTACCTTTTCAACGTTTCGCACACATTTTACCAAGAGAATATTGACATTGTGATAAAATCAGATTGATAGAAGATGAATGTGTTTCGGTGGGTATAGGAGGTTACAAGGTCTCCAGAAAAAATCGCTTGGTATTATTCATCTGACAAAATAAATATGTCGAGCTTTTACTGCTGAACCTGAATAAAAAAGGATGACTTAAGAGGAACCAGATACTAAGAATGGCCGGCTGTACGATCTGAGAGACAGATCTATACGAAGGACTGACGGTGTGGTGCAACGGATGTATGAAGACGGAGATCAAAAGAAAGTATCTATGAAGAAACGTAAAGCAGACGGCACAGTCTCCACATAAGAATGCACGAAAAAGAAATTTAAAAAAAAACTCCCAATTTCTTGAGCGTAAAAACAGAACGTGGAATCGCAATTTTGAGAATTAAGTGACCAACTACGTTGGCAAGTTGCGAACAGACAAGAAGTTTGTTTTCAAAATGGCTGCAATTTAACATTTTTGTGCTATATCTCAGGAACCATTAAATCTACTCCAACCAAAATTGGTACGTCGATGGTGCACGCTGTCAGAATTAAACTCGGAAGCTCACGTCCCTTTTAGTTATTTATCTTGGAAGATAACGCAACCAGAAAAATAAAGTCTATACGTGATATCTCGGGTATCGTTCTACCGATTACCTTTAAGTTTAGGATACACGTAGTTCTGAGGCAGGCCAAACTGAACCTATTTCAGTATGTACTTCATAAAATTATTTTCAAAATCCTGGAAATAAAACTATATTAGTGTATACAGAAAAATTAGACAAACTTCGGTCAAACTGGTAAGTTGACTGTATGTATTGCCAGAACGTAATGTGCTATTTAACGGCCTCTTTATCATCCGTTTTGCAAGACACCGTACTTAGAAATAATGAAGTTTCACCTCTTATCTTCGGAACTACTTCGATTATCGTGAAATACGGTACACGAAGAGTGCAATGGTTGGCCACAATAATACACGTAATTTTATTAATAAAAAATGGTGGCTTATATTTATCTCTGTGTATAATATCTACCGAACAGTTAACTTTATTTCAACCTAAATTTGTATGGTGTCAGTACGTTGGTCACTATTAGATTAATTTTTCCATACATTTTGTTGACCATATTGTAAGACAACACTCCCTGAAATACCAAGCTACTTAATATCCTATTTAGAAAAACCAGGGAAATAAATCCCAAAATATTAACATACTAAAAGTTTTATTAAAGACGATATAGAGTAAAAAATTTTAAAAGAATAATTTAACTATTTTTAAAATGGCTACATTGTTACAATTTATGTTATGCATCATATATATACGGAGCAATTAAACAGATCTCAGCTCAACTTAGCATGCTGACATTTCTCACTGTACACACTTTATATGATAACTGTTAATATTCTTATAGTGTTAGAAGTCATATACCTGGTACCATTAAACTCAACTCAATCTTAATTTGCTGAATTACCTTCTGTGTGCTCTAAATTAACTAGTAAGTAGCTTCTATAGTCCGCCTTTTAGGAATGTAGGCTACTGCCAACAAAAAATGGTGTCGTAGCCGTAAGATATCTCAAGAAATACTCAACCGATCTCTATCATATCTGATGAAAAATGTAGTCTGTTTCGAGGTTTTTAACAGTCATGGCTCTACTATCTAAGGCCGCGGTTACACGGGGCATAAAACTATTTCACTTCAAACATGTTTAGCTCTGTACACTACTGGTTCAAAGTGAACAGGTTTTGTAAGTACATACATCACAACGACTTTTCTTCTGTGTTGAGCTCCTGTTGGCTGCAATGAAGTAAATGCACGTGTAACTAACATGACTGAAATTTACGGGGTTTTCTGCATTCACTGAGATAAATATAAATGTCAAATAGCGATACATTTGTTCTATTTATAGTAAACGAAACATTAGTAGTATCAAAATAAAAAATAGGACATAAGTAGGTGTCGGAAGCGATTAATAATTAAGAGAGCTTGTTTTTGAGGCAAGGATTTACTTTTGTTTGCATTCAGTTACTGAAGTTTAACCATGTGAACATGTTAAATTTTGTAACAATTTAATTGAACTTGTTTNTTTTGTTTGCATTCAGTTACTGAAGTTTAACCATGTGAACATGTTAAATTTTGTAACAATTTAATTGAACTTGTTTAAATACGGCGGCGTATTAAATTCACTTCAAACAAATTTACCCAAAATTACTTGCACGTAAAGGTAAAGTAGGTTAATTATTTATGCTCATAGGGGTAAATTTTTTTTCACGTCTCACAAATTATGAAAGTCCTTCTTTCGTCTTCATATTATTAAAGAATTTAACTTGTCATAAGTACACTCTTTTAGAATTTACTAAATTGACACGTTTCTTGGGCTAAAGTTCCGTTGTAAACTAAATTTCAGAAACAGCCATCTCTCTATTTCTCTCTCTGTCTCTCTCATTATCTCTCTTTCTTTCTCTTCCTCTCCCCCCCCCCCCCCCCCCC
>NQII01001940.1:40368-53541 GCA_002778355.1 Clitarchus hookeri | reverse complement strand
GGGGGGGGGGGGCGTGAGGATTGATATAAAGTGAGGGTGGAGAAAAATTTCGATATACGTTATTTCAAGACAAAATTGTGTGCGTCCGTCTGATACTAATTTATTTTTGAGCCAACTTTAGAATTGCTACTCTCCGTAAATTTCACGGAACCTCTCCGTTAATTTTCCTGTTAGTTTTTTGTACTTCTAGTAGTAGTCTTTAAATAAGTGACAATGGAAATAAAATATTTTTTTTTTTGTTGTGTAGGTGTTTTATTGCATATAAATATATTTAAAAAAAAAAGTTAAAATACTTTATACCTGAACAATATTTGAACTGGAGTCAAGAAATTAAGGTTATAGCTTTGCTATTTCCACTACAGTAAATAGGTAGGCCCCCCTAACTATTTCAGTTTCTATCGGCTCTCAAGACATGGCTGTTACGAGTCGCTCAAATAACTTCACTTCAATTCACTACTTCAGTTTCTATTAAAGTTGGTGTATTTGAAGTGTTGCTAAATGTTACAGACGCCTGATCCTCCTTTTTGATGTTTGAAAGAATATGTGTTAGTGGCGTGGATAACCCAGCTGCCGTAGAAACCATAAGTTTCTGGTTACAGTGGCGAAGAAAGCTTCATGTAGACTCGACATTGTTCCTCCCCCAAAACCCGAAGATATAGGAAATATGGAGACGTTCCGTGTTTCGTATTCACGGAACTCAGCTCCGTTTTACGCCATTACGGATTGCTTTTCCGTCTGTTTAGTGTACATTTCCGTAAAAAGAAATTCCGATAATATACGGAAAATTTTAACAGTGTGCCGCTAGAGTACAGTGGTGAGCAATCACCAACACGCCTTGCAACACTCCGATGTATCCGTCGTTAGAAACTAACGCTCGAATGAGGCAGGATCGCGTATGAATAAGAGAAGTATGGCGCTACCCGAGGAGCAGACCTGTCGCTCCGTCAGCTCGAATAATGTAAGGGGTAAGTCGAGATGGAGGTGGAGACGCAGCGGAATGAAGACGGGGAGTAAATGAGAGACCCCCGAGAAAACCCTTACACCATGGCAGCGTCCGCCATAAGCCCACGTGAGGAACCCCTAGTTCGAAAATTTCCCAACAGTTCGTAGCCTGAGATCGAACCAAGGACCTCAGAAATAGGAGACCTGTGACTAACCAACTGAGCCAACCCGTGGGTCCAAGTAGATGCCGCGGTGACGTAGTGGTCAGACTACTCGCTCCCACCCAGGCGAATCGGATTCGATTACCGGCGGATTTTCGCACGTGGGAATAGTGCCGGTCGATGGCGCTAGTCGGCGGGTTTTCTCGGGGATCTTCCCTTTCCCTCGCCCCTGCATTCCAACGCTGCTCCATTTTCACATCACTTCACCCTCGTGGGCTCTCAAGACCTCGATGTTAAGCCTCCCGCCTACCTGGCGCTTGAACTGCTTTGCAGTGTATTTGAAATACATATTTTTCCACGAAACTGTTAAACGTGCTTCCAACTGCTGTTCAACGAAAAGAACACACACTTCAGACGAGGGCTGTTGAGTGCTTTCAAAAAATCACGCAACGTTTCAAACACACTGCAAAGCAGATCAAGCGCCAGGCAGGCAGTAGGCTTTACACCATTTTCAGAGTACTCCAAAACGGCTAAAAACGACTTTTTCAAAGCGCTTTATCTCAAAGTATACGCATAAGATACATACAAAACTACTCAAGGCCCCTGCATTGATCTTCCTACAGACTTTTCACCAATAAAATAATAACATCACCGCTGAAAGTCTTATAGGCGCACTAAATGGATCCGATTAAGTGAGTGGTTGTCTAGTCATTTAACCAAAATTCTTAATAAAAAAAAAACACCCAGCACGACGAGAACACTGCATGCCAGTTCAGATCCGTGCGCTTGATGGCGATGGCGCACTTGATGCGCGTGGCAGTGTCGTCCTTATCGATCCCGCGGAAAAAAAGCTCCACGCAGGCGGGAGCCATAGGAGTGAAGAGTGAAGAAATTTGGGCGGCTCTTAGCAGCGAGGTCTTGAGAGCCGATGAGGCTGAAGTGAGGTGAGTATGGAGCAGCGTCGGAATGAGTGGGCGGGGGAAAAACGGGAGCTACCCGAGGAAACGCGCCGACCAGCGGCATCGTCCGGCACGATTCCCACTCGCGAATATCCGGAGTGAACTGGCCGGGGGTTGAACCCGGTTCGCCTTGGTGGGAGGCGAGCAGTCTAGCCGCTCAGCCACCGCGGCCCCCCCGGAGCCTTAAGAGCAGGCCAAATATTTCTCTACTCCAACGGTCCGAGTCACCGGTTTACCTTGCAACACTTTGCCATCCACAATTTGATACAAACTCGAATAATTGGTGATTTGGGAGAGGGGGGGGTATCATTAAAACAGCGTTCGCTCGACGAGACTCGGCACGCCTTTTCCGCGGAGTGCAATAAAACTGCGAAACATTCGGCCTCNATTTTTTTTTTTTTTTAGTGCGCCTACAAAATTTTTCTAAATTAATTTGCAAATGTTTAATTGAAATGTACTTCAGAATTGTCGTCCGGTATAGGAGAAACTTATAAGTGGTTTGTGTGCTTACTCGCAAACAACAAAGCAGTATACTATGTGATGCCATGTGTTATATATGTCAAATGTATTAAAATACCTTATATTCATTATATTACAAGATNGCAGTATACTATGTGATGCCATGTGTTATATATGTCAAATGTATTAAAATACCTTATATTCATTATATTACAAGATTATTTAATCATAAATTAAGAGGCTTTTTGGGCTTATTTGTGCATCCAAAACTGTCAAGCTTTTCAATCTGCAACCTGTGAATACTTCGAACATACTATGAATAATTATTTTATGTGTATTTCATTTTTTTTTTGTTGATAAAACAGAACTATTATTTTATTAGGAGAAATACTATATAATTGGAATCTGGCGTACTCGGTTATCAATTTACGGTTTAGTGTGCGTGTATCTTTCTTTCTCTTTCATCCTCTGTCACTCTTTTCCCAGCCACCCTCCCAATACCGTTAGCTTTTTGTCTGTGTGAGTGTTGCTACCTTCGCACGGCTTTGGATTCGCTATACATATTTCGCAAAATCTTTGAATGCACATACTTTATCACTCGACTGCGTGCCTCCTGCAGAATATGCTGCTAATTTTCCAATAAATTAAAAAAAAAATGCATTCGCCCGCTATCATAAACAAAAGAAATGGTCTGCTTGAATTTACAATTAAAATATGATTTTATTCTAAAGCAGCCCACAGCTTTTAGTCCCTTACTTCTAGTCTGTCTAAAAGTAATACACATACTAATAACCGGAGTACTAACACAGAACATTGAACAATATGGCTCATCCACTTTATTATTACTATTTAGTGTTTCCGTAAGGTTTCTCATTCTCGAAGTTAAAAGCGTTTTTGATAATCGCAGGTTACCGAGTTCCTTGAAAATAATCCACGAAACACAAATATCGACGCCAATTTTGTGGATAAAATAATTGATTATAAACACGCCATCAAAACCGGAAATTATTGCATTATTAGCCACTGGTTTTTGACCTACTTGACTGAAGTTTTATAAAATTAAACGACTATTTCAGCAATACCTTTTCTGATAACTCTTCGCGCTTCCGTTTCTTCGTATTGTGAATAAACATGTTTCCCTAAACGACTCTTATCACCAACGGCAGTGTAGGAAGGAAAGCAAAGGACACCAATCGTCTTCTAGAAATTAAGCTTATCCTTAACAGTCCATCAAGAGTGAGCCGTTATTATTTAAAGTCATGGTTTTGATTCGTCTTATATTGCAGTCACTTAAAGAAAAATGTAGAACCATGTAATCTAAGCGCTCGCAACGAAAACTGCTTGCTTTATTTCTATGCTACTTTTTTTCGAAGGGAATTTAATAATCTAGATACTGCATTTTACTTCACGTTTACTAATACTAAGCATAGTTGAGCGAAAATTAATTTAATTATTGGTCGAATAAAATTATCGAATACATATTAGGCACCTGAACTTATTTTTTAGTTATATTTATCTCTCTGTAGTAAGTTAGTATTTTACAGAGCTATGTTTGTTGTACTGCAACTGCTATTGTATAAATTACTATTATGTAAACACACACGGTAACATTTCAAATACGTCGAGGCCATTCTATTGTTGCGTCACTGCTAGTGAACTATTTCTAAACCGTTTTGAAACCTAATTTTCAGGATTTAACTCAGTAAGACGATAGAGAGTATTATTTAATGGTTTTATTACCATTGGTATTTAATTAATGTGATAACTGATGCTTTCATTATCCATTTGAGTATCTGAGATTTATTTGTTTATTTAATAATATATATTTGTCTAGTGGTATAATATATTTTCATGATAAATATTAAATTTATTTATTTATCAAAGCGTATGTAATGTGTTATTTGCGTATTTAAGTTTATTTAAACATTGCCTACCAATATTTTATCATTTACGTATTTTTCTCCTAACTTTTATTGCGATTAATTTTGATCTGTACTTTCAAAATTACGTTTTTAATCCCGTGTCACCTGCGGACCCGTGTTTCATGAGAGAAATAAACATAAACAAAATTTTTAGTAACGCATAACCACAAGTCTGGCGTTATTATTTGATGCTACTCAATTCTCCTCTGGACTTATTTTGGTTACACTAGAATTTTTCGTGTTTACCTTTTCTCTCTCTATTTTTTTTTTGTGCACATGTGCGACATCCAGCATTATTATTTATTAGCGTTTCCTGTTTTTTTTCTTGGTATGTTGTGGATGGTTGCTGGGTCTTTGTCATTATGTTGTTCGTTTTTTTTTAGCCACTGGTTCGTTTGTGTTATTTGTGGCTTCTGTGTGCCAAGGACTCGTGCATTTTGTTGATATGATAATTAATATTTATTAGTGTATTTTCGTCGTACATGGGCACAACACACTGATTAGTTTCTTGTGGTTTTTGCTTAACTGTAGATATGTATCTCGCTTAGTTCGCAGCAACACAAAAACAACCGTGTAAACACCAAAATAATGATTTTTTTTAAAAATATTTATAGGTGAAAGACAAAGATTAGTGCAGTTGGCAATACGTTATAGGCCGTTTTTCGTTACTTATCCATANAAATATTTATAGGTGAAAGACAAAGATTAGTGCAGTTGGCAATACGTTATAGGCCGTTTTTCGTTACTTATCCATACTTGTAAATATTACATGGTGAAAAAACTCATCAGTTACAAATAACAAGCACTTAAAAACTGCATTGGGAAGTGGTAATGTGAATTCACCACAGAATATGCAAAGTATGTTCTGACGCGTGACCCATTCTGATATATATATAATCGATAAAAATTATTACCAAAACTTCTGGGATTCACAGGTTGGACGAGGTAAGCATTTTTACTAAGAAACTCATTTCAGTTAGCGTGCGGTTTCCAACATATCGTACGTTAAGTAACTGTANGAGGTAAGCATTTTTACTAAGAAACTCATTTCAGTTAGCGTGCGGTTTCCAACATATCGTACGTTAAGTAACTGTATGTCAGCAATATTCACACACGTCTTATTATTTTAGTGCTGTGCGCGTGCAGATACATAACATCCTGGTGCGACACTTGACATCAGCTAAACGACCCAAGTTAACATACACTTATTAAATAATGCACTCGCCGCTAGTACTAAAGAACAATTTCTCAGAGTAAATGGTTGCACTGTTGGTTACGTGAAGGTGGAGTGATGGTAGGCTACTTGGTGGAGTGAGGATAATAGAGGAGAAAGCAATTGAAAGAACCCTTAGGANAGAAGGTGGAGTGATGGTAGGCTACTTGGTGGAGTGAGGATAATAGAGGAGAAAGCAATTGAAAGAACCCTTAGGAAGCTTGTTAAGAAAGAAAGTGAGAGAAACCGATTAGGTCCACATCGAGTTCCAAACCATATGATGCTCACCTCAGAGGGGTTTGTATCATGTGGAGGGTTGGGGTCAAAGTATTGTTGGTCAGGCCCAGAATGACGTCTTAAGGCCGATTCACAATAATGTTGACATGGAGCTCGTTATGTTGCCTTAGCGTTAACTCTGAATCAGAATTTTATTTTTAGAAAATCCTACCTGTGTTCACAGTGGAGTTAAGAAAGGCTCGTCTTTCGTAAGTTGTAATCTAGTACTGCCAAATATGCTCGGTCAAATCTGAAAAATAAAGTTAGCGTACAAATGTGTACATTTGCAATCAAACGTACATATGACCAGTTGTTATAATATTTAAAACTTTTTTCCTCTATGTGCCAGTACCAACCGCATCTCTCACAAAATAAATGGCGCCAATTTGCTTCCAAATATTTTCTTTAATTCCAGAATTTTCAAACCGTTAAACTTTTTATTATTTAAACACAGGCACAAACGAAACTGTTATATGGCAATGTCCATCGAAATCGTGGCATAATACACAAGTTTGAAGTTTGGTAGCGATGAAATTAATTCAGAAAACTAAATAATGGGATAATCGCTTGAATCTGAATGGTCTAAACTACGTGGTCTCGCGTGGAAAACTTAACTTTGTGTCGTTCTTAATTCAATCTCAGTAAACTGCTGTGCGATGTACACTTGAACATAACGACAACACAAAGTTAAAGCAACTAAAAAGTGTTCACGGTAAAGTGGGCACTTCTGAAATCAACCTTTGAGAAATGTCGCTGCCCCTACCTGCATATAGTTTAACAGGCACACTGACAGACCTGCGACCAGTAAAGTTGGTAACGATGGAA
Source organism: Clitarchus hookeri (assembly GCA_002778355.1). Classification (NCBI taxonomy): domain Eukaryota; kingdom Metazoa; phylum Arthropoda; class Insecta; order Phasmatodea; family Phasmatidae; genus Clitarchus; species Clitarchus hookeri. The sequence continues at coordinate 46,784 of NQII01001940.1, read as the reverse complement.
GGGAAGTAGTTCCACGTCTTAACGTTCGATTGAAAGTGTTACATAAACATTTGTGAATAGCGAAATTATTTCTTTTGCTTTGTTACCTTTTAGTGCATTTAAGCCTATGAATTATCAAATTTGTCAAATATTTTATTTTCTAATAATTTCACAGTTTCACTTGACCGACTCATGAATAAAGCGATCCGGTCCATGACAATGATAAATCTACATATAGTGTATGAATACACAATGTTCACACAAGTAGACCTTAATAAGGCCTTTCAAAAGTGTTCAGTTTACCGTTAACAGCCTATAGTTTCATTTTAACTTTAGTGTGATTAGACCATTAAAAATAAGGACCACGATTTTTCACCAAAAAAAATTATTTAAATCCGTGTATTATTACGTATGTGGATAGAGCGTGCAGAGCCACAAATAAATACCGATGACTTTACCAAGACTCGAACCAGAACCCCTTCGCCCTATAAATCGGTGCGCACCAAACTACACCACGGAGATCTTTGTTTTTATGCCGTCGAATCCACGTATAAGTAACGCATTGCGATATCCTTGTTTATAGAGTGTACGGAGGCAAAAATGAAAACCCAGCCCTTACATGCGATTCGAACGCAGAACCTCTCGCGCCGAAAGTCTGCGTGCAACCAACTGGCGCGCGGCAGTGGCCCTAAAGCCACTAGCCCTAAAATTGTAATGCCCTCACACCTACAGACAGTAGCCCTATAATAATTTTAGGGCGAGTGACTTTAGAGCTACTGACGGGTACAGGCTGTTCACAGTAAAGCGAACACTTTTGAAAGCCTTACTTAAGTTCTGCTTCTATACATACTGCATATTCTTCCGCCATATGTAACATTGCTATTGGCCTGATCACTTTATTCATGCGTTGGGCAAGTGAAACTATGAAATTATTTTTAAAAAGTAAATATTTTACCAACCTGCTAACTCTCACACTTGCGTGCACTTAAAAAAAAAACTGACAGAAAAATAAACCGCTTCAGTATTCACAGATGTTTACCGCATTTTTTTTTTCAAATTCAAGGTTACGACATGGGACTACTTTCCCTTCCGTCGTTATCAACTTTACTGGGCGCAAGCCATTCAATTTACCCGTTAAAATATATGCAGTTAATGGCAGTGACATTCTTCAAAGGTTGATTTAAAAAGTGTTCAATTAAGTGTGAACAGACTATACATTACGAAATCCGGCTGTACCAAAACGTTTCTCAGTTACTTTGAAAAAAAAAAATGATATGTTTGACTGCAGGATCGTAGTGCACCTGGCGGCAACAGTTCAGATATAAAGAAAACTTAGACGTGAACCCAGCTTCATGCATTTATTACCTCCTGCTGGAAACTTCAAAAGACGACGCTAACGACCGAGCTTTGTTCTTCCATAGCTGGACCGCAGTAATCGTGACGACATGAGAGAAACCCCATCAGCGTCGTGCATAAAATGAAATGGACTCCGTGAAGCAAGTGCAGTAAAGTTACACGATCATGGTAAACAGCGCCACGGACCGTGTTTACTCTTGAACGTCATCTGCAGATGCATCCGACCCTGCGTGACGAAGTCGATGACATCTCAGCTCTTGATGCTAACGTTCGTGTAGGTAATGGAAGTTGCAACACCGATTTAAATACAAGGAAAATTAGTTTTCACTACTGGGCATTCAGTTAAAGGGCTGCCAACTGCATAGTCGAAGCTATTGTATTTGTGTAGTAACTATTGGCTTTCGAGATTAAAAGAATAATATTTACATCTCGTTTCATAAAATGAGTGAGTGAATGAGTGAGTTAAGAGATTTAGGGGGGCTGTTAACACCGAGCACTTGAGAGCCGATGAGGTTGAAGCGAGGTGAGTACGGAGTAGGGCCAGAATTAAAGAGCGGGGGAAATAGGAGATCCCCGAGAAAACCCGCCGAACAGCGGCATCGTCCGGCACGATTCCCATATGCAAAAATCCGGGCGCTACCCCGTCGGGAATAGGAACCCGGTTCGCCTGGGCGGAAGGTAAGTAGTCTAACCACTACATCACCGCGGCCCCTGTTTTATAAAATTAATGACAATAGTCAGAGGAAGAATTTCGTCGTTTGGATCATTTCCCCAGTGTGTTTGGCAAACAGGCAATCTGATCCGTCGAACGGACATTTTGCAGGCAAATAATTAAGAGATACAGGTGGGTATAGACTGTTCACGGTAAATTGAAAACTTTTTAAGGTCCTTACAATTGGCATTAACAACCGGTAAATATATTTCATAGCAGCTTCAGACGTTAACTTTTGGGAGTGGTGGAATGTATACTCTGTGTTTATTGGTCACATGGCGATGTTTATTTTGAAAATTGGCGGTAAGATAGAGATTTTCTAAAATAAAAAAAATTAGCAGCGCCATAAAAAGTGCTCACTTTACCTTGAGTGGACCATAGGTAGGGTTTAACGTCTCGTTGACAGCGAAGTCGTTAGAGACGGAGAAAGTTGCTTTAAGAAGCAGGAACGGCAAAGGAATGGGCTGCGTTCTGTAGCAAGGGAACACACCANGGAACGGCAAAGGAATGGGCTGCGTTCTGTAGCAAGGGAACACACCAGCATTCGCCTGGAGTGATCTCGGGAAACCGTGTGAAACCGAGATAAGGTTGGCCGGACTGGGATTCGAACCCGGGCGGGTTTACCACCGCATCACCTCTCTCGGTAAGAAAGACACAAGCTCGCGCCTCAGTTGCAAACGTTTCTTCAAAACTATTCTAAATAACCGGGCACAAACTGCGGCGTAGTTGAAACTGACGAACTCGTTAAATTTTTACTATTCCAGATTACAGATAATCTCATTTCATTTTTCCAGTGGATGGAATTTCTGATATATTTTATCGCATTTTGCAGCTGAGCTTCTGTGTGGATGAAGGAAACAATAACTGGATTAATTATTTATGTCCCAGTTGTTATATTTTTTTTTGTCGTTTTCACACGCATCAAATACCGATGAAAGTATTTGCATGTCGTTCGTAGTTGAAATAATTTTCGAACGAATAATTTTTTCCCTGAAATCATTTTTTAAATATATAACTCAAGAATATTTCACACTGGCGTGGTGTGATAACGTTGTGTATGGATTGATCAATTGTCTGATTATTTACACATTTGTACATTTTAATTTATAGCGTTAAAATATTATGACATGATCGCAGCTCTGGAAACCCTGCTTTGACGCATTGTAATGAAGACTTTATTCATCCGTTTTCCAGAATCAAAAACTAATACGCGGAGCTTTCATTCAACTTAAAATGGTCTTTTTAGCAAAAGGAAATAAATACTGTACGGTAATATATTATATCACAGTTAATACCCTTACTGTACTGTTACATTTATCGGAGACTGACAGTCAGAATCGTTTGCAGAATTTACGGGGGAAAAGTATGATGAGAATCGTTTTAAAAAAATTTATAAACAGAGAGAAAATTGTGCACTTTTCTTATTCGTCAAATATAAGGAAATTTGTATATTTTGTATTAACAGTTGTCCATAACTTAAAAACCACTTATCTTAACAAGTTCTCTTTGACATGAATTAAAACCGATTCATTTATAAAATATTTGCAAACAGTATTTATTTGCATTTTTCAANTTTTTTCCCTGAAATCATTTTTTAAATATATAACTCAAGAATATTTCACACTGGCGTGGTGTGATAACGTTGTGTACGGATTGATCAATGGTATTACTCGGTCTGATTATTTACACATTTGTACATTTTAATTTATAGCGTTAAAATATTATGACATGATAGTAGCTCTGGAAACCCTGCTTTGACGCATTGTAATGAAGACTTTATTCATTCGTTTTCCAGAATCAAAAACTAATACGCGGAGCTTTTATTCAACTTAAAATGGTCTTTTTAGCAAAAGGAAATAAATACTGTATGGTAATATATTATATCACAGTTAATACCCTTACTGTACTGTTACATTTATCGGAGACTGACAGTCAGAATCGTTTGCAGAATTTACGGGGGAAAAGTATAATGAGAATCGTTTTAAAAAAATTTATAAACAGAGAGAAAATTGTGCACTTTTCTTATTCGTCAAATATAAGGAAATTTGTATATTTTTTATTAACAGTTGTCCATAACTTAAAAACCACTTATCTTAAGAAGTTCTCTTTGACATGAATTAAAACCGATTCATTTATAAAATATTTGCAAACAGTATTTATTTGCATTTTTCAANGAAGTTCTCTTTGACATGAATTAAAACCGATTCATTTATAAAATATTTGCAAACAGTATTTATTTGCATTTTTCAAAACAAAAAATATTACAATGTTACTAAAAAAATATGCCTACATACGCAAATACGTATTGAATACATATACACGTCTACAGCTGTATTTACAGCTCTCACGTACTCAGAGCTCTTGCGTTAAACGTATTTCCCAACGCTAATACAACTTATGTATTTTTCTACAGATGATCTATATGCATTACTTTTAAGAAATTTATTATTTGTATGCTTTCATCCTTTTGTGCAGCTCTTCAGCGAACAAAATGAGTATTGCGTGCGATTTGTGTGGAGTGCGATATCTGAAATATTACCTCTTACTCGAAGACGGAAACAATCCTAGCATGAATACAATAAAAAAAAATTAAAATTCTGAAAGCCGATTTAGGATTCGATGTTGTAGTAACTGCCGGGGAGAAATAAGTGTCACACAGATAATCCTTTATTAGTCACTAATACTAAATTAGTCATGCTTATTATTATATTGATGAATTATCTAGTTCTGTGCACTAAAAACAAGCAATTTCATTATTATTTCATATTTTCAGCTGTTATTAATATTTAGGCAAACATTGGAATTCTGAGCACATTATGTTTGTGGTAAGATTGTAGACATGAATGCTATGTTCATTAGTATGTACTTTTCTTAACTGTTAAAAGTCATATACACATCTTTATATGGTATACGATTAAACGTTATAAAATTTTTCAAGTATTGTTTCTGTTTATTTGAATGCATTTGTCACACTTCATACATTTTTTTAAGTACGTATGTATATATATATATATATATCTATGTAGGAGAGATGTATTTATATTGTGATAACACGTATATCCCTAAGCGCTTTATGCTCACAAATGGAATCGGTAATGTGGATGGTCTGTTAAAAATAAAATAAATAACAAAAGTTGTGACGATATAGAGACTTTGGAAAATGTACAAAGAAATCATCCCATAGATACTTTAAATAACATTTTAAATCTGCATTGTAGATAGAAGCGAAAATTCCATAAATCCAAGAACCAAACACAGTGTCCCTCTTCTCATTGGTAGGCCATAGCATTTGCGATTTTACGCTTTACCTATTTCAACACTGCGCGTCATAAAATCCATTTGTCTATCTGTTCGACTTGACAACGAGGAACCAGGGATTATATTTTCATGATGCGTACTGTACTTTAAGCAAACACATCATTTATTTTGTTAACACAACCAATAAGCTGTATAGGCTTTGTGTTCGCCTGTAGAGATATTAACATTCATAATTTAGAACAGTAGCGCTGTAGAAAAATCACTTATCCGCAGGCCGACATGGATAAGTTAAGTTAGTTTTAAAAACTAACTGAAATTAAGTTTGTGTTAGTGTGCTAAAAATGTATTTAAGTAAAGTTAAAAGTTAGTGTTTTTAAACTATAGCTGGTTAAAAGGTAATGGGAAGGAGTGAGTGAGTGAAGTGATTTGGGCGGCTCTTAACAGGGAGGTNTCTCCGTGAAAACCCGCCGACCAGCAACATTGTCCAGCACGATTCCCACTTGTGAAAATCCGGAGTGAACCGGCCGGGTATTGAGCCCGGTTCACCTTGGTGGGAGGCGGGCAGTCTAACCACTTAGCCCCCATGGCCCCTTTCAATGCGAAGGAAAAAAGTAGCTATGTTAAGAGTTAGTGCCTGAAGAACATAACTGTGTAAAAGTTCACAAGGAATTTTTGTTGAAAGCAGTTTTTATCATTTTCAGAAAGAGGAAGGAAACAGTAATCTTAGCAAAATAATAAACACTCAGTAATATTTTAGCAGAACGAAATGAACACCAAACCAGTGCGCCTTCTGTTGATTTCACTCATCTAATCGTGGAAGAAGAGACGGCCTAGATCTGTTGGGGTCAATAAAAACTGCACGTAATTAAACATAGACTAAGATTTCTGTCATAAAGTATTACGAAGAAATGAATTTTAATCTGTTCCGGTTTCTCATATTCTTGCTGACAACGGAAATTTTAAGTGTGTACATAATATTAACTTCCTACCTAACTTGAAAATAAGTTACCTTCCTGCAAGAAAAATCGAGCTAGTTTAAGTTACTAGTTATAGCAAAGTTCAAATGAGAAAATAATCTTGGCGCAGCTTTGAGGGAGGGATGGAAGCTGGT
>NQII01001940.1:0-35193 GCA_002778355.1 Clitarchus hookeri | reverse complement strand
ACAACCCGTGCTGGAGTGGTTGGCCAAAGAGGGGTTTGAACAGCTGCCAAATCATTACCCCGCCGCAGTCGTGGCTATGCTCGTCCGCCGTCCGTGACGTCACGAAGCCGCTTGCCACAGAAGGACCTCGTGGCTGCCGCATGGGAAATAACCGCCAGGAATCGAGGAACTGAGAGCTGTCTCCCCCGGGCGCGGCTTTGCCCATAAGACTTATTGGAGTACGTGGGGAGAATTGCCTGCCATGTGTGACGGTAATTCGACCGACCCAACAGACACGCTGATATAACCGGTGGAGATATTTGTACCGAGAGCCGATAAGGGTGAAGAGAGGTGAGTATGGAGCAACGCTAGGGGGAAACGGGAGATCCCCGAGAAAACCCACCGATCAGCGGCATCGTCCGGCACGATTCCCACATGCAAAAAACCGGGAGCGACCCCTCCGGGAATCGAACCCGGTCCGCCTTGGTGGGAGGTGAGTAGTCTGACCACTCCACCACCGCGGCCCCGAAATAACCGGCGCAAGCCTTCATTTTTTATGTTGTGAATAATTCCACCAAGACCGTTTAATTTTTAATTATTACAGTTCGGCAAGTACCCCACGGTTGGCTCAGTTGGTTATTCACTGGGTTCCCACCGATGAGGCTCCAGGCCTCGACGAGCAGGAAATGTTCGGCAGTGTGTGGCACACACAGCCGTAGTGAGAGGGTTTCCTCTGGGATCTCCACTTCACTCAAGGCACAGAAGCAAGGGAGAGATACGGGTGACACTAACATGCACGCATGGCGCCTCATCGATCCCACGCGCAAGGCGCACAGTGTTTCCGTCGATGCACTGTGCTGTGCAAACTAGATCTTACCACCAACTCTTAGTAGTTTTACTCCGTTGAAGGCAGACGACCCCACTCTCCACTCTGTGAAATAGAACTCTGCAAAGAAACGCACGTAAATGTTGCTATCACGAATGGCCACTGTTGTACGATCATTTATGGGGTTTCTTGGGTGTGCAATGTTCCGTAAATTATTATTGATATTACTGTTTGTGTATGAAATATATCTAGACTTAATTGCAAACCAACAACTATGTCTCAACCAGTTTGAGATTATAAATTCGTAAAGTTTATTTTAATATTAGTATTTGTCTCAAAACGTTTTTATTGTAGTTTCGTAACTCTTCGTGCTTATTTGAATGACTCACTTGAAACTAAAGTCTCTCATTGTATGAGAACTCAACATGAAATAAATAAATATCAGAAGGTACTAGTGAGATTTGCAAAACAATCCCTTAGTAGACGATAAACTTTATTACTTAATTACCATCGAAGTCATGAATAGGTCTAAAAGCTTAACCTATATGTGATACACAGAAAGGGCTACAAGTTTAAACTAAACTAGCATAATTCAAACGGAGCATGATTTTGGATATCTTCAGTTTGGGAGCGGATCTATATTTCCGGATTTGGGCGAAGGTCACTTCCCCATTGTACAGGCACAAGTTTAGACTTCCTAGTCCTGACATCGGAAGTGGTATGGGGAGGGAGGGGTTCAACCACCTAAGTGAAACATTGGTAAAAAATGTTGGAATAAATCCCATACAAATACATGTTGTATGAAACATGATTTTAGGCTGTTAGACACATTTTGGACGAAGTATAGAGATCTTATAGTGTGATATAGGGTCCACAGTTCAAATAATAACCAGAAATTTTTTAAATTAATTATTAACGAACTTTGTGCGTAATTTTCTGTTTGTTTACATCCTTATATGCAACAGTTATATAGATTTATGCAGTTTATAAATTGAGATATGGTGCAGGACCTGAGTTCAAGACTAGAAACCATAAAAACATTAATTTTATATCGGACTTAGAAAAAAATGTGGTAATTTTTTCCAGTGTTCGGTGAATATTATAGGAATTTATATCGAAAGCAAAACGGAAGTTTTAGTCATCGGATATAAGAATCATAGTGAGATAATATGATTGCAAATTGATTGATAACCTGAGCTTTCAAAACCTTTTTTTTTAGCGATGTTCGTATATTAATTTCTTACCTTTTAGTATCAATGCGCACCTGATATAAGGATTAGGCCGTCTACAAAGGTGAGGTACTGTGTAGGAACCTGAGTTTGAGACTCGAAACTATAAAAAGAATTTTTAATTCACTTTCGGACAGAAAAAATTTCAGAGACGGTTTTAGTTACTCATAATAAACGGGAAACTATGGTTTTAGCTTTCGGATATGAGGCTCAGGGTAAGATAAGTGGTTCGCAATTCGATTAAAACCCGAGATTTTCTAAGCCTTTTATGTAGCGACGTTCATACATTATATTTCACTTTTTAATATTCACGCACAACTGATACAAAGTTTTAAGCAATTTACAAAAGGTGAAGCATGACTTAAGGCCCTGAGTTCAAAGCCTGAAATCGTAAAAAATATTAATTTTCTCGTTGACTTAGAAACAATCTGACGTTTTTTTCCGAGTGATAGGAGAAAGTATATATTGATCGCTGCTGCATGCTGATACCTGAGTTGATGATCAGGAACCGAGAAGTTAACATCGATTTGGAAGCATTCTTTCGCTATACCACGAAGATGAATTGCGAATACGAAAGCCTGCGTTTGACCTCAACGATCATAGAGCCGCGACCTGCATCATCGCTAACTGGTTGTCCCCAGTCCCAATCCTTCGATCGAGTTTTCGCCTATGGTCAAAATGCAAGTCTGCATGAGAGAACGGTCTGTACGAGGGGTCCTTACGCCTGATGAAGCATGACGACATTGGTTCAATGTAGTTTGTGCAACGCGATACATTGAAAGAACATACCGAGATCTGGAAGGATTCGTCTACTGGGAGTCAGCAAGTGTTGCTAGCAATACCTCTTGCTGCATCTATGGGCGCCGATTAGAAAGGTGATTATGATAGACAGTTAATGCTAAAGACGGAATGCGTGCAGTAAAGTCGGTTTCCGAAGAATTTATACTTGCAAGACATTCGCGGGAAGTCGACGAGCTTCAAAATAAACTGTTGTCGGCTATAAATACCGATGAGAATACAACTCCTGCTACAAATAAAAGCAAATTTAATATTGAGGATGAAAAAGGAAGTAAAGACGATCATGAAGATAGCCTAGATAAAAATGAACATGAAGACAGTGATAGTGCTGAGGACGATGATAGCGATTTTCTCGATGCACTGACACACCCCTCGAACTCATTTGATGCAATGAATGACACGAAGAATGCAAAAGACGCCGATAATACTGGCTACCTATTTCCCGAAGACCCGAATGAACTTGTTTATAGACTAAGATATTTGATTGACCTTCAAAAACGTTGATATTACTCACACATTGTTGAGATATCTTCAGACAGTAGTAAACTGAAGGAACGGGGGTATATCACACAATGTGATGAACTGCTTTATTCTAAAATTCTAGTTACAGAATAATAATAATAATGTTATTATGCAATGATTGTTTTCTCTTTATTTTTGTTTGTCGTATCCTTTTATCCCTCACAACTTTAAAAAGTTGCTATGAACACTCTATTATTAACCGAAGATCTGCATATAGAATGATAATAAATGCGTTAGTGTAAAAATGCATGAATAGTTGACCACATAAAAAACATTAATTCTGCCGACACATATAAATTGGGAGAGAGTTAGCAAACGAATGTAATTTCTATACATATGGGTGGGGGATAAACGGAAGGATCGAACAAAGGATTGATGACTAATTGAAAGATTGATGGAAAGATTGCATTAGATTGATGGGAAGATTGAAAGTTTGATGGAAAGATGGCAAATGTTTTATGGAAAGATTGCGAAATATAAATTGAAAGATTGCGAAGTATTGATGGTAAGATTGCCGAGGATTAGTGAGGGTTGGTTGCGGATTGGCGAAGATTGGACAAAAGATTGAGGGAAATATTGCGAATGATTGTTGGAAATATTGAAAGATTGTGGAGCATGTGGAGCGATTCTGGAGCGGATTGTGGAGAGGATTGTTGGAAGATTGCGAGTTTTATCGAAAGATAGCGACATATTGATGGGAAAATTGGAAGATTGATGGGAAGATTTCTGAGCGGATTGTGGAGCGGATTGATGGAAAGATTGCGAGATTGATCGAAAGATTTCGAAAGATATATGGGAAGATTAAAAGAGAGATAAAAAGATTACAAAAGATTGATGGTAATAATGCTGAGGATTTGTGAGGATTGGTTGCGGGTTGGCGACAATTGTGAACGATTTATGGAAATATTGGAAGATTAATGGATTCATCAAAATATCGATGGAATGATTGGACTATTTATTGATGGATTGATAGTCAGGCACGAAAGTGAAGACTGTTAATACCCTCGTACATTCCAAGTCTCCAAGGTCTGGCAGTATTGGTATTTAAATTAACGCCAATTAAGCCTATAAAAGTGTTGGTGCAGGCTGACCCATACCATGATTATAACATACTCATGCATATGGTCGCTATTAGTATAATTGGCTTGGCTTAGTCACATTTACATACATTAAAAAAATCTGAGTAGCATCTTTATAGCTACAAAAAACAGTCTAGCAAGTGAATAATTGGCAGATTCTGGCATCGTGTATAAATCAGTCTTCAAGAGAGTGGACTGGAAATGTAGTAATTGAATGAGAAACTTTTCCGTGTTTTCACAATACCCCATGTTTAATTTCGACACAATATAAAAATAAATATATATAATTTATAATCAAGAATAATTTTCTAACACAGATAATAAATAAATATTTACGATTTTACATACCCTATGCTTATAAAACCAATATGGCTACCAGAAACAAACATATGCTTGTAGAATTAGTGGGCTAACTGCCAAGTACCTTCGGGTACGTTCGACAAACCCGAGTCGACGGCCTCCGAGTAACTCCTGAGTCGAGCCGAAGATTGAGCTCGTATGAGTCGAGCCGAAGACCACTAGCTACAGCCACAGCCACAGCCACATAGCTCCCATTTAAAATAGATTGGGTCGGAAGGATCGTAACCATACTACTGACGTGGGTTTGTCTAGGCCCCACAGTTGTGCGCCAAATTACAATGACGCTATACCGCCACTGTGGAAGACAGTGTGGCTTATAGTGTCGTTGTTAATGCCTCCAGGCACAGACTATATGATGCCTGAAGGTTAAGGGGTTTGCAATAATTTAGTCGGTTGCTGTTTCATTTTGAAGGACGAATATATTGTCTGGAGTTTACACAAGTAAAATACATCAGCACTTGAGAGGTGTGGTACTCTAATTTGGCTATTTGACTATTGTGATTAACTGCTGACGACTTCGTGATGGAGGGGGGNAACGACTTCGTGATGGAGGGGGGCTTCTCTTGACGGTGATTGTATACTTAACTCTTGCTGGTATGACGTCAGCTGTGGTGGGTGAGCTCCGGCGATGGGCGGCCTTGGCAAGGCCGCAGTTTCTGCCGTCTCACTGTGGTGATGTTCTACTGACATGGCCAGGGGTCCGAACCCCTGACCTAACTCTCTGCTCGGCGATCTTCGACTGTCCGACTACTCTGGGCGGTAATAATCAACTGATCCCCCACTTCTCTAGTAAAGGGGTTTTTATGCTTGCCAGTGTCCCCCCTTAAGTGTCGGCACGTGTCTCTATTATCGGGGGAGGGGGTGAGGTGGTGTAACGCAGAACAATGCCTTTCAAAACACGTGCCCTGGTTCCTGAAGGTTGGGGGGGTGACACTTTGCTCTTAGCTTGCTCTGTCAGCTATTCTCGGTGCGTTTCCACATTGTCCTGTATTTAGCTACGGGGGTAGGGGGTGTTCTCGGCACCATTATCCAGCTCGTCAGCTATTTCTTCCGCGGTGCGTGTTTTTCTGAATTTAGGCGAACTGTGCATGATTATTTTCTATATTGTGAAACCTCCACGCTCAACAAATCTCACGGACCTGCTAGAGGCTAAGGGAGGTTAGTGGGTGAAGGGGGGTGGGGGCGTGTCATGTCTATGCATCTGCGACACGTGCCCGGCTTGGCAGCTCGTGTTGGCCTCTGCATGACCTTCTTCTGCGGGTACGATGGCTGCCACGTGTCTCTCTAAGCCCCTATACTGGTTACACTGGTGGGGGGAGGGGTTGTGGGCCAGCGTCGCTCTAATATTCTTAAACCGTCACACGTTACTACTCTAGTCAAAAATTAATAAACGTGGTAGGGTTGTAATACTTTGATAAAGCTTTGGAAATTCTAATGTTTATGTCATGCGAAAAATTTCGTTGAACAGTCTTAAATTAATATTATTGCAAAAATTGTGAAAATCCAACATGGCTGGGCTTGATCCCCCTCAAGGTATGAGAAGAGTTTCCTAATGGAGTACTGCATCTCACAGTAAAAGATGCAGTTAATTAAAAGTACTGCACGCCCTACCGAAATTATCTGAAAATTACGATATAAGTTGCACATGAAAGAAGAATATATTTTGAAACATCGAAAAATATTTTGCTACAGTTTATTTATTTAAATTTTGTTTAGAGTAAATTAATGAGAACCTAATTTTAACGACAATTTAAGCGTATTTCTGATTTGGACGCTTTACAAAGCACCATTATCATAATTCTGACCACAGGTAATAAAAATATGGTAATAATGTTTACAAATGTATTTAAATATTAATCTATTTCCACAACAAAAGTAATTATTTTTACAAATAAATGGATAAGCATGAAATTAATTACTAAGAAATTTTTTAACACGAACATCAAAAAATGTTGTTACATACAGATTATTGTTGTCAGACTTACAGGTTTTCTTGTAAAATGTGATTCCTGAATCACCCGGAATGTAAGTACGTTTAAATTTTAATGAATAGCATACTGCTGTTAGTTAATTTTCTGATATAATTTAATAACTAAATTGCAGCAAAACTGTTTTCTAATGTTAAGAATTGTATACTTTCTTCTTTCATTTGCACAGAGAAAAATATTTGGTTGTAGGAACCATCTCGACTGTTAAATTAGGGACAGCCATCTGACGGGTTGTAGTTACCGTCTAAATGTTGTTTACGTGGATTTTAATGCCGACAGAACTCTGTTTGTTGTATATCAGTCTGCGGACGTATTTGCTACTGTGCATGTGGTTGCTACAGCCGAGCACTGTGTTCCTGCTACAAAACAAATAGTACCTCCAACAGAACAACTTCAACAATATTTGGATTGTTCCGACATCAATCAGAATTGTAGTAACCTTACAGAATGTTCTGTTGCTAGTACCGAACACTTCTACCATAGGGTAGGAGGGTTGTAGCAACAGAATATTCTGGTAGGTCATTGCAATCCTAGTTGTTGTGAGAAAAATCCAAATACCGTTGAAGTTGTTCTGTTGTAGGTAGTGTCTCTTTACAATCACGGACACGAATACAACAAATAGTTCTACTTGTGTTTCTATATATTATAACAACACTTACATGGTATCTACAAACCATAATATGGTTATGCCTATTTTAACAGTCTATTTGGTTGTTAAAACCATATTTTTTTCTCAGTGTGGAACTTCAAGCATACTTATATGCCAGTTTTGATACTGTCTGTACTAATTGTCGATGAACTCTGCGTGTTGTATCACAGTGCTCCATTGTAACTGCTCTAATTATACCTTACGGTTCGGCTTTAACTATATTATTCAGAAATTCTTCGTTTTCGTTTCATAATTTTAGTTTCAGAGGCATTATTGGAAATGTTTGATTATAGAAAATTTACCATTTACTAGTTGTTTAATACCTTTGTATCTAATTTATTTCTGCATGGTATTCCGGTTTGGAAAAGGGCAAAAATCTATTGATAAAATTAAAGCTAAGCACAAAAATATTAAACAAGCCTTAAAATGTAAATTGCCTATGACCATACATTGCCAGTAATTACTCTGGATCCAATGTTACCACATGAAAACGAAGAATTTCTACAAAAGGGGTGAAGCTGAGCATTAAGAGGACGTGGCGCAAACCTCAAAATATTTATATTGAATTTGACATATTTTTTAAGTCAGCATAAAAAAATTGCAATAGGGGATAAAGAGGTTTTTTTTTTTTCAACTTTGCTAGCAAACATTTCTGCAATATTGGTGCATTTATTTTACGCTGCGATAACACAGTAATATTTATATCATCAGAAATATCTGGGCAGAAACACATCACTCTGGTTATATAATTACTCTCGTAGTTAGTATTGTCTATTCGCGGTTTCTTCACACTTTTATAATCAAAACTTTTAAAAATTTCTCCGTGTATGACGTATTTGGTTTTTTTTTTCCTTAATTATGCTACGTGTCACAAACATTTTATACTTGTGTTCACATAAAACTGTTTTAATTTTGGTTAAATAAACATTTTACGTATAGTTTACCTATAAATTAATGTATAACAAATATTAATAAATCGGCGAGAAAGCAGATGTGTTGGGAATGCCTAGTAAGAAATAGCTATTATGAAAAAATGCAATTACACTGAGTACGCACGAATGCGGTGCGTTGTCCATTTGTTGTAATTTTCTAGACTTCGATTAAGTTTGTTTGCATGAGGCGGACTGTAAAAGCTGTTATGTAGTATTGCACTTTCTTCGTTGGCGTTAATTAACGTCCAATTTCCCCCTTAAAGAGCGAACATAGTGGGTAGCAAGCAATCCCGCGTCAAAAGCAGCAATACCATCCGGGGAAAAGCGAAGGAGATATTTTAATTCCAGCTTCAAACTTCATAACCCAGAACAGCGGAGGGTTAACTGTAATTTACAAATGCGGGTTTGCCGTATCTAGGCACAGTTCGTGATAATAAAAAAAAAACACGACAGACAGAGAGAGAGCGAGAGGGAGGGGGAGAGAGGAAAATTAAGTCCCTGCCCCCCTGCGCAACTCCGGCAGTAAGGGAGCCCCTTCTTCCTCCGAGGCAGATTAATCGCTAACGACTTCCACTCGGAGATGTAGGATGTCGCGACAGCCATTAGAGCGGGCGAGCAGAACCGCTGCGCTGGCATTACTGCGGGTCTCGCCTCCTCGTGACAACCGACAGACCTCGGCGAGGCGGAAGCCGCTAAATTGATATTTGCTTCCTCCAGCGAGTTGCCAAAGCGACTGCCGAAAAGCCGCCACCTGCTCAGATACGGATGGAGACCCAAGATCACGTCTCCTCTCTACCAGCATCTCTCTATCAACTAATAAAGTGCATGGTTCCTACTGAACTGTCTCTTACGGCGTTTTCTATAAATGCATGAATTAACTTTCAATTGTTTCCTGTCTAAAGGGTTTTTGCGGTGCCTATGCCAGTTATTTTTCCTATCTCTTCTTATTTATATGCTAACTATAGGAGTAGTATGATCATGTCTTTTCAGGGCCGATGTACTTTAAATTGGAGCTGTGTGGCTGTTCTATTAATGCATGAATTTGTATTGTTTCCTGTCTAAGGGGTTTTTGCGGTGCCTATGCCAGTTTTTTTTCCTATATATTCATATTTATAGGTTAACGATAGGAGTAGTATGATAATGCATTTTCAGGGCCAATGTATTTTAAATGTGAGCTGTGTGGCTGTGGCTGTGACTGTGCGGCTGGGAGGGGATTCGACTCGACTCGGATGAGCTCGGATATCTTCGGCTCGTCTCAAGGGGTGCTAGGAAGCCATCGACTCGGGTTTGTCGAACGTACCCGAAGGTGCTCGGCAGTTAGGCTCACTAATTCTTGAAGCATATGTTGGTTTCTGTTAGCCATATTGGTTTTATAGCATAGGGTATGTCGAATCGCAAATCTGTAATTATTATCCAATTCCAGAAAAGTATTTTTAATATTGTGCCGAAATTATACATAGGGTATTGCGGAAACATGCAAAAGTCTCTCATTCAATTTTCACATTACCAGTCCCTTCTCTTGAAGACGAATTAATACACGATGCCAGAATCTGCAAATTATTCACTGCCACGACAGTTTTGTAGGCATAAGTATCCTACTCAGAATTTTTTTAATGTATGTATATATGAAAAAACCAAGCCCATCATAATAATAGCCACTAGATGCATGAGTATGTTATAATCATGGTTTGGATCAGCATATACCAAAACGTTCATAGACTTAATTGGCATTAATTTAAATGCAGATACTGTCAGGCCCTGGAGGTTTGGATTATATGAGGGTGATAAACAGTCTTAACGTTCGTGCTCTTCTAAACCATCAATTGGTCAATCGTCCAATCATTCCATCGATATTTTGATGAATCAATTTATCTTCTAATCTTTCCATGGAATTTTCACAATCTTCGCGAATCCGCAACCAATCCTCAGCAGTCTTTCCATCAATCTTTTGCAATCTTTCTCAATCTTTCTATTAATCTTTCGCAACATTTCCAACAATATTTCAATCTTACCATCAATCTTTCAATCTTCGCATCAATCTTTAAATGTTTCCATCGATCTTTAAATTTTTCCATTGATCTTTCGCATTATTTGCAATAAGATTTCGCAACTTTTTCATCAATCAGCACCGCAATTAGCACCGCAATCCACTCCAAAATCTTCGCCAATCCCTACCAATCTTTCAATCAATTTTTCGCATTATTTCCATCAATCTTTCGTAATCTTGCCATCAATCTTTCACAATCTGTCCATCAATATTTCGCAATATTTTCATCAATCATCAATCCATATTCAATACGGGGGGTTTGTTGTCTGTAACTATCCATACATATTAAAAAAAAAAAAAAATAACTGTCTCCAAAATTTGTATGTGACGACATATTAATGTTTTGTATGCAGTCAACTATTCATGCATTTTTATACTGTTTTCATGATCGCCGTCACTTCCTGTTTAGTCCTCAATATTAAATTTTCTTTTCTTTGTAGCAGAAATTGTATGCTCATCGGTATTTAGAGCCGACGACCGTTTATTTTGAAGATCGTAGACTTCACGCGAAAGTCTTGCAGGTGCAAATTCCACACAAACCGACTCTACTGTACAATGCAGATCACTCACTGCATCATTAACTGTCTCGTCACAATCGTCTGTGGAATCAGTAACCACAGACGTAGCAGGGGTATGGACGGCATCAATTGCTTGCTCTCAAAATACGAATCGATAGAGTTCTTGATGTGGTTCTTCAATGTACACTGAAGAGCCAAAAAAACTGGTACACCTGTCTAATATCGTGTAGGGCTCCTCGAGCACGCAGACGTGCCACAAGACGACGTGGCATGGACTCGACTTATGTCTGAAGGTATGCAGGAGGCAATTCATACCATGAATCCTGCAGGGCAGCCCACAAATCCAATCTGCGCCAATTTGAGAAAGGGTTGCACGTCTGTCACGCGTAATGATTCTCGTCAGTCGTCGTTTGTCCCATTCTTTCGCGATCTTTTTCCAGCCACAGCGATGTCGAAGATGTGATGTTTTGCCGGATTCCCGATATTCACGGTACACTCGTGAAACGGTCGTACGCGAACATCCAAATGTTATCGCTACCTCGGAGATGCTATGTCCCATCTCTCGTGCGCCAACTATAACACCATGTTCAAACTCACTTAAATATTGATAACCTGCCATTGTAGCAGCCGTAACCGATCTAGCTGCCAACTGCATCGCGTTACTCTGATTGGTTCCATACCTCGGTTATTTGCATACGCTCGCCTATACCAATTTTTTTGGCCCTTCAGTGTATATAACCTTGCATATATTTTGTGTGGCCATTGTCGTAATTCTTCCTCATGCGAAAAGGCTCTTCGTACAGGTGATTCTTTCATGTCGATGAGCATATTGATCGAAGGTAACAACTCGATCGCAGAATCGACACAGCCAGCAATCAGACAGCGATGATGCAGGCCCAGGCTCCATGTTCGATGAGATGAAAGGCAGGCCTTCGTATTCATAATTCATATCCACTGTATAGCGAGAGAATGCTTCCAAAGCGATGTTAACTTCTCGACGTCGGGACATCAACTAAGTTATCAGTGTTGTTCAACGCTCTATGTATACATTCTCTCTTCATTCGGAAAGCCGCCAGACGTTTTCCAAGACAAAGAGAAAATTAATTATCTTTATCGTTTCGGGCTTCGAACTGAGGACGCTAATCCATGCTTCACCTTCGTAAATTTCTTAAACTTTGTATCAGTTGTGCATTAATATATGTGGTCATACAGCCAAAATATTTACTATTTGTTGTCATACTTTACTTGCAATCTGAACGTCGTTTGTCTACAGGTAATCGTAACTAAATAGCTTGTCAGAATGTCGTCCTTTACTACTTTTTTGATTTAACCATACGTAATTCTGCCACATAAGCCATACATGTTCCCGACGTGTGCCTAATTCACGATGGCTTAGCTACACGAGTAGAAGAAGCGTATGACAAGAAAATGCAGGGTCTCTAGTGATGCTTTATGAGCTTGTTCACTTTATTCATGCGTCGGTCAAGTTAAACACAGAAATTATTTGAAAAGCAAGATTTTTACTGACTCTTACACTAATTCTTACACTGAAGAGTCAAAAAAACTGGTATAGGCGTGCGTATGCAAATAACAGAGGTATGGAACCAATCAGAATAACGGGATGTGGTCGGCAGCTAGATCGGTTACTGCTGCTGCAATGGCAGGTTATCAAGATTTAAGTGAGTTTGAACGTGTCGTTATAGTCGGCGCACGAGAGATGGGACATAGCATCTCCGAGGTATAGATGACATTTGGATATTAGCGTACGACCATTTCACGAGTGTACCGTGAATATCGGGAATCCGGTAAAACATCACATCTNGGCGCACGAGAGATGGGACATAGCATCTCCGAGGTATAGATGTGACATTTGGATATTAGCGTACGACCATTTCACGAGTGTACCGTGAATATCGGGAATCCGGTAAAACATCACATCTTCGACATCGTTGCGGTCGGAAAAAGATTGTGAACGAAAGGGACAAACGACGACTGACCAGAATCATTAAACATGACCGGCGTGCAACCCTTTCTCAAATTGGCGCATATTTCAATGCTGGGGCATCAACAAGTGTCAGCGTGCGAACTATTCAATGAACCATAATTGATATGGGCTTTCGGAGCCGAAGGCCAACTCGTGTACCGTTGTTGACTGCACGACACAAAACTTTACGCCTCGCCTGGGCCCGCCAACACCGCCATTGGACTGTTTATGACTGGAAACACGTTGCCAGGACCGATGAGTCTCGTTTCCAATTGTTTCTGGCGGATGGACGTGTACGGGTATGGAGACATCCTCATGTATCCATGCACCCTACATGTCAAAAGGGGACTGTTCAAGTTGGTGGAGGCTCTGTCATTGTTTGGGGCGTGTGCAGTTGGCGTGAAACGGGACCCCTGATACATCTAGATACGACTCTAACAGGTGACAGATACGTTAGCATCATGTCCGATCACCTGCACCCATTCATGTCCATTGTGCATTCCTACGGACGTGGACAATTCCAGCAGGACAATGCGACAACCCACACGTCGAGATTTGCTACTGAGTGTCTCCAGGAACACTCTTCTGACTTTAGACGCTTCCATTGGCCACCTAAATCACCATACATGAACATTATTGAGCATATCTGGGATGCCTTGCAACGTGCTGTTAGGAAGAGATCTCCACCGTCTCGCACTCCTATGAATTATGGGACTGCCTGCAGGATTCATGGTGTGAATTACCTCCTGCATACCTTCAGACATGAGTCGATTCCATTCCACGTCGTCTTGCGGCAGTTCTGCGTGCTCGCGGGGGCCCTACACGATATTAGGCAGGTGTACCAGTTTTTTTGGCTCTTCAGTGTATATGCATTAAAAATACAGAAAGTGAAACAAATGATTAGGGTAATCTTAGATATTTTCCCAGCACTTTATTCCAACGTTAAGACATGGAACTATTTTCTCTCTGTCATTACCAACTTTATAGGGCGCATATCAGTCAGTGTGGGCATTGAATTGCATACAGGTATGGGCAGTGACACTTTTCATAGGTTTATTTCAAAAGTGCTCACTTTACCGTGAACATCCTTTGAGGGCACTGCCTATCGGCTGGCAGCTGCGAGATCTAAATAGGAAATCCCATTTTAAGAAAATTTAGTCCCAGAGCGTCAAATTTATAGATAGGCATCTCGTACAAAATGTATTTTTCATGAATTAAATAGGAGAAGATCCCCACGAGCGCATATTTTCAATGTAGGTAGGCAGAATGTGTTTTTTTGTAAAACATGAATTTTAATGGTTTTTTTTTTTGTTTTGCAAACAGGCTATTCATGTTATAGAAACATCTCCGCTGTGGGGAACATCTAGAAAATTCGTGAAGATATATTTTGTTTGAAACTATCTTGAAAACTTACGCACTAAGGCGAAATTTCCTTATCATGAGATTTCCTATTTACATTTCGTAGCTGCCAACCGGTACAGAGTGCCCTTGATCGGAAATATTCGCTAGCTAGAATATGGACAGATAACTGATCGAAATTGGGCCTCACGTGAAGTAGGCTTCTACCCTCAGCTCACTCCTATCCGTGTACATGGCTCTGCCTCAGTTGGCAACATGCGCATGGTTTTGTTTTTGCTGTAGGTACACGCAAGCACTGATTGTCTAGTGACTGTGCGCTTCCAGGAGAGTCGTGTCGTTCGAGACCTACCGATGTGTTTTCACCGATCCTTGTTGCCGTATCGATCCCTCGAAACGCGGCGCATTTATATTTCGTCGTGCCAGCGGTTCTCGATATTTCCGAACAAATCCCCATGAGTCCCGCAAATGAAAATACCTACCTCGGAGCTCAGAGAATTGGCGAATCTAATTGGATGAATAAATAGCGCGAGCTAATTAACAAAAAAAAAAAAACTCGCAGAAAATATTCAGAGGCGATGTTGTTAAGTCGACGTTGCATCTAACTCGCTACGGAAGGTTGTCTAACAAAGAAACTTGGTCTAGAGAGGTATCGTATATTTTTGCCTTTTCAGTTACAAGAGTGAACTTCTTTTAATAAAAGTTATATTTAATGGCGCAAATGTAATGATATACTACGAAAAAGCGATTCTTTAGAATTAGTCACGTTTCAGGTATTCTCCGTCGCGCTATTTATTAGACTTGAAGTATTCTTTTATGTTTTATAATTGGTAGAACATTTAAAAAAAAACTCTTTTAACTTCGAACTTGCTTTTGGTTACCAGCAATATCCGGTGCATACAGCAACATCTTATATATGTTTATTGCTATAACATTTGTATGTGATTTCATTTTGAAATGTAAGCAAGTTTAAAGCTCAATATAGGTTTATATGTAGTTAAGTACGTTTTTAAACTCGATTATACATGGATTGCTTATTATATTATTATCCGTTATTGCATAAAAACAAATCATTAATTTACATCGATTGTACAAATAATGTATTATAACATTATTGTTTCAGTTTATCTAGTGGTATGGTAACAAACTGGATAGTTCAGTTATAAAATTAATATAATACAGTTTTACAGTCCGATATAACGTTGAAGTATTACAATTCTGGTTCTTTCCTGAATTGAAATATAAATTAAAATACAAAGTGATGGACACTCAGATAGGCAGATTCACTCGGATGTTCCCAATATTGGATTTATGTTAATTCTCAGTCTCTCATTACAACAAGATAAACACCACCACCTCAGATTTCACAAAACGCCTATGCCCTATCATTCTGACTCAAAGTTAACTATTTTAGAATATATTAAATAATATTTATCATGTACTTCGTGGTTTCGAAGTTGGCTCTATCTAGGAACGAGCAGGTCTGTGACTGCGGCAGAGCGTAAAGTTCATACGTAACACTTTAGAACGACCATATTTTTATTTCTTAGGTGTAATTTTTGCATGTAATATGTGATTTAAATTTTTTTGTCTTACAGTTAACTCTTGCTGAGTCAGGTTACAAACGTTTCAGCCCGTGTCGTCGTGAACAATTAATTTAAGGTCAATTACCCCTCCTATAGATATTATACATTTTTTATTATTTAGTTTTTATTTTCTTTAAGCTAACTTATATATTATTGATTAAAATTTCAAAATGCCCTCTTTCATTACATACTACACGTTCACGGATACCAGAAATAGCAGAACAGCCATATTGAAAGACTGGTTGCCCTGTTGAAAGGCTGGTTACTTCGGGAAATAACTATACAAAACATTGCTTGTAGCTAATCGTTAGTTCATGACGTCACATAATGTTCGAGTATGCAATAATCGTGATTTCATTTCAGTATTTGCTGTGTAAAATTTATTACATTTTATGATTTTAATTTTTCCTCTGTTCAATGCAATATCCCCATGATCAGGATGCGGAATAGACGATGAAAATGCATGCCACGCACTTATTTGGCACATCAACTGGCCTTACATAGGTTTCTGTAGGAATAAAAAAATGTTTATCAGACACAAAGTTTATAGCATTATAGGCGTATATAAAATATCTAATCGAGTCAAATAACCAATAAACATGCATGAATGGTAATACAAAGGTAACGAACGCAAAGCGCAGATAGATTCATTTCATTGTTGGCATAACCATTTTTATATGTATTCACACGTTATACTTATCGTACCACTCAGCAAAATAAATTCGCAGCTAGCATCGACATTCCAATAATTATTGACAAATCCAGCATTTTGACAGATGACTATAACCAGGGCATTGGACACCACCTTCTCCCTCGCATTCCACAGCGTTTTCTATGTCCCCCCCAGGGGCCGCGGTGGTGTAGTGGTTAGACTACACGCCTCTCAACAAGGTGAACCTGGTTACGATTCCCAGCGGGGGTCGCTCCTGGATATCCTCATGTGGGAATAGTTCCGGACGATGCCGCTGGTCGGCGGGTTTTCTCGATGGTCTTGCCTTTCCCCAGCCCCTTCATTCCGCCGCTGCTCCACACTCACCTCATTGGCTCTCAAGACATCGATGTTAATAACCGCCCAAATATCTTCACTCACTTCACTCTGTCTACTTTTTTTAAATTTATTTTTTACCGTTCAGCAGTGAAACCTAGTTGTATTTCAACGACATGCACACCACAAAACCCAAACCTTCTAGAAGAACTTTTCAAGATGAGCCAATCAAAGACATGCTAACACTGTAAAGTAATCTTCAGAACATACATTTTTAGTTAGTGTAATTTCATGCAAAATTAATAATATCATTCCAGTGCACAATCACAAGTAAGATTTGCTGCCTCACAGAATATTTTGGTTGTTAAAAATATAGCTAGCTTAAAGGTAAATCTGTGCTTTTCCCCCTTCAAGAGGGGTTAGACGTCCATTAGCATAACAGCCATCTGGAATGCCTAATGGACGCGTTTTCGTTTTTGATGGCATGTTAATAAAATCGCTAATACGTGCCAGATAAAAGAGATCCTCGGATCAAGTTTCACAAGTGTAGGTAGCTAAAACATAGGGAGAATAAAATTTGCATGGTAACCGACGAAGAGCAGTAGGACGAAATGATCCTCCTCTGTTATAGTAAGGAGTACAAAAAACTTCGCTCTTCTTATTGTCTGTAAGCACGCGATTCTGCTGCACCTGGCAAATATCAAGCTAGTTTAATCAACGCGCAGGTGCCGTCAAGCGGAAAAAAAAAGAGGAGGCACATGGTTAGGCAGGGTACCATCAGAGTACAATGATATAGTCCATTCAGGTTATTTCTAGCTTTTCTGAAGCCGTGCTGAAGTTATACTTCCAGGATATTCCTCCGCCTCAAGCAAACTAAGCTAAACTAAGTACAGAAAATTACGCCAACGGGATAACGCACCGCATTCGTGCGCACTCTGTTAAAAAAAAAAAATTACAGGAGAAGTATTTCTTACTAGGCATTGTCAACACGCGTATTTTCTCTTTGTTTTCACCCATATTAAATATTTTTTAAATACTATAATTTATAGACAAAAATATAAGTGAAATTTCCGTTCAACCAAAATAAGGCACTGTTATGTTTACGAAGTTGAAAGAATTAAGTATTCCTTTGTGTAGAAACAAGTGCCTATTAAGCAAATGTAACGAGCACATGTAAGGGTTAGATATAAAATCTCAAATTTCAATATTAACAATTTTTCCAGACGGCATGTCAGCTCAAGGAATTTAACAAGTTATACAATAAATATACTACATAAAACAATACTTACTGGTTATACTTTAAAAATGATTATTCAGCCTATGCCATAATTTGCACAGACGACCACAAACTCATGTCAATCCAGCCCAAAGAATATATTGAGATAAGACAAGTTACCGGGCATAACAAAGTAGCGTGGAGAGAGTTTGGGTTTCTGTTAACATCGGGGACTTGAGAGCCGATGAGGGTGAAATGACGTATGGAGCAGCGCCGGAATACAAGGGCGGGTGAAACAGGAGAGCCCCGAGAAAACCCGCCGACCAGTCGCATCGTCCGGTGCAGTTCGTACGTACGAAAATCCGGAAGCTATATCGTCGGGAATCGAACCCGGTTTGTCTAAGTGGGAGGCGATCGCTCTAGCCGCTGTACCACAGCGGCCCCAACATAACCAAGGATTAATCACACAAGACGCAATCTGTTGATGAATTTAATGCACTCAGTAGTTACTTCACTAGCCTAATTTTAGTTAAAATTTGTGTAATGGTAACAAAAATATATACCTTTGTTCACTTGTGACAGCTTAAAATGATTCTTGCTTGCCAAATGTGTTGGGACTCTATAAGAGTTTACTGATATATGATATTTAATTTTAATATTTAAAATTTTATTTTTCAGCATGGTGGACAAAAGAGATTTTCGATAATAAGTGTACATATTTAATGAAAATGATAAGATGTGTTAGCATTCTAATCTGGGTTCAAATAGGTTAGTAGTTTCTGAGATGTACTGCAAAAGGCTTTTATTCTTACCAATTTCGAAAATGGTCTGACAAGAATGACTGTTACTTCGCATATTATGTTTGACGTAGCCACTGCCAAAGTACCAAATTTTGTTTAAATGGGTCTAATGGGTCGACGGTTACGGNTAATATTTAATTTTAATATTTAATATTTTATTTTCCAGCATGGTGGACAAAAGATATTTTCGATAATAAGTGCACATATTTAATGAAAATGATAAGATGTGTTAGCATTCTAATCTGGGTTCAAATAGGTTAGTAGTTTCTGAGATGTACTGCAAAAGGCTTTTTTTCTTACCAATTTCGAAAATGGCCTGACAAGAATGACTGTTACTTAGCATATTATGTTTGACGTAGCCACTGCCAAAGTACCAAATTTTGTTTAAATGGGTCTAATGGGTCGACGGTTACGGCATACAAACATAAAATATTCATAATACTGCCATTTGAAAATGTGTAATAATTTTCTATTATTGTTTGCTCTATAATGTTAGGTGACATACCATGGAAAGTAGTTATATGTCCAAGTTGGCGGGAATCTGTTGAGTATCTGAAGATATGATTTAGTTTATTGTTTCAGGAAACACTACCTTACATAATAGTCTACATAAATATATTCTGTAGTATAATTAATGTTAGCTTTAGGTATTATCAGCATACCAATTTTTATCTTTGAATGAATAGTGCAATAAGGGTGAATGACTAGATGGATATTTTTCGACATTCGCCATTGCGATGCAGATGTCTGTCATAGAAAAACAAGACATAACACGAAAAAAAAAAACTTAAGACAAGTAACCTATGGACTAGGAAATAAATAAATGCATACAACACTGGAAAATTACAAGAGGGAATAAAGTAAAAAAAACAGGACAGCAACTAGTTACGAAAAAGATATGTATATATACACGACCAACAGATAACAAATAGAAAGCAACACAGGCTAGAAACCTGTTTAAAAAAATTAGGACCACACTGACAAAATATGTAGGAACAAAATGGGACAACACAAAAGAGAAACGCACTCAAACACAGCAGTTTTGCCAAACACGACATGATAGGTATACTGTATTCAAGAATATACAGGGTGATTCTAAAATCATGCGACAACATTGAGGGGTGGTAGAGCTCACTAAAATAAACCGTTATTGTATAGGAATATGTGGGCAGAAGTGACCCGTTGAGGCACAAACACAAAAAACATAACACATTAACGGAAACATAAAATGTTCATTAGCAGCATACTTAACGAGTGATTCCGTAGAGGAAATGTTAAAACCGTTGCTGGAAATGCATTCACCAACAGTCGCGCATGCTTGGCGACCTCTACATATGGCGTGATTGGCTGACAATGGTTGCGTGCGTGAAATACCCGGCNAACAGTCGCGCATGCTTGGCGACCTCTACATATGGCGTGATTGGCTGACAATGGTTGCGTGCGTGAAATACCCGGCATATTTGAATCTGATCGCCAATCACTCCACCGACGCTACCAAGCTTGCATTACTGTCGGTGGTAGCAATTTTGAGCAATTATTATAAACATTGCTGTAAAAAGGCATTTAGCGACGACGTTGTAAATAAACACTGTGTTGCATTTCATGTGTTATTTTTGTGTTTGTGCCTCAACGCGTCACTCCCGCCCATATATTCCTATACAATAATTGTTTGTTTTAGTGAGCTCTACCACCCCTCAATGTTTGTCCCATGATTTTAGAATCATTCTGTATATGCACAAAACCAGATAATTCCGTGAAGTAATCCAGTCAAATAAAACAGGACAGCAAGCTAAATGCGGGAAACTAACATACAGTACTATATATGTATAGGATAAACGTATGCGACCAACAGACAACTCACCGAAGACGACACAGGCTAGTTATCTACTTACACAAATAAGACAACACTGGCAAACAGACACAACGAAGATACTCGCACAAACACAGTGGCTTGTCCAAAACCGACAGAATGCGACGTTTCAGGAACTGCTGTCTGTGCCCGTCTTCAGACAGCGATCACGCATTTTTAAGTGGCCTATAGCATCACTAATTATATGGCAAATTTGACCGGCATTGTTTGAGCAATGCTATAAATATTATGTAAAAATCATTATTTTTCAAGTTGCGACGTTCCGAAATGGAAGACCAATGGGAATTCAAAACAAGCAAATTCAATCCTAACATTGTAAACATTGAACATACAATATCTGGTACAAATCGGCCGAAAGGTTTGTGAGAGATATCATAGCAACANTGGCCTATAGCATCACTAATTATATGGCAAATTTGACCGGCATTGTTTGAGCAATGCTATAAATATTATGTAAAAAGCATTATTTTTCAAGTTGCGACGTTCCGAAATGGAAGACCAATGGGAATTCAAAACAAGCAAATTCAATCTTAACATTGTAAACATTGAACATACAATATCTGGTACAAATCGGCCGAAAGGTTTGTGAGAGATATCATAGCAACAACAATTAATAGATGCCATTTTGAGAAAGAAATTATCCGATACGGAATCTACTAAGAAAGTGAGCTATGCTTACTGCGTTTTGTAACTGGATCTAGTCGTATATAATTCTATGAATTGTTTAAAACGTTTCAGGTAAGCTTTATGCACGTGCGCGCGCGCACACACACACACACACACACACACCAACCATTCACGAACACACGCACATACATACTCTTACTTTAGACACACAAACACAGCGTATCTTTCGCCGACCTTCGTAGCGTAGTTGACTTCACACCGACTTATGTCACGAGGAATTTTGTTGCATCGGTTTCTTTGTGTTTGCCTTGAATTTTCAATGAATTACTACGAATATTCAACACTTCCTGGAGTAATGGTAACAATAACAATACTAATAAAAACCTACCTTCTCTTGGGAAGACAGGCTAAAAATGGACGGGAACAAATTCAGTTTCTGCAACTCCTATAGTTTGGCAACAAATTCTCGGGAAAAATAATTCTGGTGTAGTATACAAAAAATTGCCATTAGCCAGCGGGCTTTATTCGAAGGTTGCATTTATATATTCTTTGTGATATTAGATTATTATCTATATATTTCTAATGTTACATGCTTTTTGTTCACGTTTATAATTTTGCGAAATTCTATCTACATGGTTTTGTCAATTTAATAAAATTGTAATTTTTTTTTGTAATCGATTACTTTGAGTTTTTTTCGAATCTTTATTTTTGTTAATTATTTTAAAACATTTCGCTTTTTTTTTTTAGGAATCATGAATAGTTTTAGGGTTTTCCAGTTTCCAGAGCTTTTGTGGAGTTTTTCAGATTTCTAACTATTTTTCAATGTTTCCAGTAATATTCCGAATTTTTTTTTTTTTTTTTTTATGGTTTACCGGGATTTTCTGCGGTTTCAAATACTCTTGGCAATTTAGCAGTATTTTCTGTGATTGATCCTGCTTATCAGTGATTTTCCGAGATTTTCAGTGATTTTATTGTGATTATCTGGGCTTTTCTTGTGATTTACCGTGATTTTCTGTGAGTTTTCAAGATTTTTTGGAAATTTTAGGGATTCTTAGTGATTTTTTTTTACATCGTGTACACCGATTTACTTATGTTGTTGCCCCTCGGTAATTCCTTACCTTTTACTGTAACAGCGACTACCACATCTACGGAAATGACAACCGCATACTAACTGTATATTTTATACTGTTTTACAGCTCAAAACTTACGTTTCTACTGCGAAGTTACTGTAGGCTTTTAAAGGAGCATTGGCGCTTTTTTTAATTTTGGTTTCCGTGTATGAAAATAATGCATTCATTTCTCGAAAACGGTGGCGTGAAGGGTAAAAATACAAGGCAATCTTTTTGTTTATCCCGTAGCGTAGATTACTAATCCGCAGGCGGTAGTAAAATAATTTTGGCGAGTTACATTTTTCAAAGCACATACGGGGTTCTTACCCCTCCTTATTTATGGAAAGGGATTAATATTAGTGCCCAATTTTTTATGATATGCACTTTCGTCATTCAGTAATGCATTATTCAAAAACTCAGAAACTTGTATTTAATTTTGGCTGTGTTACTAGCAATAAACTACTGCTTCAGTTACCCTTTCAAGGATGGTTGCACCCTTCCGGAAGTTTGTCGGTAGAGTTCAGTTCCACTCTGTACAACTATACACTTGACCCATAGAACTTGAGAGAGAGAGAGAGAGAGAGAGAGAGAGAGAGAGACACACACACACACAAACACACACACTGAAGCATGACTGTCCACGACACGTAAGTAAGACGTGCTGTTTTACACACGCTAATAACGAAGTGGAAACTCTGTTCTGTTGCAGCATTCTTATTCTACCAGACTTGTGATACATCCATCACGCCGACTAAGGCCATGTTCCGAACACTCGCATTAGCACTTCCACTCTCCCTCCCTCCTACAATCCCGAGCATACTCTTGATTTGGAACAGATCCACTCTCNACTCGCATTAGCACTTCCACTCTCCCTCCCTCCTACAATCCCGAGCATACTCTTGATTTGGAACAGATCCACTCTCTCTTCCTCCCAAAATCCCAAGCACAATCTTGATTTGGAACAGATCCACTCTCACTCCCTCCCACAATCCCGAGCATACTCTTGTTTTGGAACCTATCCACTCTCACTTCCTCCCACAATCCCGAGCATACTCTTGTTTTGGAACCTATCCACTCTCACTTCCTCCCACAATCCCGAGCATACTCTTGTTTTGGAACAGATCCACTCACACTTCCTCCCACAATCCTGAGCATAATCTTGATTTGGAATAGATCCACTCTCACTCCCTCCCAAAATCCCGAGCATAATCTTGATTTGGAAATGATCCACTCTCACTCCCTCCCACAATCCCGAGCATACTCTTGTTTTGGAACAGATCCACTCTCACTCCCTCCCACAATCCCGAGCATACTCTTGTTTTAGAACAGATCCACTCTCACTCCCTCCCACAATCCCGAGCATACTCTTGTTTTGGAACAGATCCACTCTCACTCCCTCCCACAATCCCGAGCATACTCTTGTTTTGGAACAGATCCACTCTCACTCCCTCCCACAATCCCGAGCATACTCTTGTTTTAGAACAGATCCACTCTCACTCCCTCCCACAATCCCGAGCATACTCTTGTTTTGGAACAGATCCACTCTCACTCCCTCCCACAATCCCGAGCATACTCTTGTTTTAGAACAGATCCACTCTCACTCCCTCCCACAATCCCGAGCATACTCTTGTTTTGGAACAGATCCACTCTCACTCCCTCCCACAATCCCGAGCATACTCTTGTTTTAGAACAGATCCACTCTCACTCCCTCCCACAATCCCGAGCATACTCTTGTTTTGGAACAGATCCACTCACACTTCCTCCCACAATCCTGAGCATAATCTTGATTTGGAATAGATCCACTCTCACTCCCTCCCAAAATCCCGAGCATAATCTTGATTTGGAAATGATCCACTCTCACTCCCTCCCACAATCCCGAGCATACTCTTGTTTTAGAACAGATTCACTCTCACTCCCTCCCACAATCCCGGCATACTCTTGTTTTGGAACCTATCCACTCTCACTTCCTCCCACAATCCCGAGCATACTCTGGTTTTGGAACATATTCACTCTCACTCCCTCCCACAATCCCGAGCATACTCTTGTTTTGGAACAGATCCACTCTCACTCCCTCCCACAATCCCGAGCATACTCTTGATTTGGAACAGATCCACTCTCGCACTAGTTCTCGCTTTCGAAATTTGCTAGTGTTATTATCGTGTGCTGTTTATTTGAAAGATGCCCAATTGTGTTTTCGTTCACCTGAAGTAAACAAATCATTTTTTTTCCCCCGTATTCATTATAGGCAATGAAGATCCAATCAAAATCCGAATTCAGATTATATACAATTGTAAACAAATTATATTTTATAAAGAAGTACTTTTTCTTTATTGCAAACATTTACTTAGTGAAAAATGGTTTATTCGTTCGGCATCGTGTGGATTATGAAAGTGTGCAAACGTAAATAAACAAGCTATATCACGAGAGCATGCTTAGAGCATGCATTAACACACACTCCCAACTCGCACTCGCACTCTGTCATTTGGAACAACACTCTCTGATGCCACTACCGAGTGTGAGTAAGCGAGCGTGGATATTTTGGCTGTTTAGAACGCGGCCTCATACTTGAAAATGTGCCAGTGATGACTGCGCAAGGTAGTGCTAATTATTTCACAGCTATGGAAGTGCCGCCTACGGGAAAATTGGAGATTCCATTACTCCAAATCCAATTGACATTGTAGAAGAAAACGGAACTACATTTGAAGAAGAAAGCTGACAGACGTTCGCTCTTGGAGTTCGCTTCTTAGATCGGGTAAAGTAAACCGAAGATTCTGCAGTTAATAGACGATAAAGCCTTCAATGCACTGTTTTCAGTTCTTGATTTTTAAAATTGATCTTGAATTGAATTGCTTTATTCTTCTACGAAATGCTGCCACGTGCAAATGCGTATGTGAAATGTAAACACGTTAAAACACATTCTATATACGATTGACTATTATTCGATAAATGAAACATTTCACATCTCCTTCTTTTAGTGTATTATTTTTATCACAGAATGATCCGTGTTACCCATTCATTACGACTGAGATATAACGATTTTTTTTAATTATTTCGCTAGAACTTCAGAAGCACAAGATTTCTATCCAATGACATGTCTGCATTGGAATTTATGACTTAGATTTATTTCTGTTCATAACTGTTACGTTGAAAAGTTCACAAGCCTTATTTCGGTAAAAAAAATTATCTTACAGTCGATCGAATTGTAGAGTCAGGATTTCCCAACGCGAGAACCGACTTATTTTGGCAACACTCCGTTCTCAGCAAACCTGGACAACAATTTTTTTCTTATTTCATGCGCCGAAAAGATATTTTAAGCTAAGGTAGCACAAAAACATGCAATCCTACAAAAACAATTCCTCCCTGTATTCCCCAGTATTATAACCTTGACAAAAAAAATACAATCTCCTTGCACAGCAGCTGATCCAATTGATTCGCCGATCGCCCTTAATGATCCGCCGAGCGAAAAAATAAAATAAGTGGACCCGAATGTGGGCAAGGCAGAGCTGAAGAAGCTGAAATAACAAGAGAATGGTTGGTGATGGAGGGGGGAGGGGAGAACGTGCCCCCAAGAAAGCCGGTTCCACGCCTCCCTATGTAACGATATGCTAATGCACGGCTGAACACGTACGCACGTACCCCCATGCATCATCCCCCCCTTCCCCGCAAGAGTGCTACCGCGCATGTGGGTGGGGTTGGGACGCAGGAAGTCAGGGGTGGCAGAAGGGGGGGGGGGGGTGGCGCCCACACTTGTCGCACTGGTGAGAGACCTCGCCTGTTGTCACAGCTGTCAGCAGTCATGGCTCCCGTGTCATGTTCCTGTNCTGTTCAATAGCTAGAATAAGGGGTGGGGGGATTGTGGAGGGGGCGAGCCCCCCCCTCCCATACACATAACCCGGCCGCCCAAAGAGCAGGCTGTGAGTTATTGGCGGCCTGCACGTGACGTCACACTATTATTATTACAACGAGAGGAAGGGTCTTGAAATAATATCGCGTCTCCCCGGGGGGCTGCCGACGTAATAATCTAGGCGGCGGGCTCGTACGCGAGTTTTATTGTAATAATAAGTTTCAATCCGCCGTGTCCGTCCGACAAAGTGATACGTAATTTTAGAGCTGTGGATCAGAGCTTTACGAAATTTGGTTGGTGGAAGGGGGGAGGGGGGTTGTGTTTATAAAGACAGGTGCTATCGACATGATACCTAATAGTTTTGATTTTAATAAAACTTTTACCGGGTTTCGTATGTCGGTAAAGATGCCTCGTCTAGTTCGAACCAAAAGCTATGCTAGTCACAATTATATGCATGTTGTACACATTTAACTGTGGATACTTTCCTGTTAAGTTTGAACAGGCCAGGTTTCCTGTGCATTATTATTTAATTATTCATGTAGCGATTGTTAAATTAGTGTACTGTATTTATTGGGTCTTAATAAAGGACACCGTATGGTCTGTTAAAAAATGATATTGCAATGCCTTATGGCTGAATACGAGCAACCATCTAAACCTTGGCGCACTGGTCGTGTTTACGCCAAAACTTTGTTCTATTAGGTGTATAAATATTAATGAATTATTCATTCTTGTCGTAACTTTATTTTAATACACGTATAAATATTAATACATTTTTAATTTATTCTTGTCGTACACGGAAAATCTTTCAGTTAACACCAAACCGTTTTAAAAAATGAATCATATTAATATCGCAGATGATCCGAAAAATATTTTAAAAATAAATCAAGTTGAAATGCAGGTGATCCGTAGACGTATTTCACGTTTGCATCAACAATAGAAATTGGAAAATAAATTATTCTCTTTGCTAAATACCTTTAGATAATGGGGTTAAGTTATGCCTAGCTTTTGTTTAGCAGTGCTTTAAAATTATATTTTGTATGAAGTTATAATATGATGAATAGTTCTTTTGAGAAAAAGTGAAGATCCTTTACTTTATATGAAAGTTTTCTAACAACACAGGAAATTTCTTTTCAGAGGCAGACAAAAGGACCAGATATTTAATTATCTACTCCTTCTCAAGCAAAGGTACATTCCCATGGAATGAAATATTGTGTTTTTTATTTTAAATTATGCAGTACTTCATGGCCCATACATGGCATTAAATGCACACCTGTTAAAAAATTAAAAGAAAATTTAAGTAATGAGTTGTCACATTTCCTTTTTGGCAATGACATTCAGGTAACTGAATTTGTTTACTCGCTGGCTAAATTATTCAGCTTGTATATACACAAATTTAATGAAAATGAGTTCCAATCATTTAAGTAAAGAAAGTCTTATAATTTGAAAATTTGAATGATTGTTTATAATTTTATTACACGCGAATACAGTTTGTTTCCAATTATCTGTATAATTACTTTGACTAACACATAAATATATTTGAGCCTTTTTATATATATTGGCGCTTATGAAATTTTTACCACCATGACCTCTCTTATCACTTTCAAATTAGAGTGCCTTACTCACTTGAGATTTTATGTGGTATTACACTCAGCTTAGACAAATTTTTTGCAGACATAGTTTTCGAGCTATACAGACCAAAAAATTAACAACCATAACAACTGTCTGTGGTTTTCCTACACGTGGCTTTCGATAAAGACTGTTCACTGTAAACTGAGCACGTTTGAAATCCCTTCTTCAGGCATTCTTGTATCCTTATTGTGTATTCTTCTACTAATTGTAAAATTAATATTCCCATGGGCCTGATCACTTTATTTATACGTCGGTCAAGTGGAACTATAAAATTGTTAGAAGAAATATTTTAAATTTTATAATTCTTATACACTTATATAAACTTTAAAAAAAGTAGAAAGCAAAATAAATAATTTCAGTATTCACAAATGTTTACATACCACTTTTGATTAAACATTTAAAAAATGGAACTACTTTCTTTTCTCGCCATCAACTTTACTGGGCGCTTGCAAGTTAGCAAGTGTCCGCTAAAATTTAAGCAGGTAGGGGCAGTGACATTTTTCGAAAGTAGTTTCTAGAAGTGCTCAGTTAACTGTGGTTAGCCTATATTAAACATTGAAACTCTTGAGGAAAGTGTCGAGTTGTATCGCTAGCATTTTTGTACCGAAAGATGATGGTTTGATTGGAATGCCTAAACTGGAGTCACGATATGGCGTGCCTTCCCACATTCATCCGCTACTCTTTCAGGTACTGTCGCAGTTTGGGTGGAGGACGCAACTTCCCAAAACTGTCATAATAGTCTACATGTTTGCCTTGCTTTATGTAAGCCGTCCAGAGCGTACCGGGCCCGGCTGTCGTGTCCAGAATAATTACGGCGCACTCATTACATTTTGGTTTCTGTGGCAATTCGTCTCTCATAAGCACTCCTGTAAAATTAGGTGTTTTCAATATGTATCCATTTAATTCCAAACCCATGTTAGTGAGCGGTCGTTTTGGTGGAGATTTCATTATTTTATCTTCCTGCCGCGTCGCTTTTGCACACTTCCGCCTCCTACTGGGTATGGCCTTAGGTAGGGGCCTTGGACATTTTTTTTACCCAGGGCGACAGTTTCCATATTTGCTTTATGTCTTTGGGCCTCAGACAACCGCTTCCGTTCGTTCGATGCTGTATTGACGGCTCAGACGATACCACTCGAGGCTCCAATTAGGCCCCCGAGGGCCCCGAGGGCCCCGAGTGCAGGAAAAATCAATGGAAAAAATTCGCCGGTAGATGTTTTCTGGCCTTGCATGCTTTTCTTCTCTTTGTCGCCGCTTTTCATTTCATTTGTGCCTTTCTCTTACTCTCTATATCTNCTCTTTGTCGCCGCTTTTCATTTCATTTGTGCCTTTCTCTTACTCTCTATATCTGTTCCCATTTTAAAATGTGCCTTTCTCTTGTTCTTATCACCCATCCTCATCTTCACTTTGGCCTTCATCACATTGGAAACGCCACACGCGGCTATTTTTTCCCCGAGTCCAGTGTCTCATGATTTTCTTATCTCGTCTGCCTGGTGTCGGATTTCCACATCCTCGTTTAGGAAGTAAGCGATGCCGTGCTGCTTGCATGACTCGTCCAGTGCATTGGTGCCTGTGTCACCATGCAACAGCCTTATAGCAATCTTGGTTCTCGGCCCGCAGAACTTGTATCCAAGAATGTGCAGCTCGAACGGTAGATTGTTGATCAGCGTGTCGAAGATCCCACTCCCAGCTACAGTCTTACCTCTTCGAGACATCGCCGTGAACTAAGCGAGAAAAGTATAAATACAATCCTTTTAGAGTTTTTTTATGTTTAAGTTTCATTCTAGACTTGGAANGTGAACTAAGCGAGAAAAGTATAAATACAATCCTTTTAGAGTTTTTTTATGTTTAAGTTTCATTCTAGACTTGGAATAGTATGGACGTAAATAGCTAATCATGCATCTGCTTTGTAGCTTCTGTGGTGGAGCATTTACAGCTTTGAGCAGTGTGTGTCGACAGGAAATAACTACCTGCAGAATAAAAAGTTCAAGTGTGCCCTTTGAATGCAACATCTTCCAGAGGCAGTTTACTCTGAGTGATATTTTGAAAAGACATTATAAAACTCGTANGTGCCCTTTGAATGCAACATCTTCCAGAGGCAGTTTACTCTGAGTGATATTTTGAAAAGACATTATAAAACTCGTAGCGCTGGTTCTTTGCAACTGCAATCAGCACCGCAGTTAGCACCACACGCACCGCAGTTGGCACCGCAGTTACCACCGCATGCACCACAGTTACCACCACACGCACCGCAGTTAGCACCGTAGTTACCACCGCATGCACTGCAGTTAGCACCGCACGCACCGCATTTAGCACCGCATGCACTGCAGTTAGCACCGCAGGTAGCACTGCGTGCACTGCGAGTGACATGAAGTACTCAATCACAATACATTAGTCGCCTGCACGGCCGTAAGATTGCGCGTGAGTCGATGTCTGCAAGTAATAATACGATGACGGAAAACCCAGAATTAAAATATTTTGCTGGTATGTACGATTGTTAAACGTGTTGATATTCTTAAAGACCACGAAATGACTTAGAATTTTTCAAAGTAATGACACAGGTGCCTGTGTTTATGATAGGAGTTTCAAATTCGTAGTATGTAAGCAGTTAAGTGTACAACACCACTCGGAAAACAATGGCGTGTGTGGGCCAAAGCGGCCCTGCCAGTTGCGGCTAAAGTGGCACCGGTCCACTTTTCACGCCGTAGTTTACATTATTTCAATTTTAATTAGTAATAGTTAATTTGCTATAACTATGAGACTTTGACCGTGCATGCTATTATCTAATTTTATCTATAACCCAGTTACGAGTACAGAAAGTGAACAAGTGAAGCATCTGAGAAGACTACGACCAAAATGCGACGTGTTGAACATCACAGTATTGATGAACTGATGCTGTGTGTCCTATCTACTGTTGTGGTAAATTTTCGGATGACAAAGTTGGAGAAAAATGGGTTCAGTGTTTACAGTGTTTAGACATGTGTCACGAAGAATGTGCTGATAATGAAACTTCGGACTTTGTATGTGATATTTTCAAATCCTAACCAGTCTCTATTTTATGCATATTTATAGNGCTGATAATGAAACTTCGGACTTTGTATGTGATATTTTCAAATCCTAACCAGTCTCTATTTTATGCATATTTATAGGCAATGTGTTTGGTGCGCCATAATCTTAATTTAGTAGAATATTTTCATGTGTGCCAAGAACACGTTCTGAATTAATTTAGAAATAGACTATGTCCATATTCTTTATGTTAATTATTGTAATTTATAACTCTAGTGTGTCCAAAACATGTACCAACTGTGCACTTGCATACGATTGATTACAATTGGTGTTTACACTTTTTAATAACTTAGGATGGGAAAGGTGGACCCGTGGTTCCACTTTACCCGAACAGTGCGGGTAAAGTGGACCTTATCAGAATTGTATGAATATCAAGTAGGCACATATACTTAATTAAATGTGTAAGTTATAGCGTATACTGATATATCAAGCTGGAATATACCACAGACGAATGTAAAATTTCTAATATCGTTTCTGAAAAATTTTGAAAAACAAAACGAGGTCTACAATACCCGAACTACCTCTATTAATTATGCCATGGCATGCGAAAAATTTCGTCAGACATTCTTAAATTGAACTTATGGCAGAGGCAACGAAAATCCTAGATGGCGTGGACTGATCCCGTTCTTAACATCGAGGTCTTGAGTGCCGATGAGGGTGAAACGAGGTGAGTATGGAGCGGCGCCGGAATGCAATGGCGGGGGAAACGGGATATCTGCGAACAAATCCGCCGACCAGCGGCATCGTCCGGCACGATTCCCACATGCGAAAATCCGGGAGCGACCCCACCGTGAATCGCGCCCTGTGAGGCGAGTAGTCTGACTACTGCACCACCGCGGCCCCAGGTTTTATGAATTTCTCATCGACTGAGGTTGCATGCGATTCTCCCTCCTTCTCACTTCTCCAGTTTACAAGCCGCGGAGATTAATTCCCAGCCACCCCTGTGCTTCCATTCCCCCAGTGTTTCTCGGAACTCGTTTAAAGTGAATGTCCGATTTCGCTCAATTTCCCGCCATCGGAGAGCAGGGGGTTTCAATTAACATTTCTCCACTATCTCAGTAAGTGCTATTTTAGGCTGGTTTTTGGTAATTTTCAAGGAGTTTCAGAAAAGTTGTGTGGTTCTCTCGAACGCGGGCAAAAATTACCTTAGGTTGTACGTCGCTCTAGGGTCGGACAGGCAAATTCCGGACTTGGATCGCCGTGCTAGAGAAAGCTGCATATTTATAATTCGCGTACAGTGACCCCGGGGTATCGTCACCCGTGCGTGAAAGTGCCAACACCCTGATCGTCCCAAATCCAGCAACCACCAACAACTCAGCAGTTTACAAATAGCAAGAAAAAATATTAATTCAAATTTTTTTCTTAAACAGGTCAAAACTCCTCATCCGTCCAAAACCAACATAAGTTAAAGGCATAGGAGGAAATCTGGTATACTTCGTCACAGGAACCCTTTTACACACCCAGTGAAACAAGAAACGTTTCTTAATTATATTTTATATAGTAGAAAATTTCGTATATACAACTTTCAGGTATATTGCAGGTACAATTTAATTTTAAAAATACGTTTTTTTTTTCTTGATTNGGTCCCAGCTGGACGGCAGGCCGGCAGTGTGAAGAATGTCGACGTGCACGAAGACAGCCGAAGACTGCCGGGCTGCGGTCCCAGCTGGACGGCAGGCCGGCAGTGTGAAGAATGTCGACGTGCACGAAGACAGCCGAAGACTGCCGGGCTGCGGTCCCAGCTGGACGGCAGGCCGGCAGTGTGAAGAATGTCGACGTGCACGAAGACAGCCGAAGACTGCCGGGCTGCGGTCCCAGCTGGACGGCAGGCCGGCAGTGTGAAGAATGTCGACGTGCACGAAGACAGCCGAAGACTGCCGGGCTGCGGTCCCAGCTGGACGGCAGGCCGGCAGTGTGAAGAATGTCGACGTGCACGAAGACAGCCGAAGACTGCCGGGCTGCGGTCCCAGCTGGACGGCAGGCCGGCAGTGTGAAGAATGTCGACGTGCACGAAGACAGCCGAAGACTGCCGGGCTGCGGTCCCAGCTGGACGGCAGGCCGGCAGTGTGAAGAATGTCGACGTGCACGAAGACAGCCGAAGACTGCCGGGCTGCGGTCCCAGCTGGACGGCAGGCCGGCAGTGTGAAGAATGTCGACGTGCACGAAGACAGCCGAAGACTGCCGGGCTGCGGTCCCAGCTGGACGGCAGGCCGGCAGTGTGAAGAATGTCGACGTGCACGAAGACAGCCGAAGACTGCCGGGCTGCGGTCCCAGCTGGACGGCAGGCCGGCAGTGTGAAGAATGTCGACGTGCACGAAGACAGCCGAAGACTGCCGGGCTGCGGTCCCAGCTGGACGGCAGGCCGGCAGTGTGAAGAATGTCGACGTGCACGAAGACAGCCGAAGACTGCCGGGCTGCGGTCCCAGCTGGACGGCAGGCCGGCAGTGTGAAGAATGTCGACGTGCACGAAGACAGCCGAAGACTGCCGGGCTGCGGTCCCAGCTGGACGGCAGGCCGGCAGTGTGAAGAATGTCGACGTGCACGAAGACAGCCGAAGACTGCCGGGCTGCGGTCCCAGCTGGACGGCAGGCCGGCAGTGTGAAGAATGTCGACGTGCACGAAGACAGCCGAAGACTGCCGGGCTGCGGTCCCAGCTGGACGGCAGGCCGGCAGTGTGAAGAATGTCGACGTGCACGAAGACAGCCGAAGACTGCCGGGCTGCGGTCCCAGCTGGACGGCAGGCCCGTTTGTCGGCAAGGACGAAGAGGTTCACAAGCCAGCAGACCAAACCTCCAACTTCATCTAAAGGTAAAGGAACACCACGACGTCCCCTTTTCAGGCTGCACGTAATTATTTCCACCGGGATGCGGAAACTCTTCGGTCGTGGCTCGTAAGATGCTTAAGGGAGACGCCCAGGCGTCTCAGTACAAGCGACTACACGCCCGTTATGTATAGACGTGATCGTAAATTATATGTCTAAGAGTTTCTGATTAATTTCACTTGTATACTCCACCCACGGTTACTTGCAACTTTCCAGAAGTCTCGCTAAAATTCTAATTCCATGATGTTCCTCCACCTCGTGCAAACAAAGCTTAACCGTGTCTAAGAATTTACACCAAAGTGATCATGCACCGCATTCATGCGCACTCAGCATAATAATAGTAATTTGCATAAGAACTATTTCTTATTAGGCGTCACCAACACATATATTGTATCCCCGTTTTTAGTCTTATTAGTTATGAATTAAATATTATAATATTTAGATAAATTAAATAAGGTCAACTAAACCGAAAATAAGGCATTTTTATGGAAACAGAAGTGTAAAATTTTTGTGATGCGTGATATATTTAGGAAAAAACAAAGCACGTCATATATTGAGTGATTTTTCAAATGTTTGATTCAAAAAATGTGAAAGTACTATACGAATAGACTTCATAACCGTTAACGGGGTCGTTTGCCACTGCAGTGGGCGATCCAGTAATTTGTAACATCAATGTAGCTTATCGCCATTTCAGTGGTTTTTTTCCTTCAATTTTTTTTTCCCTTCGAATAATTTCCGTCCTAGTAATATTGTTTAGTCATGCTCTCGAAGCGCGGAGTGAGCTCAGAAACTACACAGACAACCGTTTCGGGCTTTAATCGATTCTAAGTAAAGTTGGACTTGCCCGCGTATTACTCATGAGTAATGGAAGTAATGCATCGCTGTGAACGTTCCCGCTGTGAAAGTAACCGCTCCTCGACAGGACTCGAGCACAGTTTGGAACTGCTCCCGCTGGGAGCGTGATAGGAGTCTGCTAGCCTCGAATTTAACTTCGAAATGACCCTGCCCGGCATTCGGACGCTCCCGATAGCATCTAGTGAGGAACCCGCGTGTCTGAAGTGGCAGAAGGTAGTTGTACATTCACCAGTGATAGAGTGGAGCAAGCTACGCGATCCGGTCTGCAAGATTTTGTAACACTACACGTAAATTATTCTATATTTACGACACTAAGTTACATGAAGTATACTTGTTACAAGAGGGCTAATGGGCTTATCCGAGTTCGTGAGGGATAGAGGTCCTACTAAATCTAAAATAACTAAATTGTATATGTAATTTATTCACGCATCTATTATTTACCACAGTTAACTATTTATATCCAATATTACTCCAGTTATTCTCAGCGAGAACAGTATTTAAGGTATATTTCATTTTCATTT
>NQII01001939.1:401607-416430 GCA_002778355.1 Clitarchus hookeri | reverse complement strand
CGGCAGTGGTTCGTTCTAGTGTTACTAAACTACAGCGCGCTCTTTTCCGTTGAACGGCTTCCCATTCCTTGCCATCTCCTTGGATCCCGATCCTCATGCCATCCTATTCCCTCCTCTCCGCGCCTGCGCAGTGCCACGTCGTCTACTTGGACCTTGGCATACGAAGGCGTTACCCCGTACGGCCCGGGACTCACTCGCTCACTTCTCTCCGACGAACTACAAGACGTCCGTCCGACGTCTTCGCCTGCGTCATAATGATCGCCGCTGTTCCCTCAGCAATTAATTATAACCTTCAAATAGCTCGGCCGACATTTGCTAAGGTGGACCATGGCGTGTAACATCTGTTCCTGTTGTAACTTTTGCTGGTATACGTAAGTTTTGTGACTAGACTAACGGCAGGAGTAGTCGTTTGCGGTGGTGTCACCCTCTAAATTTTTTTTGTTAGCCGTTAGAAGTTCTGGTTAAGGTTGAGCGTCATGAACCGCTGTAGACAGTCTTGTTCCAATCGTTCTCCGTGTGCTGATTGTTCTAATGGATTTTCTTGAGCCTTTTGGAAGGCGTACGTGCACTGCCGTTGATGTAGTTTAATGCAATCAAGTGCGCCCAGCATTATTCTTGTTGTCACCGCCTCGATATTTGTAATTTTTCTTAGGTCACGCCATTTCCCTTTAGTACTACGGTTACATTTTTAATTGGTNTCGATATTTGTAATTTTTCTTAGGTCACGCCATTTCCCTTTAGTACTACGGTTACATTTTTAATTGGTTTTAAAATTATTTTGGTGCTACTTATAACTTTAAGGTGTTTTTTTTTATTAGCGTCAGCTTTTTTGGGCCGAAAGTAACAAATAGGTCTGCCCGGTCTCAAGCTTAGTTTTTTAATAGTTGCTGTAAGTTCTCCTTTCTTGGCATTGTTTAGGGACGCGGTGGTGTAGTGGCTAGACTACTCGACTCCCGCCTAGGCATACCGGGGTCGATTCCCAACGGGGTCACTCCCGGATTTTCGCATATGGGAATCTTGCCGGACGATGCCACTGATCGGCGGGTTTTCTCGGATATATCCCGTTACCCCCGCCCTTTCATTCCGGCGCTACTCCACACTCGCCTGCTCGCCTTGCTTCACATCCTCCTTGGCTCTCAAGACCTCGATGTTAAGATCCGCCCTAATCTCTTCATTACTTTATTGTCTTATTTCTTTTATTACAGCCGTTGGCACCTTTTGTGATATACTTTGTGCCCAACCATAATGTTAACTATACTGGTTTTAATAATTATTTTTGGTCAATTATTTTGTATGCATAATTTTGCAAACGCCACAATGTGCCTAGTAAAGTTGGTAACGATGGGGTGATATTGAATTAAGAGCGTTAAATAAACATCTGTGCATATTAAAATATATTTTGCTTTGTGCTTTTTATGGATGTAAGTGTAGGCATCAGTTAATTATTTATTTACCTGACAATTCCACAGATTTACTTGACCAACACATGGTTAAAGTGATCAGGCCTGTGGCAATGTTAATTTTATATATGATAGAAGAATACACGATGTGCATGAAAGAGCTTTCCAAAGTGTTCAGTTTACCGTGAACAACTTAGACCAGGCCGAAGCCCAGTCAATAGATCTTCCCCAGTACGTAGTAGTCAATTGGACACAAGTCCCGTTCCCGGAGATTCAAGCAAGCAATCAAGGTCTGGATGCGATCACATCTGAATGAACCGTCACGTCATTCCGTCTCTGAGTTCTTACATACAGGTAGACGCATAAGATTTTAGCGAAAAGAATTCAGACCAGTTGTATTTCACAACAATTTAGCTCAGATCCACTTTTGTGATAGGATGGTTACCGCGTTACGCGTCTTAGGTGTCTGCGCGCGAATCACAGACGTACAAAATTGAAGTCACCTAATTATGATTGGACAGCAGAGTAGTAAAATGTCTACTTAAAAAGATACGCTTCCAATAACCGAATAAAACTGCTGGTAGATATACGGCCGTTTCAGGGTATTGAAATATAGCATGACCGGAAATCTTTTCGCGAAATTCGGGTGTTTCTACTTATATATGGAGCTAGTGACTCATCAGGAAAAAATTTGAGTACAGGATAGACTTCAATACTATGGGCGCCCAACAGCAGTTTGTCTATTGTCGTTGGCTGCTATCTGCTTGAGAATACGTTTTCATATTTGACCATGCCACTCAGAAGTCGGCAACATCGGCACGGCTCCTACGTGATTCGTGTGCACGCAGTTGACACGTGTCGAAACTTAATTCAGCCAATCAAGATAAGTAAACGAATCTACAGTGTTTTGAAATATAGTTTGTCTTGAATTATTTTCGTGAGACATCGCCACCCCTACTCTTATACTTAGGGGCAGTGATATTTTGAGAAAAGGTTTCGAGACAAGATACATTCCAAAGCACTGTAGGGTCGTCCAGCTTCTTTGATTGGCTAAAAAATGTTATGGCCCGTGTTCACCGTTTGCGCACGAATCACGAATGTTCAGTGTCGGCATTACTTAGTCCTGAGTGGCTTGGTCAAAGACGGTCACGGCACCAGCAGCCAATGGAGGTATAACCACAACTGAGGTGTGTTTATATTACTGAAGTCTACTGTGTGCTCCGATTTTTACGCGAAAAGTCACTGGCCCTACTTCTACTGTGTGCCCGAGGCAGAAGGAAGACAGGAGGTGAGGGACTCACCTGGCACTCATAGGTGCCGTTGTCCCTCTTCTGGNATGTGCCCGAGGCAGAAGGAAGACAGGAGGTGAGGGACTCACCTGGCACTCATAGGTGCCGTTGTCCCTCTTCTGGACGTACTTGATCTGTAGCGTCCA
The DNA here is from genome assembly GCA_002778355.1 of Clitarchus hookeri. Lineage (NCBI taxonomy): Eukaryota > Metazoa > Arthropoda > Insecta > Phasmatodea > Phasmatidae > Clitarchus > Clitarchus hookeri. The sequence goes on along the minus strand of NQII01001939.1, from coordinate 413,595 downwards.
GTCGTCGCCGCCGACTGGAGAGTGCGCCACCTGGAACCGCTCGTCGTTGGTGTAGGTGAGCGGCCCCCACGTGAGGATATGCCAGTCTCGCCTCCGCACCCAAGATACCTGCAACACACCAACAAACACACCCAGCTCACTTTGCAAGTTTGGATCGCCGCCCGCGTGAAGAACGTGGGGTATAGTGACCACGCTATTTGCGCGAACCAATTATTCGCGTCCGAAGACTGGACTGCTTTTCTGCCAATACGAGTGAAGNTAGTGACCACGCTATTTGCGCGAACCAATTATTCGCGTCCGAAGACTGGACTGCTTTTCTGCCAATACGAGTGAAGTGGTGAGATTTTGGCGGCTCTTGAAATCGAAGTCTTGAGAGCCGATGAGGGTGAAACGAGATGAGCATGGAGCAGCGCCGGTATGCAAGGGCGGGAAAACGGGAGATCCCCGAGGAAACCCGCCAACCAGCGGAATTGTCTGGCACGACTCCCACGTGCGAAAATTCGGGAGCGACCCCGCCGGGAATCGAACCCCGTTCGCCTAGGTGGGAGGCGAATAGTCTCACCACTACAACACCGCGTCCCCTGCCAATACGAATATAATAAAATAATATAAAGATGTGCTAAGAGATATCTGTATACTTCCTCAAACCAGTTTTTAATGCAGCTTTATTAAATTCGAATTCGTGATTTTATTGAGTTCATATAAAGTACATGCCTTTTGAAAAGTAAGATAGACACGTTCATCACTATTGACCGTTGTGTAGGTGTGGGTTAGGTAAATTTTATGTTCACACGCAGAAGACGAAAAATTGGTCTTTTTTTNCTATTGACCGTTGTGTAGGTGTGGGTTAGGTAAATTTTATGTTCACACGCAGAAGACGAAAAATTGGTCTTTTTTTTATGTTTTCCCAGATTACATTTCTACAACAACATTTTTATAAAATTTGTACTGGCCTTAAAGTTTCGTGTCAGTTAGGATTTATAGACTCGCTAAAAGCACAGAAATACAAACTCTTGTCAATGTTTTGTATTTGCTTTCTTGCAGCATTGTTTTTCTCTTCAAAAGGCACAAAGTGGTTTTGTTTGACAAATTGTGAAAAATANCAAAGTGGTTTTGTTTGACAAATTGTGAAAAATAATTTACGCACGCCTAAAATCATTTACATGTAAAAACCCTATCCTTTTGCTTGGTCGACTTCGCAAAAGGCAACGCCCTTGAAGGTATTAATTACATAGTAAAATATTGTCTGTAAATATCAACGAATCAGTGTAAAATCAGGGACCAAACAATCTATTTCCACCGAATTATTCACACAAGTAGCGCTGCTTTAGGTAACGTAAACTTACGTGTTTTAAGTGTCCCAGTCACTTATTTTCAAAATGACGGCCCTGTTAATATTTAATTTTAGTAAACCATATCATTCGAAACATTATACTGATTAAATCCTAAGTTTATGCTCCGAATTCGATATCCGCAATCCAGTGTATTGCACAGTAGCTTATAGTACGAGGTTTTCTGTGTTCTAGTACCAGGCAATGCACGTGTGCATTTGTAATTGTTTCACTACTGTTGCATAAGTTTCTGGCTTCATTCCTAACAGAAATCATTCAAAAAGAAGTCAATATCTACCTACCAACTCAGCTTTTAAGAACACAAGTAAAAATTAATAGCTCCCATGTTGAGGAAAGTATACTCTTTAGTTATATAAGTAACTTCTTGTTTTTCTTCACGCCACCTATTTTACTCCGCAGATTCTTTTCATGTGTACGTCGCAGCCGCCAACGCTTCATAAAGAAAGACAATTTTGGTTTTTGACTTTCAGCTGCTAAACAATACACGTGGCTGTCGGCTCAGTACACAAACGTGGAACTGTACTAAAGTGATTTGGAGTGCGTGATGGGCAGGTTCTTCGAGCAGTGACTAATGCAGGAGAACTCAGGTTCTGTGTGCACGAAGTCATTATTTCATAACAGAATTCGGTGGCCATGCCATCTTAAACCGTTCGGTCCCAGAGTCCATGATCGGGGCGGCTATGTTGCAAATGAAGCTTATTCACGGTCGGCACTGTACACAATTAGAAATCAGTGGACGGTGTTCCCAGCGTCTGCCTTCCAAGTAGTATGATTTGTTGGAGTTACTGCACCTCCCATTTGTGAATGTTTAATGCTGACATCAACGACACACGTGGTACGTGGTTCGCTGTTTGCAAGAAGCACGATATGATGTACTCTCAGAAACGAAATTAAGAAGATCATTGCGTTTTAGCGTGTGCCGGTCATGAAGTGTAATTTTCGGCTCAAAGCCGCAAGTTTGCATATAGGAGAACAGAGGTTAGCCGAACCACCTCAATACAATCGCTGTATCACAATAATCCGTGATCGGAACTCCATTGCAGTTTAAGTACTACGTGTGTTCAGAAAATAAATCAATACTTCAATTACGTATTAGCGTGTGCCTGAGATAAAGTTTAGGCTTAAAGTCGCAAGTTTGCTTACAATAAGACTGAGGATCACGGTGCATCTTCATAATTGTCACTTTCCACAGTCAAAAATTATTTTTGTAATAAGAAATTTGTTGAGGTATGAATCAGTATCGGTAGCGGTAATGCTGTCTCATATATCGGGACCAACGCATGCCTCATGCTTCTGGCCGCAACTGTTTGTGAGGCTACTCGATATAGTTTCAACAACAAATGAAACCTCTCACTCATAAGCGAATTTCTACACTTCGAGCTGTTGTCTCGAGTGCACAGTGCCGGTAATTAGAGCCACCTCGTATGAATGAAAACGCTTAACGTCCTGTCTTTTCCGTGGAAGAGAGAGATAAAAATACATATTGGAGCATCAAGAAATCATGTCTGAGACACAGAACAAATGCGTGCAAAGGTGCAAAACGAAATGGCCACAGATTAAATGAGAACACAGGGATGAAACAGCTACTTCATTCCGAGAACAACTGCTGCACACTCACGCCACCGAAATGACGTCACTACCCAGCAACATGTCGGAACGCCGTTCACCAATCAGCGCTTGGCATAGCGAAGTCGAAATGCGATGATAATGCGCAGAAGTGGAAAATGCGTCGGGTGAATCGGGAGAGTCCATTGTCGCTGCACGAAGGTGTGGGGCTGTTCAGTTCAGTAGTAGTGATGGGCAAAATCGCATTATTCTCGAAATCAATTTTTATTCGAATAGTCTCGTCTGAAATCAAATCAATAGTTCTGATTCCGAATGTACAGTTTTCTTCACCGTTTGCGTCTTAATCGAAAATAATGAATGTTAATGCTGCCACAATTTAAAGGTTCACAAGTACTTTTTTAAAGCGAGTTAATTAATGGTCTATTTAACTGAAGTTATGACACTTATGTTCATAAGATGTTAATATTTATTTGTATTTGAAAAAAGGAACATTTTAAGTCTCGATAATGTTTCGCCCTAATGTGTATTCCGGAGCTGTCGTAAACCTTTGGAACTAAGAATGATAAATATATTTTCTAAAGTATTCACGAAAAGTTACAAAACTAAAAACAATTGCTAAAATGTATTTTCTAAAACTGAATTATTGCAGTAGCTGCCATTCAAATCCCTGATATTCGAATGAAACATTCACTTCGTGGAGATATGTATGAACATTCCCATAAGAGAAACGAGTGAACATTCGCATGAGTGAAGCGAATCATTCTTAAATGAACAAATTAAATGTTGGGTGAAATTTTGATCACGTCAATTATAATCTTCGATACAAACTGCGTTTAAATAAAAAATGCAGACAGAAAATGTTAAGTCTTTGTACAAAAATGGCAGAAAGTTAAACATATATTGCTGATGACCTAAAAAAATAACGTAAATATTGTAGTGCACCCAGTACCATCTTTTGTCGAGAAGGAAAACTGCAAACCGAATAATTCATTCGAATACCACAGACAAAAATCGAAAATTTATTTATACTGCAACAATCGAATTATCGAATTTTTTTCATTCGATTCTGCCCATCACTATTCAGTAGTGGCAGACGCCGAGTACAATCAGGCGAGAGCTGCTCCGCGTGTATTGCTCAGCAGAGCCCTCCCCTACACCGCCTCCCCTACACCGCCACCACTACACTGCCTCCCCTACAACGCCACCCCTACACCGCTACCCCTACACCGCCTCCCCTACGTCACAATCCTTAAAACTGCGCGAAGATGAGTTTCTCAGTTGAACATTACTATAACTTACTCGCGAACCAGTAGCCCAGCCAATAGGGTACATTTCGCAGAGCGCGGTAGCCAGTCAGACACAAGGCCTGTTCCCAGACCCTCGCACAACCAATCAGCGAATGGGCACGCCCACATCAAAGAAACCACCACGCCTTCTCGTCTCTGTACATTTATTTACTTTGTGGAATTGCGTTTTCTTAGACGCGAGTATAATAGCTGGCTTATTTGACGAGCGAGACAACGGTTAGAGAGAGTGAAGAATACAGAGATTTGGGCGGCTCTTAACAGCGAGGTCTTGAGAGCCGGAGAGTGTGATTGAGGCGAGTATGGAGCAGCGCCGGAATGGAAGGGCGGAGGAAACGGGAGATCGCCGGCGAAAACCCGCCGACCAGCGGCATAATCCAGCATGATTCCCACATCCGAAAATCCGGGAGAGACCCAGCCGAGAATTGAACCCGGTTCGCTAGGGTGGGAGGCGAGCAGGTTAACCACTCAGNATTGAACCCGGTTCGCTAGGGTGGGAGGCGAGCAGGTTAACCACTCAGCCACCGCGACTCCGCAACGGTTAAATGCTTCGTGTTTAATTGGCTACCGCGTAGTGTGAAAAGACACCTTTTTGCCCTGCTATAGTCTGGCAAGTTGACTTGCAGGCGCTGGTCGGCGAATGACGTTCTTTATGTACTGCTGGCAAGTGAAGCCTTAATGTTGCCCCCACAGACTGAAGATGAGGTATACACTGATATTTCGTCTTCTGCGCATGCACCCAACAATAACCTACCCCACACCAACACAAATGTCAAAGTCACATGGTCAAAAGTAAGGAACGTGTTTGTTTATATCTTAATTCACAAAATACAATCAATTCTATATGAANAAAAGTCACATGGTCAAAAGTAAGGAACGTGTTTGTTTATATCTTAATTCACAAAATACAATCAATTCTATATGAATTAATTACATTTACCAATTTGAATTTAATGAAACAGTAATACAGATTGGTTCGAGCAACTATACAAACTACCCGAAAAAACTTGTTTACCAAACAGTGTTCTACCCTCACTTACTTTCCACGTAGTTAACACTTTGACTGCGGCACACGTTTACTGAGAGTTAAGACAAGCTAGAAGTTAGTTGCACATATTCACGGTTGGTCTCTGTATTTTTATTTACGATCGTCCTATTTTTCACACTACATCGGACACGCTTACAACACTGTACAGTGTTCAATACTGGCCGGCTCTCTACCAATACAATGCCGAATTGGAACTGGCCAAATAAAATGTTCTTTCCTACCTAGAATAATGTTCAATCCATCCTGTTCATTTGAGAAATTTACACTTTTGAGCGTTGCTGACGTGATATCACGTCGCAGAGAGAACCCTATGGAAACTGGAGGTGAACAATATGTCTTCGCCCGTGTCTTCAGACAACACGGAAGTCACGATATTACAGCAACCTCCTTACAACTCAGTTAGATCCAGGCGACGTAATATTACGTCGGTAGCACCCAAAGTGTTGGCAGTTCAATGTCGGGACATGGAGACTTGTGTTGTGCATTCAGCGAGATTGCACCGGTATTCTCAAAACGATGTATAGTTTGCATGTTACAGTTTGTATGTAATCCACATAAAACAGTAAATGATAGCAGCAGAAGTGAGTATCAAGCGGCAAGTTAAAACTGTTGAGAACTGAAGACAAGATGATGGTCTGGNTGCTCTTCCTTCCTCCAATTGTTTCCTTTCCTGGGGAGAAGTGGCCAGACATTGGCAGAACACGTAAGTTCCAGGTAACAGCGGTTCTACTATAGCAACAAATAGTTCTCAAGCAAGATTACAAGATTATATTAAACTGATTCCACGCGAATTCTGTGCGCTGTACCTTTTGTGTAGTTTTCTAGAGCTATTGAAGCTATTTTGCATGAGGCTGATAAATAGCTTGAACGTAGAACTTTAGCAGTATTTCAGAAAAGTTGGAAGTAGACATGGGTGAACTATATCATAAATTAAGATGAGGTAGACCTCTTATTCGTCTTCTGCGCAAGTAACCAACATTAACCTACCCCAATGGAACACAACTGTCACATTCAAACTGTCAACGAAAAAGAACGTGCTTGTTTGTATCATAGTTTGTAAATGACAGTCACTATTATATGAATGAAATAATTTTACAAATTTTAATATAACCAAAATTGGTTAGAGGAAGTATGAAACCTCGCAAAGCATTTGTTTACTAATCAGTGTTTTAACGTCAATCAAATTCTCGCCGTTTTTGCAAGACGTGTCGGCAGAAAAGCAGTTCAATGTTGGGGCACGGAGATTGATTGTCCGCAGTAGCGAGATCGGTCTACCCCACAGTAAGTCTATGAACTACGGTACATAGTGTGTTGTGGTTGGCTGACCTGTCGCTCGCCCAGGTTGCGCACGCGGCAGCGGAGGAAGGCCGTGCCGCCGAGCTGCGCTGTCACGTTGGTCACCAGGTTGTTGTCGAACACAGGGTCGCCGGCGACCTTGGTCCCTCGTGACCCTGGAGTGGGGCTCCGCTGTGTGCTGACCTCGCGCGAGTCTGCAACAGCAAGCACACGCCACGAGTCACTGCTCGTCTATCCCTCTCCACGCCAACCTCACCAAACCACTGTTCGTGGGTGTAGGCTGTCCGAGAATAATTCAACACTTTTTAAATTACCGTTTGAAAAAATGACACTGCATCTACCTGCATACATTTTAACGTGCGCACTGTCCGGCATGCAACCAGTTCAGTTGGTGAAATGGAGTGGAGTGGAGAGATTTGGGTGGCTCTTAACAACGAAGTTTTGAAAGCCGATGAGGGTGAAATGTGGCGGGAATGGAGCAACGCCGGAATGAAGGGGTCGGGGTAAACTGGAGATCCCCGAGAAAACCCGCTGACCAGCGGCATCGTCCGGGCACGATTCCCACTTGCGAAAATCCGGGAGTCACCCGTACGGGGATTGAACTCTGTTCGCTTTGATGGGAGGCGAGCAGTCTAACCGCTCAGCCACCGTGGCCCCAATATCTTATTTTTCCTGACTATACAGGGCCCATTAAGTGTCATGTACAAAGTTTATTACTTAGTGCCCGTCGACCAAAGAAATCGTGAGTTTACTGTGACGCTATTAAAGTGCCCAACACGTGCAATAAAATCTTAAGGTCCACCAATTACATGTAAGCAATTGTAAATAAAGCCCGCAGCACACGGTGCGATTTACCTTACGATTTAGCATGCATAGAGACTTGCTTGCTGCTGGACGTGTTCTTGTATTGGAAATATCAGTGCCTACGTGCAGTTCTGCTGGCTAGATTATTATTTATCGGTAATTGGAATGATGCTATTTTCTCTACGTGCATCTTGGCTGGTTTCCGGAACCACGGTGGCTGAGCGGTTAGACTGCTCGCATCCCACCAAGGCGAAACGGATTCAATCCCCAGCCGGGTTACTCCAGATTTTCGCAAGTGAGAATCGTGCCGGACAATGCCGCTGGTCGGTGGGTTTTCTCGGGGGTCTCCCGCTTACCCCGCCCTTTAATTCCGGCACTGGTCCATACTCTCTTCACTTCACCCTCATCGGCTCTCAAGACCACGGTGTTAGGAGCCGCCCAAATCTCTTCACTCTTTGCTAGTTTCCGATCTCAGCCAATGAGAGCAGGGAAATCTGTCACGTGACATTATTTATTCGCATGACAACATGATTGTTTTTGTGGTAACGGTATGTTCGTAAGCTATGGCCAGGTAAAAGTGTACAAAAAAAAAAGATAACAGTGTTAATATATACATAGCATTTTTTGCATACAGTTTTGAGGTTATCTATAAGCACACCTCAATTCTTACGAAAGCATTGCCAGTTTACTCCTTTTTTCGTTCCTTCGCGCTAACCATTCTCTTTTCCACATTCGTTTATTCCGTCCACATTTATTTTTATCATCCGAAACTGAAAGAAATGCAACTACAGGAATTTTTCTTCGCCTTATAGAGTTAATTGCGTATTATTTTCGCCAATTGTAAGAAATTGTTCTGTGTACCGGTGTTACTCGTCGACAGAGTAGCTCGCGAGGAAACCCATACCACGTGCGACAAATCCAGTGACGGGACCCGCAATTAACCAAGTTACATAGCTCTCAGATTAGCTCTCGAATAATATCTTACGCAAAATTGCAGGAAAAGTCTTCCCGTATGCGCCGGGCTTAAAACCCTTTTATGTTTGCGAAAATAACTTGTTCACGGTCTGTAGTGTTTACTTAGATCCTAATAAATTTTAGGTAAAAATTAATTTAGCCTTTAAAAGTGCGAGTTTTCTCTTGACGCTCTCAGTCTGTGGTGCTCTACATTGAACGATGCATAGGAAATTGATACAATCGTTTACCCTCTACACAGCAAACAAACGGTATCCAATAAACAAAGTCTCTGACTTGGCAGGAGACATCATTCGTATTTCTGGTCTATCGGCTGGCCAGTAAGTAACCGAGCGCTGATTGGTGAACGGTGTTTCGATATGCTACTGGATAGTGACGTAATTTTGGTCATGTGTACTGTTGGATTTCGCGGAATGAGCAGGTATTTCACCTTGGTATGCATCCGTACTCTGTGACAAAATGGTATACTGATAATAGTACATTTACCACCAAATAAATTGTTTGCTGTAATGGCTACAATTACGTTTTTGTATAAACCTGAAAGAGTTAGAGCAAATAAATTTGCGTACAAGTGGGACCCGAGCTAAACTCAGGCTAAGTCCTTAGAAATTTGTATCTTCGAAAGCGGGATTGATAGAGGCAGTAAGAGTTTAGCATGAGGGAGTAATCTGAGATTGTCTATGTCAAAGATGCACTTTAAGCATTCGCTTGGAGTGCTGTAGGAGAAAACACTTTGAAAACCGAAATCAGGGAACGGGATTCGAACCAGAGTCCTTTCGAGTGCAAATGTGCACGATGAGGAAATTTTTATTTTCTAGCATTCCGACGACAAGTTAGTCTATATATGCTAATTGGTGAGTGCTGGCAAATTGCTTGTGCGGCTGGAGCTAACAATAAACGTTTCTAATTCTATTCTGTGATCCAAAAAACTGTGTACTAATTTATGTCTTAAACTTTTTTTCTGTGTGGAACAAACAAACGTTAAGGGAAATTAATTCTGTCTCGAAATTTAAACCTCACACTTGCAACTTGCAGCCTCTGGGTGTGGGGGTTTAGCGTCCTTCCATGCGTGCACGAATGACACGTTCACGGAGTAACGTGTCCCATGACCCATTCACCAACGAAGTGCGCCAGTCGGAGTTGCGTATTTTCAACATGTAGAGTAACATCAGTGATTACGTTACGAAACGTAAGTTTGAACTTTGTATGTGATCATATGTTTTATAAAGCCCACCGGCAAGTGTTAGTACACTAAAGAACCAAAAAAACTGGTACACCTGCCTAATATCGTGTAGCCCCCCCAAGCACGCAGAAGTGCCGCAAGACGACGTGGCATGGACTCGACTAATGTCTGTAGGGTTGCAGGAGGCAATTCACACCATGAATCCTGCAGGGCAGTCCACAAGTCCAATCTGCGCCAATTTGAGAAAGGGTTGAACATCTGTCACGTTTAATGAATCTCATCAGTCGTCGTTTGTCCCGTTCTTTCACGATCTTTTTCTGGCCGCAGCGATGTAGAAGATTTGATGTTTTACCGGATTCCCGATATTCACGGAACACTCGTGAAATGGTCGTACGCGAACATCCAAATGTTATCGCTACCTCGGAGATGCTATGTCCCATCTCTCGTGCGCCGACTATAACACCACGTTCAAACTCACTTAAATCTTTTTAACCTGCCATTGTAGCAGCAGTAACCGATCTAGCAACTTTGCCAGACGCTTGTTGTCTTATGTAGGCGCTGCTGACCGCATCGCGTTACTCTGATTGGTTCCATACTTCTGTTATTTGCATACGCACGCCAATACCAGTTTCTTTTTGCCTCTTCAGTGTAGAATCAACTATAAAGGCCCCACATACTTATAGTTCCTTTTATTGAGACCACGTGTAGTTTTAATTAGCTGCTTAATTAAAACACCGACTAGTGTGCAGGGACTAATATTAATTAACCAGGATTTCAATAGAATCGGCAAGATAACTCGTTGTGTGAGGTTATTTTACAGTGTTTGCTGCCATTGGATCGTTCCGATCAACGAGTGCCAACACATTTAATAAACTTAATTTCTCACGAAACGTGTAATTGTTTCGGAAAACATTTGAAAATTATTTTCATTATGTATTTTAACGTCAACAAGCTTAGGAAAGTAATTTTTGTGACATACCAAGTTGCCGTCAGCTTAATTACGTAAATTTAATTTAATCATTAAATTTGTTCTTTGTAGGCATAAACGTCACAGAAATACCACGAGGACCCAGTAAGTGTCACTACCATCCAGGGGAATCATTCAAGTGTAAAACGTAGTTGTGTTTTGTGTTTTCCTTTATCGAGGTAACGTAATAATTTCCCTCGCTAGTTTGGCGCGGGGATATACGGGTAAGTCTGATTCAGCGGCCCGTAGATGTTGCACGCAAGTTACGCTATGCGGGGGTACTTCACGCTTTGTACTAATCACGTTATTCATCAGCAGTTATAAAGTAACTAATCAGAATATCTGCGACCATTTTTCGTACTCTCCGTGATTGCAGTACTCCATCGTCGGACTTATTTTCCCCGGAGGTTTTAACTTGTTAAATGTAATGTTTCGAGTTGTCGACGTTTCGTTAAGTTAACGCCGCTGACAGACCTTGTAACCCACATGCGCTTCACTTTATTTTTGTTCCACGTGTGTAAATACGTGCCTTTATCTTAACACATACGTTGCTGGAATTACGTCTTTCATTGAGTAGCGTAGAGCTTCGGGGCGTGACCATCTCCAGGTAACTATCCTCACCTCGAGGAGGCGAGTGTTAATTGTGAACTGTATCACAGAGTACTTAGGACTACAGAGGTGAAACAGCCGGTTATTCCGAGAACTCCAGTCGCACACGCCACCAACATGGCGCCACTAGCCCCAGCTGACGGCCCTGGCAACAGGGGACATTTCGCGGTACGCAGCAGCCAATCACACGCAAGACCTTTTCCCAAAGCCTCGCGAAGCCAATCAGAGAATAAGTACGACCACGTAAAAGAAACCGCTGCGCTATTTTGCCTCTGTGGACTTGTCTACTCTGTGATCGTACTCTGAACGCAGAGGCGTACCAGGGGAGTCTGAGTACCCGGTGTCGACTGTGAATATACTTATGTGAGTGCCATGTGTGTAGGAGACATAGCTACGTGGTCGGTCGTCCCATGAACCCTGGCATCCAAGAACTCATATGCACCTGACTTAACTGGTGAGTTGGTGCCACTTACAACTATAGTCCATTCTATGTTATTTCCAACTGTTCTGAAGCCCTAATAAAGTTATACTTTCAGGCTATTATTCCGCCTCGTGCAAGCAATGCATAACCAAGTCTAGGAAATTACACCAATGGGATAACGCACCGCATTCGTGTGCACCCACTTTAATAATACTTTGGGTGAAAACTATTTCTTACTAGGCATTACGAACACACCTAATTATTTTCGCAATGTTTTGACGTGACAACGTCTTATAATTCGATAGAGCCGGCTGCACGCACGAAAAAACATGACTCATGCGGCGTTACCTCGCTCTGAGGCGTTCCATGTAAGGCTTGAAGTGCAAGCGAGAGCGCGGAACGAGCGAAAAAGAAGCACAATCGGCCTTTGCGTTCGGCAGCGTTCGACATCCGTCTCTCTCCTACT